>JAKOGI010000844.1:77500-352500 GCA_029747015.1 Carnegiea gigantea | reverse complement strand
GTTCTAATGCTCCTTCTATTATTTTTGGAGTAGTCATTTTAGTGAATTAATCGTTTTAATCACTAACTTACGCATTAAAATATTTGTAACTGCTATACATTTCATTGGATTATTATATCATTGCTTGTCCTTTTGTTTTGTATGATGTTTAGTGTTGAGCTTTGTAATAAAAATGAAACTTAGTGAAAAATTGTATTTTCTATATAAAGAGGGTTTAAGGGTCCGGGCTGCCCTGAGGGCCTGAGGGTAGCCGCAAGGTCAGAGTCAAGGATATACCGATCCACATGAGGGTCGAGTGAGGTCAGGGTTCAGAAAATCCTGTTTACTACCCTCATGACCCACTCGACAACTCGCCCTGAACTCAATTTGACCAGGCCTACTATCAAAGTACATAGCTTTTCTCCTCTTTTTAAACCTTCTTACCCTGTTATCACCATCTTCATTTGTTTCACTGCTGGCAAAGTTATTTGCATCATTTGAATTTAGTAATTTGACTCAAAAGACACTTATATCATCAAAACCATTGCCTCCACCAATGAACCCAACTCATTGATCTGTAAGTGCTTCCAAATCAGCAGGATGATTCTTGTGCATTTTCTATGTTTTCCGCATTATTCCAGCAACTTCCTTAATATGAAAATCAAACTCATACCCATTTTAATCATCATCAACCGTTGTATCAATATGATCGCTATCTGATTCATGTCATCATGTGCTCTGCATGCAAACAAATGTAGTACAGGATTAAGTTTACAAGTCGTCATTCATCCACCTTCATCTCACTATTGATTGCCACTAAACTCTTCTCAGACGCCAAATTAGGTTTCCTAAAATAAATAGCTGTAATCCTAATTTCTAAATAGCCCGATGCAACAATATAATCTTGAATATTGTCAACACTTATATTTTTAGAATCACATATAAATTCACTTATTTTTCCCTCATAATACACCAAATGGGGCATCCTTTGAAAACCACCACCATGATGTATATGTAGCATTACCTTTTTGAGATTCTGTAATTTTGGGGAAAAAAAAAAAAGACAAATGATCATCATAATTTCAAGCATAATTTTAGACTTATTTAAAATTGTGTTTAAAACAAATTTTAGACTACGTAAAACAGGTTTAAAACAAAAAATTCAGATTATTTACCAAAAAATTAGCATGTTCTTAACCAAAGTAATTCAAACTTTTTATCATAATTTCATACATGTATAAAATTGGGTTTTAAAAAAAGAAAAATAAATATACTTCACCACTCACAAAGCAGCCTTTAGTGTAGGGATTAAATTTTCAACCCTTATCACACCAATTTCAAGCAAAAAACAAGGCTTCAAGCAAGAGAAAACTACCAATAACTATTATGTCTATCATACAAATTCTCAAACTTTTCATTTTATCAGAAACGACTGACGCTTTGAATCATAATAATCAAGTAAATTCACATTCCTTATTCATAAAATTGATTTTAAAATCATGCCTGATGAATTGATTGTCTCCTTCTTGGCAAAGCAAGCCAATTGGTAATGAAACGCACTTAGGATCACCACTATTTCATCTCCTTCATGATAGGACTATTGCTTTAGGGTTGAATATTAGAGAGGATGCGTGTCTGAGAGCTGGAAGGAGGGCGATGTTTATAGGGAATATGGTTGAGCAGGCAAAATTATGGTGGGAGGAGGCAAGGGGGGAAGATGAAAAACTTCTAAATCACATTTGCCAAATGTTTTAAAGATTTCTCCTTTTCTCCTTTTTTTGTGACACTTAACAAACAAATAAAGAAATCATGATCATTTAGTTGCTGCAACCAGTTGCTACGGACCACCATGGCATATATTAGGCTTCAAAAAAATAGCTTAGTGGCATATCAGACCAAAATCAAACCCTAGTGACAAACTGGATAAAAATGAAAACCTTGGTGGCAGCCTGACCAAAGAACCTAGTTTAACCTCTCCTTTCCCTGACCCATGCGAACTTGCTGCAAGTGTTCCAAATGCACAGGACCAAAGCTTGGAGCATTCATGCCATGAATAGTCTAAAGCAACTACTGACATTCAAAGTTGACCTTCCACAAGCTCGTCGACTGTTCAAGCATGAAACTTTCACTAAGGCTTCAGAACTTCCATTGAACTTCATGTATCCATTCCTTGTCAAGCATCAAACTTCTATAAAGCCAAACTCTACCTTATGTTGCACCTTGTACCACCTTGTTGCACTAACGGAGTGTCCAAGACCAAACATATTGAGAATTGTTGTTGCATCTGCTTGTGCTAGAAGCGTGTTGAGGCTAGTGCACTGGCACAGCCATGTTAATGCAATGGATTGCTATCTTGTGTTGATGGTTGCTGGCTCCTTGCTCATTCACCCAATGCTAGCATGGTTAGTCTGTGCCATATGACATGAGATACGACACGCCTAGTTTCAGGGCCTATTTAAGCCTGATCTCGTTCCCTTTGGAGTGATCTTTTAGAGGTTCTTCTAGGAATTTGTCTAGCAGTAGCTTAGCCATTTGAAATCATATTAGTAGACAATGAATTAGTGTTAATTTAGGTTAGGCCAGGTTAGAGTTGATTAACGTTGATTATTGCATATTTCACATCAATATCATTAAAATTGTGCCATGTATAATTTGTATATAAGGTTATTTTATGTATCAATATGTATAATTTGTATAATTTGTATACAGGGGTACTAGTGTCTATTTGCAAAGGGAGGTAGTCGGCAATCAGTATAGAATGCCTCTCTAAATGATAAAGTGACACAAAAATCAAACAATAGGGATAACAATTACTAAGACATCTTGTGTGAAAAAAATAAATAAAAATTGGTCAAGATATCACAAATAAAAAAATGTTTTATAGTCTTGACCCAAGGGGTTGTATGTACTTGGGCTGAGTTTGACTTGCTAATTTATCAGTTTCTCAAAATTGTTTTATTTCGGATTTAGGTCGAAAAATCAATGTTCAAAATTCAAAATTTTTTCAACAGGTTTTGGCGAAATGAGTTTCTGCTAGATGTATGCAACATATTATATGTAGATTTTAAAATAGAAATTCTGGATTTAAATAATCGGTATTTTGTGCCTAGTATGGCTCAATGATTTACACTCAAAAAAAAATTAGGCAAACAATGAGCTAAAATAAGGGTAACAACCAATGTTTTTCTGAGTATAGATAATTAAGACATGCTAGGCTCAAACTATGGACTGCTGACTTGCATTTTTGAAGTACTAATTATTGCCAAATTAACCAAAGTACGGAAAATTTAAAACCAAAATTCCCTTAAAATATCTGTACGAAAATTCATGTTATAATTTTTAACGCAGCTTTTCCTATAAGGTTGTAGTGTAGTCCAAATTCGATACAAGTTCAATCTAATCCGAAGCAAAATTATTTCCAAAAAAAAAAAAAATCTGATTCGATATTGATAAAAAAATAATCTAAATCTGAGTCCGGTGTGATCGAATTTGGAAGAGCATCTCCAATTACCATTCGATCCGATAACTTCTTTTAACAATTTAACTTCTTTTTTTTTTTTTTGCATTTAGAAAAATCCTAATATTTAGGTTTTGTTCTTTTCGTTGGTCAATTCTAAAATACCTATCTCAACCCACTTCAACCTACTTCAACTCACTTCAATCCACTTCTACTATTTTAACCAAGTTCAATTTGTCGTATAAAAAAATTCAACCCACTTTAACCTACTATAACCCAAATCTACTTCAATCTATTTCAACCCACTTCACCCATGAGCCAACCCCTATTTACCAACAAAAAAAACATGCCCTTAGCCCTAAACAAAATATGCTTAAGGTAATTACGCTGTATGCAATTCCCTCTTCTCTGTTAACTATCTTCCTCTCCTTTTACCAATCTGCATCTCGATCTCTCATTTTTGTCAACCAAAATTGTATTTTCTTTTCGTCTCGTTCAATTTCGCTGCTATTGTCTGTCTATTTCCCTCCGGAGTAACTTTGCACTCTATTTTCCCAACACCTTCTCACTTTAACATATTGAAATTTATGGTGTTTGACATTCAAAAATGCGTTCAATATCAAATTTACAAGTGAGCAAAAATAAAGTTGAAAAGAAAAGAATTGTGCAAGAATTGAATAAAAATGTATATTTGGATTATCAGACTATATTCGGATTCAATTTGATCAAAATTCAATTTGAATTGGATTTGATCATTGATCTGAGGGAGTTGAATTTGCATTGAATCTTTAAATCTAATTATTAATTAGATCAAACTTAAATGTTTATACATTCAATCTAAATTTCACCCGCTGCCATCCCTAGTTGGGCCAATTTTAGACTTTTAGTGTTTGACTCGATTGGACAACTTGACAGCGGAGACACAAGACGGCGACGTCGTCAAGTTGGCAGCTGTTTTTGCCAGAAAAACTCCCGCAAACTACTTCTTCTCCCTTCCTTCTTATTATTATTATTATTATTATTATTATTATTATTATTATTATTCAGGTGCAAGTGGGAGGGAAGAAGTACTTTGACCTTCGCTGAATTATCCAATGCCTACCTTTCGTGATCATCTTTAATTTGATATTCAATGCCTCCCCTTTTGAATCTATATGCCCAAGAATGCATATTTTATTGAGCCTGACAGCACCTTTAGGCTGCATTTTGTTATTTGATTAACGCTGGTGGAAGTAGGTCCTTCTATCCATTAGAAACATTTCAAGTTAATCATTAGTCAATTTCATTATGTATGATGGAAAAAAAATATCTTTCTAGTATGATTTCATATATACCCTAGAAAAGGATCAATAATTCATATATACATTGAACAGTGATGGGGTTGGAGCCTTGAAGGCCAAGTTTATGGGGGTTCATGATTGACAAATTGGCAAAATTTAGTATTTTGTCTATTCCCATGTGGGGTGGGTGGCCATGTTTATGGGGGTTGATTGGCAATAGTGGGTCACAACAAGCCCACTTGTGGACTTGTGCTGTTGTTCTAAAGGGCTGACTCTTGAAACAATGAGGGAATTTCTGTTTGTGTTGCACAATATCAATGATGCTGGATGAAGATTAAGAGGCTTTCCCAACAGAATTCTGTTATTCGATTGTTGCCAATAGATTTGAGTGTTTCTGGGGCTGTTTATTTGTCACTAGTTCGTCGTAAAAGTGTTGCAAACAAGAGTGTGTTGGTTCTGTGATGATGGATCTAAGAACTGTGCTATTTCTTGCATTAGTTTGCATCCATGTTCAGGAAATGGCAGCAGACACAAACGACCGTGATTGTAAGTTTACATAATTGTGTCTGTCTTCTTAAATTGGGTGCTGCAATCGTAAGTTTTGGTCTTGTAGTTAGTTTGTTGTCTGTGATTGTAGTGACCTAAAGATAAGCATGGCCACCATGGCACTTTGCTAATCATTGCATTCCTCAGAGCCCAACAAGGTGAAAATGGTGATCTTGTCATTCCAAACACAAAACTTCCTCCACGTCTCAGCTACTTTCAAGCTCCTTAGATGTTCACACAAATAAGGTCTTTTGCTTACATCTCATGATATGAATAATTGACTTTTTATTTTTCTATGGGATGTCAAAATTGCTTCTTTTGGACCCTACCACAAGCTTTCCATATCTCAGTCTTTGTTTTTTTGTTTTGTTCAAATATTCATGGGGTCCAGCATCTTAAAATGGATACTTCAGGTCACTTGGCTATCTCAAATTGATGTTTCTCCAATCTGCACTCCTATGTTTATATAATTTTCAGGTCTCAGTGGAACTCACATCTATACTTAAGGATTTTGGGGGGGGGGGGGACAAGAAACATTTGCTGAACAATTTTTTGCCTTTGTACATGAAATGGGTGTGGCTACCTTCATGTGCCTTCTTTTCGAAACAAATACAAATCCTCTAGTATTTTGTTTTATGATGTAACAGGTGAGAACTTTGAGGTGATGGTGCCTCTTATTTGCTCCACATTCAGGTTCTCTTACCCGTATATCATCTTATAGATTATGAATGTGGTTTATATGCACAGAGGTGACGACACGAATAGTTAAATTCTGTCTTTCTTGATCTAAAAATTAATCAATAATTTGTGAATAACTTGATTTTCAACAGCTGAAAGCACCAAATTTTGTTGCAGATGCCGCTTTAAAGGCCCTCACAAGAGATTGGGGGAACTTACCGAACAGCTGGACTGGTGTAGATCCCTGTGGCAGCAGATGGGAAGGAGTTACATGCAGTGATTCTCGTGTCATTACCATGTACATTGTAGCCTCTACTTCTTCAAATGCAGTTTGGATAGTTTCTTTAAACATGTACAGTAATGTGTCTATTTTCTCTGTTTCAGAACTTTATCAAGTATGAATTTGACTGGTGAGCTGACTGGAGACCTAGCATCTTTATCTGAACTGGAAATTCTGTATGTTTTCATCTTTCATCACATCATATTCCATATAATGCACTGAAACATAGTTGTAGTGGTGAGAAAATCCCATTATAGGCAATCTAGGTTTGAAGATGTGAATGATTACAGAAAAATAAAAGAATTTGGAAAACCAGAGAGGTTAAAAGGAAGTACCTTGCTGTTTAGGATCTGGCAAAGCCTCATATGGGATCCAAATGAAAACTATTCACCTCAAGGGGCTACAAAGTCTGTGTGGATCCTTAGATCCCACAGATCTATAAACAAATAACCTCTCTAATAGGAGTATATGATAGGGAACCTCTTAAGGTCTTCTCAGTTGGGTACATCTCCCTTTTACATCTAAGAACTTGTCTATTCTAAGCGCTTGGGATTAATTTCTATGGATGCAGGCTGTATACAGTGCTAAAAAAACTTTTGGAGTCAAAAGGCCTTTGGGAGGTGTCTATGTGAACGCAATGCCTCGTATCTTGTCACATTAGTCGGTGTTGAGCAAAATATGTACGAAAAAAAAGTGCATATTTTCTGGGCTGTGGGGGCTTATCCTGAGATTTTGGCTCTTAGATGGTTCATTGAAAGTTTCTGATTTAGCTCTTAGGTATCTCTTCCTCTCAGACTTGACGTTGTGAGTATTACTGCCAAAGGTCTCCTAAGAGCTGTGAGGACCATGGTTTTGTCACTTTTTATGGCCACAGTATTACAGGACGTTGTTTACATGAAGGAGTTCTATGAAATAAGTTTTTCAGCAAAGAATGTAGCACTAGTGGATAAATTAACTTTGAGCTGGCGCTGGTGTGCCTCAACAATGGGAGTCTTAACTCCTTAAGGAATATCAGGCAAATTTGCAGGTATATGTACTATGCATCATACATAATTGCTGAAGACATATCAGCTATTGCTACTCCACATAATAACAAAACCATAAATAGAAGAGGCAGTCTTTTGATGCTTAGTTTAAATCTTATCACCTTTTGTATCTGTCACTACACATCTGTTAAACACCCCATCTACCTGAAACAAGAGAATCCGTATCTCTTTCCTAGTGGTGGTGAGAATGTGAGATTCTTACTGTCCCTTTCTAATTCATGCAGTGATCTATCCTCTAACAAAGGGCTTACTGGTTCTCTGCCAAGTAATATTGGACAGCTATCAAAGCTGACGACCTTGTAAGTAACCTCATCATTCTCTGCAGTTGTGGCATTTGTATCTTACATACTGCTTTTTCTTGGATACCCCCTCACTTTTTTCCCTTGCATATGCCAGAATCCTGTATAATTGTGATTTTTCTGGTTCAATTCCTGATTCTGTGGGGTCGCTAAAGCAGCTGGTGCACCTGTAAGAGGCTTAATTGCAGTTCTACTTCTCCCAATACTATAGCAGTTTGCTTGAAATAGCTCTAGGCTTTTCACTACTCTCTCTCCTTTTGAAACGCTAAACCTTCGGTGCTCACACTTTCTTCACTTTAACTAATAATATAATCTCTGAATCTTTATGCCCGGCAGATCTCTGTATTCAAACCGGTTTATTGGACCAGTGCCTGCATCTATTGGTGACTTGAAAAATCTTTATTGGCTGGATCTCTCTAATAATCAGCTGACAGGAAGCATTCCTGTTTCTAATGGCACTGCACCCGGACTGGATTTGCTAGTCAAAACGAAGCATTTGTATGTTTTCTTCCTTTACGTTAACATAGTGATTGAAAAATTCAATTTCTTTATGATAGCTTTTAGCTGAATTGTTTCTGACTGGTATTGAATCTCTGCAGTCACTTTGGAATGAATCAGCTATCTGGCCCAATCCCACCTGGTCTCTTCAGACCTGACATGGTTCTGATTCATGTGTAAGTGCTAAGATGAGCAACTTCCAATTTTTGCTTTAATGCATGCATTGTACATTTGTTGACTGTCACCAGTACTAGTGCGGTTGTGACTGGGGGTATGAAAAAGGGACACTGCTTTCATGAAGAAAGCCGCAATCAACATGCTAGATTAAAATGTTCAATTGTATTAACATCAGCTACGCATTACAGCTTCTTGTAGGCATGCTGAGCGTAGACCAGAGACATTCACAACAGTAGATAGTTTATGAATGAGACAAGAAATGCTGGTGGCTGAGGAGAGTAGGAGAAATGCTATACAATATATAACTTCAAGATTAAGAGCCCAGAGCCTCAAAATGCACTGTCATAAGTATATGTTGACTGCCACATGATTGAAAACAAAGATGTCAGTTTATGAAGAATACTTTTCACTGGAGCAACATCACAGTGGCAGTTCAGGAATTCCACTCCTCGTCGACCATCCGTCAGATGGCAAACAATTAGAAGTTGTCTTGCCATTGAAATGACTTGGACTAGCAACCAAATCATTCCAAGTTACACCATGCAGCATCTTAAACCGGACATAAAGTAAAAGATTTTGACCAAAACCATTGGCCTAATTGTAAATGAACAAAGATTAAACTGGAGGGTGTTTCCACTTGAATATTCTGTGTTATCCCTTACTTTCAATTGCTTCTCCTGAAAAATTGCTCTCCCAAACTAGTGAAGACTGGCATGTCAGAGTTGCCACCACTGTAATTTCGGTGCCTTGGTCTGTTGGGAGCACGAACTGTAGTTCAGCTTCACTACTACTGAATGTAAATCAGCTGGTACAGTTTTTGGGTTTGTAAACCTTTCTTGGCCGCACTTACCTATGTAGGTCAAATTCATGAGCCCTAATGATCACAATTGCAAGCTGTGATAGTTTCTCTGATCAAAGCATTCATAGTTATCCACTGATCTTTATATCTGTCATTGCCAGGCTATTCGACAACAACAATCTCACTGGTAGCATCCCGTCAACGTTAGGTCTTGTGAAGACATTAGAGACAGTGTGAGTATAATATACTGCAGCTTTAATCAATTTTGAGGTTTCGTTTTGCTAATATTTTCTGTGTCAGACGTTTTGATCGGAACCAATTGAGTGGGCCTCTTCCAACCAATCTCAACAACCTCACTAACTGCAATGAGCTGTGAGCACATGATGAAATTTTATTCAAATTTCATAGACTTCATCTACCATTTGGTATTTTTCCAATAACAGTGTCTTTTGGCATTGTTATTTCAGGGTATTATCCAACAATGCATTCACTGATTTTATTCCTGATCTCACTGGCATGAACAACCTTAACCGTTTGTAAGTGGAATGTTTCGCATGCTATAGTCTTTGCGTTGGCAAGTTGTTTAATTATCACATGCCAATGGCTCGAAAACTAGCGTTCATGCTCTCTACCAAAACTAGTCCTGGTTTTCTCAGTATAGTTTACATCTCTAGAACCATTTTCATTTTGTCTGTTTTTGGATAGTATGTTGTAGGCTGTCGCCCTAGTTTATGCTTCAGCAAGTTTGTTGAAGGTCACTATGCACTTATTTAAACATTAGATTTTCGACCAAGAGTCACGTATTATCTGTCACATGGCTTCCAACATTTGGGTGTTGACTCATTGAACTATATTTGTCAGTCACTGTAATGGATGCTCAGTGCGGGAGCGCCTCTACAGACTTACCTTATTGGATTATTGATAACAAAAAGGGAACATCCGTAGTTTGCTGAAGCCAGGGCTAGGGAAGTCCAAATGTAAGCGACCATTCCTATAAGGTCCTAATGATTGTAGAGGCTGACTGGAGCTACCATAGGTCATCTGTATTCTTATGCCGTTGCACTATAGTTTTGTTGTGATCTTTCATCAAAATGGGACTCCTAGCAGCTGTGTTAAATTTTCAACTACCATCACTAGTGACGTTAAAGACTTAAAGCCAACAGGAGCCCTGGAGACGGAAGCATAGGCAATATTATTTTGCATTCCTTTACTCTTGAGATGATTTTTTTTTTTTAGTGCTATTTTGACCTTAGTGCAGTTAAATTTTAAGCATTTTTTAATTGTTTTTGTTTGTTTGCAGAGACATGAGCAACAATAGTTTTTCCCCTTCTGATGGTATTCCACCATGGTTTTCCACGTTGCAATCTCTGACTACAGTGTATGCTCTTTCCTCCCATCCTGCTACTCAACAGTCCTCCCGTTTCTTTATATCATGCATATATTTTAGCATCTATCCTTAGGCAGATGTACTCTCTTTGATGCCCCCACAGCCCCGTTGTTATCTAAAAGTGTCTCCACCTCTCTTTGCTCACACTGCTGGTTCTTACTGTGGCTTAGTGGGGCGGAAAATTTAGGAATAAGAATATGGTGAGCTTTTCCACCTGAATGACATGTGAATTATTTTCAGAGTTCATTAAACCTGTTGCTGATATTGCAGCCATTTTGCAAAGTCTGACTCTGCCAAATTTGAAATGTGTATAAATATGTGAAACATATTTTGTTACTTAAGAGGTGCGTGGAAGGCATACACTTTTTTTTGGGTGTGTTTTTTTTTTTGGAAGGGGGGGGGGGGATGGTTGCTGTGCTGAGTATGTCTGCCATTGTTGGATGGTTCATGCCTTCTCTGCTGTGTTCATGACCAGAATAGTTTGCTGAAAAATAAAATCCCGCTAAATTTTTACCCTTTGGCAGGTATTTCTCCTCACGGTTAGAAGGATGCTTACCTTAATTTAAAAAGGAAAAAAAACAATTTTGGTAAAAAAGAAAACCTCGCCTTCAATCATCCTGCTGCTAGCAGGTCTTGTGGAGGTTTACATGTAGTAGTGACATAGCTATGTTGTGACCAGGAGAGAAAAAGGAAAAAGAATAATTAAGAAAATACCACTATACTAGGATGAGAACTAAGCAATCCTGACATTCTTGCTTCAGCCATATTTTTGGTCAAATCTGGCAAGGAATGGACTTTTCAATTAACTCTTTGATTCATTGTCTCTAGGATTTCCTACAGGAATTTTGTTAAGTTATTCTTTGCATGATTATTTGCTGATTGCTTGCTCATTGATTTTGCTGTAACTGGTGTCTATGTGCCTTTTCAAGAACCACGGGCCTGAGCCTGTTCGCTCCTTTAGTTTGTTCCTTTAGTAACATCTTGGTGTTAAAAGTGAAAAGCATAGATGAGGAAGACTGTCTCTGTTTCGATTGTCTTGTTTATTATTTTCGGTGTTACGGTGAGGCTCTTTTCGTGCATGTGCTTGTGCTCATTTTTGTGGGTGGAAGCAAAATAACAATATCTCTTTGGCAGAATGATGGAACGAACAGAACTTGAAGGGGAGCTTCCAGCCAAATTCTTCAGCTTCCCTCAGTTAGAGACCGTGTGAGTATTATCTAATGATAGGAAAATGACACCTTCCAGTTAGCACGACACATCTCTATGCTCTAGCCACTTAGCATGATGATGATACATTCCATTGAATGAACTTTTTCAGAGTAATGAGGAACAATCGGCTTAATGGAACTTTAGAATTTGGCAATAGTTATAGTAGGCAGCTGCAGCTTATTGATCTGCATAACAATTCCATCGAATCCGTCAAAGTGTCAGCAGGATACAAGTTTACATTGATGTAAGATTCCTTCTGACTGTGTCATTCTTGTGCATGTGGCAGGTTTTGTGGTTGGCATTTGGAAATTTGATATGGCCTCTTCTGTGCAGGCTAGCTGATAACCCATTTTGCCGGGGGATTGGAGCAAACTTACCATACTGCAGTAACCAGGAGCAGCCTGGTTCAATGGACACTAGTCCGGAATTATGTGTTCCTCTTCCATGTTCTTCTGACCAAATTTCCAGCCCTAAATGCAAATGTGCATTTCCGTATACTGGAACCTTCATCCTAAGGGCTCCCTCTTTCTCACTACTGGGAGGCCAAATTCACATCGCAAAGCTCAAGCTATCTCTTGAGCAAACGCTCCCAAATTTGGCTTTGCCAGTGGACTCAGTCTTACTGACTGATGCATATGAGGACAACCATGGTTACCTCAATATGCCTCTGGCAATCTTTCCTTCTCGTCAAAACCATTTCAACAGGACAGGGATGTTCTCACTTGCGTTTGTGCTCAGCAACCAGACCTACAAACCACCAGAGGAGTTTGGCCCATATATCTTCATTGCTAACAGCTACACGCACTTTGGAGGTGTTAATTAATCTATGTTTTCCTTTTCCATTTGTTGGCTTGTTAATATAGACCCAACTTCAGCAGTCTCCCTCTTGCCCTGCTTCTAATCTATGTGTCCACAGGGAAGAAAAACTCCTCTCGTACAGGCTTAATTGTTGGCGCAGCTGTAGGATGCTCTCTTCTGTTCCTATTGTTACTAAGTGCTGCAGGCTATGCATATCGTCAAAAGAAAAGGGTGGAAAAGGCAAAACATCAGGGCAATCCATTTGGTAGTTGGCAAACCTTAGTTTATGTAGATATAAGATTGACAATTTAAAATAGGTGGCACTTACTAATACCTTCCAAAATGCAGAATCATGGGACTCCCATGGGGTTGGTGGTGATATTCCTGCATTAAAAGGAGCTAGGTTTTTCACATTTGAAGAACTGCAGATATGCACGAACAATTTTTCAGAAGGCAACAGCATTGGGTCTGGGGGCTATGGGAAGGTACATTTCATTTTTACTATTAATAATTGAAAATTAACAAAACTTCATACTTTGTTGTCAAGGATGCTCTTCCCCCTAATTCTTTAAAATAAATAACAAAACATGAAACATTTATGCTTGCAGGTTTATAAAGGGTTCCTAGCTGATGGGCAGATTATTGCCATCAAAAGATCCCAGGAAGGGTCTTTGCAGGGAAGTCGAGAGTTCAAAAATGAGATAGAGCTTTTATCAAGGGTCCATCATAAGAATCTAGTGAACCTTGTAGGATTCTGCTTTGACCAGGGAGAACAGATGCTGGTTTATGAATTCATTCCAAATGGTACACTAATGGACTGTCTCTCAGGTAATCTTATTCTTTCACAAGTAACAAACATTAATGTTGTATCACCAATTCACGACCATTCATGTAATAGACCTTAATATCGTTCTTTGGCAGTGATGTTTTGCTCAAGCCGTCAATTGTTGGTATAAGACATATGAAATTTGCATTTCTTGAACTGCATATCTATTTTATTACTGTCATTTTTATTATATTTTTCTTAAGCAAGTCCCTTTGGAGTTGAGGGTGATGTATGTCCCACCTGGGGACGATGAAGGGAGTCGAACCCCCACGATTCATCCCTGGCAGTCAGTGTGGCAGCCTGGATGTTTGCTATCTGAAAAAGCGCTCCTGACTTGAGCTGCATATCTAATGTAATGATTTTGAATCGTTTAACATTTTTTCACATTTTGGGATGGTATCATTTCAATTAAGGGCTTATGCAAAGCATAAGTAATAAACAGCTGATGTTGCCGTAGCTCCTCTTAATTTGACACTTCAAGCCCAGGACTCACACGAAACAGATTACATTGACCTACTTTACTCAGTAAATTAGAGTTTATGACAGTTATCATTGATCATCAATGCCACCAGTTTCTTGGTTTGCAGCAGAGTAACCTACTGCTCCAATTGTAGATCATACTAATCAGTAATCAGACTTTCTATCAATGGTCGTGCAGGAAGGTCTGGGATTCAGCTGGATTGGAAACGAAGAATGATGGTAGCCCTTGGCTCAGCTCGAGGCTTGCAATATTTGCATGAGCTTGCTAATCCACCAATCATACACAGGGACATCAAGTCGAACAACATTCTACTTGATGAGCTTTTGAAAGCAAAAGTTGCTGACTTTGGCCTTTCCAAGGCTTTTGGTGACACTGAAAAGGGTTATGTTACCACCCAAGTCAAAGGGACGATGGTTGGTATTGTATACGTTGACCAACCCCCCCCCCCCCAAAAAAAAAACCAAAAAAAATGAAAAAAAACCCTTTCTGTCCCTTCTTTTTCCTTACATTTTCTATAAGTTCCTTTCTTGTGCTTTTGGTTGTTGGATGACATGTATGAAATAACCGATACTACCTGTTAGTCTGTAGCTCATGCGCTTATGTTTAACTATAGCCTATGCATTTAATTGTATGTTAGTTCCTATACCTAGGTTGGGTAACTTCGACACTTGGGCTGCTGAAGGTAAAGTGGCATTGCCACGAAACTCAATGTCAGCTGTGTTTCTTCTCAAATGCTTGTTGTATATGAATAGTTTTCAAATTCGATGCTCATAAGTTCAGCCTCAGCCCTTCAAGAAAGACATTTACTGTGACATATTTTAGCAATAACTTACTTCTATGACCTCAGGGCGGGTTTGTAATTGTTCTTGCTGGTGTATACCTGACCATTTAGAGTTGAGACGTAAGCTGGATCAGTCTGTGTGGTTGCTTGCCAAATCCTGTTTGTCCTAATTTCAAATCTCTCTCACATGAGTAAACTGCATATAGGCATTATTTTTTCTCAAAATTTCGCGTTAAGAGTTCTTCTGGTTCAAAACCACTTAATTCATATTTGACTTTATCTGATTTTGGGCTTCAGACAAAATTCAGCTGAACTGTGAGAGCATTATATGAGTATTTATGCGATCAAGCCAATCGGTCATGATTCATGAACATATCAGTTTGGCGTTTGTTCAGCTATATTTTGATCTGAAATAACATAACTTCAGATCTATTTAACAATACTTCCTACCCTGATGCAGGGATATCTGGATCCTGAATATTTCATGACCAACCAACTTACAGAGAAAAGCGATGTTTTTAGCTTCGGGGTGGTTATGCTGGAAATGGTAACAGCCAGAACACCAATACAACAAGGGAAATACATTGTCAAAGAGATGAAGACACTGATGGACAAGACCAAGGATTTATATAACCTACATGAAATAATGGACCCGGTGCTTCTTCAGTCTACAACAACGCTGGTTGGTTTAGAGAAGTTTGTGGATTTGGCATTGAAGTGTGTGAATGAATCTGGGAATAATAGACCTACAATGGGTGAGGTGGTGAAAGAAATCGAGGAGATTATACAGCTAGCAGGTATGAATCCCAATGCTGAATCTGCACCTCAGTCTCAGAGCTATGAAGGAGTGCAACCCCGCCACCCCTACAGCGATGACTCGCTTTCCCAGTACAGCAGGATTGTTCAAGTTTCAGGCGCTTAGCCCAAGTGGTGAAGAATTTGGTGCACATTTTTGGGGCCAAGAATCGAAAGGAAGTTGTACACGATGTAATGTAATTTATTGATCTATACTGATCGAGATTTGTAATTTTTTTCTCCTGTTTTTTGGGTAGATGTGGTAAAATTGACTGATCACAATCCACCTAAAAGTTCTAAATTTTGGACATAATTTTCTTGACTAGAAGCCAAAATAAAACTAAATCAAAAATATGCAAATTAGCGGGTCAAATCAAACCCCAAGCTTGTTCGACTTGCTGGATCAAAATCGTTTGTATTTGTGACATTTGATTAAACGTTGTAAGTCTATTATTTAGTTTTTCTTTTACCTTATTTCTCATAGTGGTGATGGTTATTTATTATATTACATCATTCATAGACACTATATATAGCGATCACCTCTCTTTACAAACAAACACTAACATTATTTTGATTTTTCAGCTCCATTCTTATACAATAACACCATGCTCAAATTATTCATTTTATAATGTTAAATAATAGGCATGAAATAAATTATTTATAGTCTTAATGAAATCAATAGGAACAAGACAAATATTAAAATGCCTTAGTTGTGCCGTTATAATTTTGATGAAGTAAACATGCCCAACGATGGTTTAAATTATACTACTTTGTAATAATCTCAATTTTTGATGCTATAATTAAAAATAATAATTGTAATATCATGTAATTCTTTATCCTTGTTTATTTGATTCTTATTCTATCTGAACTTGAACCATGACGCTAGGGAGGTAAATGAGTTAGGAGGGTAAGATTGAGCTTTTCCTTGTGAAGAAATGGATCAGATTGGGTTTACCCTCTTTTGACTCGTTTTAAATGGAAAATTTTCAAAAACTTGGATAAATACCTTCATGTAATAATAATGGTTACTCAAAAATTATTGGCAATAAATTTAACTAAGTGTAACAAATGAATTATAATGGCTAAGTTGACAAAAATATTAGGTCACTAAATGGATCGTTGATATGACAACTTATTATTACCCAACCCATTATCGTCATTAATTTTCATTGACCCTATTTTAAATGCTTTGACCCGCCATGTTCCAGGACGAGAACCGTGTTCATAGCCCACCCCTTGAGGAGTCGAATACTTTTAATATCGTTTAAGAAATACAATTACTATACTTTTTAATAAATTAAGGACAATGTTTTAGCCATAAATATGCTTTTATTAATTGATGAAAGAAAAATAACTGATAAGAAAGGCAATTTGAACCCATTTGATTGATCCAAACCCCACAAAACCAAAATATGCTCGTATTTTATCTGCACGTGAAATCCACTAGACTTATATTTTACGGGAACCCTAATATGTGTGTTTAATCCTAATAAAACCCAAATAAGGACAACGGACGGTTAAGGACTAATCTTTATGTCGAAAGCCCAGATGTGAGGTTCTTGGTCAGTAGGCTATATAACGATATTACTTTTCAAGTCGGGCATTACACTCTGTATTAGAGCGGACCTTGGGTTAGATAGTTGTGCACTTACTCTGGACCCATAGAGAGAAGATTATGATTTAGTGATCAGTCACAACTGCCAACCTACGGAACGATCTAAGAACTGATGAGGACGCCACTTCTTTAAGCAAGGAGACTATACCATCCCCTATCTCACAGGAAATGATTAGAGAGAACAGCCTGTTGTACTTGCTTGGTCTTAAAAAAGACAAACACTTCATAGTAGGCTTGCTATACACTTTGCACACTATGCCATATTTTCCAAATCTTTTAATGGGGGACAAAGGATGTTTTATTAATTTTGTTACAGATATGCCTTGCCTATCTTCCAAAAATATTGTGATGACCTTACTATGTCTATACATATCTTAAACGTTTCTTACAAAACATCCAATGAAAAAGTTATGGGCACTTTCAAATAGGGGTGGGTAATGGACCGAGTTAGGTTGAGTTAGAACTGACCCGTTTACAAAGTGGATTGGGTCGAGTTAGGATTGGTCCATTAATCATCTGGGTCGGGTTGGACTTTTGTGTGAATAAACAGGTCGGGTCGGCACATAGGTGACTCGCTTTTCGCCCGTTTTAATGGAATCAACTTGCACAAAAAAACTGCGTATAATGATTATTGTTATATATAAGGTGTTGGTAATAAACTTAACTAATTAGAACATGTAAACTAAGATGTTAAGTAAGTTGAAAAAATAATAGGTCATTAAACAGGTCGTTAATCGACCGACTCGGTCCGGCCCGATAATATGTCTTAATAGGCTAGTCCACTATTGACCTAATCTATTATTGGCCCAACCCTTTATTGACCATATTTTAAATGGACCGACCCGTTTAACCCAATGGATATTCGGTCCGTTGTCCACCCCTACCTCTAAGACAAGAATGGGACACGCGGGCTATGGTGCCTAAATTTATGCTTAGTTATTTAATTAATGTACAATTAGATGGAATCCCAATTGGATGTTTTTTGTTAAATTTTGCATGATTTAAGTCTCTTGACTATAGAGTCTCAACAAGTTGAACTTAGTTTTTTTTATGCAACTCTGTTTATTATGTTTGAGGGGTGGTTGGTTTAGATCTTGTAGACCAATATGATGACTATACAATGGTGGTTATAATTTTGCTTATTTCATGGAATATTCTATGATAAAAGTGGATTGATTATGCCATATTGAATAATTGATGCCAAATTGGATGGATTACGTTATGTGTGAATGATGCATGCTAACCATTATACGGCAATCTATACCATCCACCTAGGTGCATGTGCTCCTAGCGATGACATGTACATATCACCCAAGGTGGTAGCTTTATAAGATTTTTTTAAAAAAAATAGAAATAAGAAAAGACATGGGAATTTAATTGACTTTCCTAAACAATGTAAATTATTTCCTATTCCCTCTAATTAATCATGGCATTAAATTAGGAGAATATTTCTCCACCTTGCTATTTTCCTAATTGATTACCTGCAATTGTGCATAAACAAGTCAAAGAGAGTCACAAGAAGCAATTGTTCTTTCTTTGGTGAAACAATTGTGCACAAGCAACTTCGATATAATTTCTAGCCAAGCAAACTTCTCTTCTTGGTGTTCATATTTATATTATTCATCAAGTTTAATTCATCAAGTGATTTGTTAGCAATAGAAAGATCTATGCGGATACAAAGTGTGGATGGTGATCAACGTCAAAATCTTGATTTACTGGGCGCAGTGGTATATCGTCGTAAAAGGAGGTTTGTTTTAGTGTCATTCTTTAGTGGTATATCTTCTCCAACCCCTAACTTATTCCCATTAGATTGCTTGCTAGATATATCTTGCTTGCTTGCTGAATTTTCGTGGCATTGGTTGAAAAAGTAGCACACAGTAAGGCTCCAACGAAGTAGTGGCAAACGTAATAAGACATAATAAG
Organism: Carnegiea gigantea; assembly: GCA_029747015.1. Taxonomy (NCBI): domain Eukaryota; kingdom Viridiplantae; phylum Streptophyta; class Magnoliopsida; order Caryophyllales; family Cactaceae; genus Carnegiea; species Carnegiea gigantea. The sequence goes on along the minus strand of JAKOGI010000844.1, from coordinate 333,646 downwards.
TGTAAAGCCCCACAAAACTATCCCATGGTTATAGTCTTGTAGAATATATTCAAGACAAAAATTTAATAACAGACAAATATAGAATAATATGTTAATGTGCCCTTCTATTTGACAATAAACACACAAAGTAATATATATCGTGCAACATTATCATCAAGTCCAATCCGAAAATAGACCAATTTGTTAAACTTGTTAAGTTTTTAGTCAAAATTAATGACATAGTCCCAGCTCTAGTACCCCAGACGCTAAAACGATCAACTATTTTTTTTTTTTTGGTTTGATGGGGAAGGGGGGTTTAAAATATTGGTTGTTCATTATATTAGGTCAAATTGTTCAAAAATATCACTATAAGATCATCTGTTCAACTGACAATAGTTGATTGTTCAATGTCAGTGATAGTTAGGCTTACATCCTATTGATTGATTGTTCTTTTTATAAGTTTTAAGTAGTTTATTTAGTTGTTTTATAATTTATTATTTGGTATTCTTCATTGGGAGTTTTCTTAATAAGTATGTATATGAATAAATTTGTTATGCACATATATTAAATGTTATTTGTTCATTACATTAGGTTAAATTGTTCAAAAGTGTCACTATGAGGTATTTGTTCAACTGATAGTAGTAGACTGTTCAATGTTAGTCATGAGTTTACTTACTTTCTAGTTGGTTGGTAATTTCTTTTGTAACTTTTAAGTACGTTATTAGTAGATGTATAATATCCCAAAAGATGTACCAGATCAAGGGAAAAAGTTGATAAGTTTTACTTAATAATTATATGTATAAAGGGTGTACGAACTAATGTAATCAACAAGCATAACTCATGAGGGTATGTCAACGTCGATGCACACATTTTGGAGACTGACGAAGCAACTAAAAAATCATATGCAGGAAGCTTACTAACAGCAGCTTCATCTACAAGAACCGAAAAAATAGGTTAAACTACATTAAAAAAATCAGGACTCATACAATCACCAGTTTTGAGTCATGTGAAAGAAAAGTACATCGGCTAGCCAAATAGCCTTTCACTTGCTCATATATCTGAAATTGGATCGCAACATGACTGATACCAGCCAATGCAGGAACCAGACCACTGTCAACCAGAGTAATATAGACAAGAGAAGTCATCAAAAAGAGAAGTCAATTGATGTCCCATTCCAAGTATTCACTACATTAGGTCATCCATGTATTTGTTATGCATAAATTTTAAATGTTATTTGTTCATTACATTAGGTCGAATTCTTCAAAAGTGTCACTATGTGGTATTTGTTCAACTAATAATAGTAGATTGTTCAATGTGTATTTGTTTAGTTAATAATTATGTGTTTGTTAAGCATATATCTTAAACTCTAACTTTTAAGTATGTTATTAGTAGTTGAATAATATTATTAGTAGCTGAATAACTTGGGATTATTTTCATTGTCAATTTGCTTAATTATTATATTTTATTTATGTTATGTAGTTCTAGATCATTGCAATCAAACGAGCCTTTGCCAAAGAAGGTATCAACAAAGGATAATGGAGCTATGAAGGAAAGTCTTATGGAAGACACTCAAAGAAAAGGGTTTGTCCAAGCTGCTCTTGACAAGTCTAAAAAAGATATTCCAACATTTGATCATCGAATGTCTATTTCGGGTATTTCTTACCTGATAGAAAGGCTAAGCTATGAACAATATTTAGCTGTGAATGAGATAGGTTTTGGTGGTTTTTGGGCTATTAGGACTAACATTATCCCGAAAAGTTTGGGAATGTGGCTTTTAGAAAATTATGATTACTGTGGTAGTTTTCTTAACCTTTCAAACCATAGGATATTGGAGTTCACAAAGGAAGATGTTCATGCAACACTTGGGTTGCCGATGGGCCCTAAAAAAGTAATGGCGAGAAAAACTTGTGATTCTTGTGAGAAATACAATGCTCTCTTGGGTAGTTAGAGGAGGAGATGGGGTATATCATCTGGAGCTCCGAAGATTGGAAAGATGCGCGATGGGATCCTTGATCGGGGCGATCATGGTAATGAATTCAAGAGGGATTTCGTTATCTATGTCGTTTCTACTTGTATCAAGGGGAATCAAAATGGGGATGCTTATTTTAAGATCCTGAAGTCTTTGCGTAATGTTGGTGACATTATCAATTTCGATTGGTGTGAATATGTGTTTAGTACTTTAAGTGCCACTGTTTTTGAATGGAGGAGTGATCCTGCTAGGTTGTTCAGAGGCCCCCTAATATTTTTGATGGTTAGTATATGTATTTCTCTTTGTACTTTAAGTATGTGTATGCTTTTGGTATTTTCTTTCTCTTTTTTGTGTGTCTAAGTACCTTTTTTTTTAGGGGGGGATGTTTAGCTATGCTATTTGGACAAGGTTGTTTTTGGGGGCGTTACTCCTGAAAGATGGTTTCCAACTGCAATTAGTTGGACTAAAGCTGAGGTCCAAAAGAGAGTGGATAATGAAGAAAAGATAGGTGGTATGTTCGGTAGAGGTGCAATTCATATGACATCGATTATTATAAAGCGGTTCAAGCTGCTGAGGCTGATTTACAACAATACTTTCAAGATCTCAAGTGTGAATGAATGCAAAAAGACAATGCTCGAGTCTCATCGAAGGTATCTTTTAACGTGTAAAATATATGGTTTATAGGTTTGTTCATAGTGTCATTCTGTCATGTTCATCACTTAGGTTATCCTTGTCATTGTATCTAATTAAGTGTCTATTTATTCATCTATATTTTGCTAAACTGAACCAAATTTAGTTGAATTGAACTTTTTTTTGGCAAAATTGAACTAAACTGATAATTTTTTGAACTGAATGAAACTAAACTTATTTTTTGTTGAAACAAACCACCCTCATTTTTTTGCTGAACCAACTAAGCTAACTTTAGCAAAACTAAATTTATTTTTTGGTAAACCGAGCCGAACTGAATTGAAATGAACGTCATTTATTTTTTCTGACATGAGCTGGCATAATTGATCCTATTCTTAAAAAGAATCATGTCATAAGAAAAGTGTTTGATTTGATTTTGTTTAATTTTCATGTTCGTATTTACTTAAAAGCAGGATCATGAACGAGAAAAGGAAGACAATGTTGATAACCATCTACTCGTGAGTGATTCTACCATTACACCAACTTGCCTTACTTATGGCAATTAGAGGATTGCCTTCTAGCCTTGCTCATAACGGCTCATTTGAGGTATCTTTCATAGATGTTATGTTAACTGTATGATTAAAATTCTTTGTTCATAACGATATAACACTTTGTTCAACACTTAAGACCCTATTCTTTTTAGTGGTATGTTCGCGGAACTGAAATTTGAATTCATTCAATTTATGTTCAAGTTTTATCGCTTGAATGCAGGAGCATGTTAATTGGGTAATTCATAAGCATGGTCAACTTCACCTTAGCAAGGCGATAAATAAATTGATTACTATTCCCGTAGAAGGCTCAAGTGTATCAATACCTGGTGTAGGTATGTGTGCTGATCATGGCAACATTGGTGGGCTTATGCAAGATGAAGATGTAGGTTGGGGCCCTTCTACATTAGAAGCACTAATGAACGTAGAGGCAGCTGCTATTGAACAATTTCAAAAAAAAAAGGATTGTCGTGCTCCTTCTTTTAGCTTGGGTCTCACCCAAGAGATTGGTCATTTTGATGATGTTGTAGATGTGGCTGCACACTATCATGAACCTGAAAGTTGCGATCGAATTCAAGTTGATCATCCTTCACATGCAAAAGGGAAGATTATTGGTAAGACCAACCACACTGGCAAGTCTCATAAGGGGATTGAGCGCCCTCGAAGGGAGATAAAAAAATTACCTTATGTGTATCGATCTCCATATTTGTCCAAGCATAAAAGTGTTCTAAATCATTTGTCTTCTGAAGTGAAAATTGTTGCAGATTATGCCTTCTTAAACATTGAATTCCACCCTCGATCATAAGAGATTCATTTTGCTTTCTTTAAAATTTTAAGACTAAAGATATTCTTTAAATTTAGGTATTCTTGTCCTACTTTTATTATGCAGGGAGGTTTTGTTTGAGTATGATGTGGAAGAAGAAGACTTAAAATTTTGGTTGAATCGAGAAGAGATGATGTCTATGGCAGGAGCAACTAAACATCTTGAATGCATACTTTTGGATGCTTGGTGTGTTTTGATGAACAAGGAGGAACTCAAAAGAAATCCTGACGCGCCAAAACGGATGTTTTTCAGTCATAATGTCTTTGTAAGAGGACATTTCATATTGTTTAATTTCTCATATTAATTATAGTTTCTCAGTTTTAATTTTTGCGTTTGGGCTCTTTCTAGAAAGCGGTGGATGATGAAACGACATTGTCAGCAAAGTTCAAAGCCTTTATACAGGTTGTTAACTTCGAGAAGCAAAGATCCAATTGGCTTAAATTCAAAGAGATGGATTTGGTACGTTTGTTTTTACTCTGTTCATATAATTGGTGAACAGTGGGTAGTTATATGCATCACTCTTGTCCTAGTTTAAATTATTGTACGAAGTTATTCAACTTGACCATACTGTGTGGAGTGCTTTTTATAACGCTGTTCATTTTGTATATAGAGTTTAGTTCAATTGTTTCAACAATATTATTCAATTATATAAGGTGTTCAAGAAGCATAATGGTAACATGTTATGTGTTGTTGAAACAGGTGTTTTTTGTTATCTTGAGAAAAGAACATTATTTCCTTCTATGTTTTGACATGGTAGGAGGAAAAATGATCATAATCGATAATCGAATTCTCAAAACAACAGTTGACGAGAAGTATGAAGACTGTCATCATATTATGGTAAGAGTTTCTTTGTTTGTTAACACATTATATGAGATGAACAATGCGCATATTATGTCTTATATTTTTTTTTAGGTTGATAATTTTCATAAGTATATGTACAAGACCTTGCATCCACGTTCACATAAGATCAAAGAGTTCGATATAGAATATTTAGAACTGCCATGGCAAAATGAAGTGAATGTACATGACTGCGGTATTTTTGTGATGTGCCATATGGAGTCATACCAAGGACAAGATAGTAGCTGTTGGGATGCTGGCTTTGGGAAAAAGAATAAGGTGTGCGTTAGTGGAAGCATTCTTTTTAATTTTTTACAATTTTACTTTGCATTCTTGTATTCTCCAAAAATGTTTCTCATTTTATTTTCTTCTAATTATTCAGGAACAATATCTTAGATTGTTGCACCCGATACATTGTGCACGAATCTTGATGCACCCTATAAACAAGCTTCAGATGACTGTGTCTGAAACTGCGAAGAAATTTTTTCAACAAGAACAACAGTCGAGGAAAGCAACCTGAGCATCACTTTCATTTTTTTGGTTTATGGACAACTATGTCATTGATTATACATATTATTTATTAGTAATTTGAGAGGCCACTTTATAAGGATGACCCTCTCAAGTGATGTACTTCCAATTACAAGCTTTGTTGACAGTTATAAAGTTTAGACTAGATTTTAATGCTATTTTGACTGGTGTTGGCTCCTTAGTTTTAAATTGCTCAATCCTAATAAACTTTTGCTCCGGCGGAGCATTTATTTTGACTTCTACATTACCCATTTGAAGTTTGTTCAAATTTCGACAATAGATTGTTCAACATATGTGTTTCGTCATACATTGTTCACTATAAGCTAATCAAAATAATAGTGCAAGGTTTGTTCATAACTAAGTGCTAGGCTACTGTTGAATTGGGATCTCGTAAATTGTTCATAACTAATGCAAGGTTTGTTCTTATCCTCCTCAATTGTTCACCTTTAACCTCAACATTGCACAAAAGTTAAACTTTTGTTCGGCGTGAACCTTTATTTTGATTTTTTTTTTTACATTGCCCAATTGAAAGTTTGTATAAAATTTTTCACAATAGTTTGTTCAACATATGTTTTCCTCATACATTACTCTAAATATGCTAACCAAAAGGATAGTTCAACATTAATCTAAAGATTGTTCAATATTAAACTCCATGTAACAAAGTTACAATCAATATTAAACTCCATGTAACAAAATCGTTCTACTTTATTCTCTTAATTGTTCAATATTAAAACTTTGAGAAACTAAATATTGCTAAATAAATGGTATTCATAAACAAGTTCTCCATACCAACAACATATTCAAATCTTTGACAAAGTTCAACATTAACCTAGAGTTTCACTTGTGTCCTCCACTCATGGGAAATGTTTGCATGCGAGAATGAACTGCCACTGGTATGAATGTTGGTCTTGCACTTATTGGATGAACAAAATACTACGAAGGATATGGCGTTGGTGGCATAGGCCCCTGCAATGAATATAATGTCCCACAAGGTTCAACATATTTTTTATTTGGTGAAAATTGCATAATTCAACTTGAACAACTTAGTGAAATTGATTTGACCTGAGTCGTATGATGATGGATATGCATGGAAGCAGTTGATGCCTCTATCACTCGAGGGCTTGACTGATACATATCAATGTCAAAAAAAGTATCTTCATTAATTATAAAAGGATCATTTTATAAAAGACACCAGTATCACTTTAAGAGAGTACCTGTGGGAATACTTGGGAAAAATATGTCGTAGCATAAGGAATATGTGTTGGAGCTATGGTTGCCTGCCCAAATATATGTTATAAAAGATGATTTAGGTATATCATGGAGGTAATATATGAAACAATATTTGGTTCTGTAGATACAAACACAAATATATTGCATAAAAATATTCCAATTATAAAAGACTCATAGTTTTGCCTGGTTACCTGCGTGGGTATTTGAATACAACTTGCTGGTAATGTAATTGGTTCTTCGCATATCTGCATTGGCTATTTCCTTAGATGTTCATATATTATAACATTGATATTCAATTGTGACAACATACTATTCATTGCTTACCTGAGACACTGGTCCTGAAGTACTCATATCATTTGATGACTTGAGGTCTCTTTCCTTGGATTTAGCTTGTTTGCATTTTTTTTCAACGATGCTTTTCTTCCTCTTGTTTCTTTCTCCCTTTAGCTTAGAACCGACAGGATTTAGAATTTTCCTAGAAGAATCCATTTGCTTTAATGTGACATTCTCCTCAACATATATGGATCTAACCTCTTGTTCAACCAACTCTTTCAGTCTGTTAAAATACTCCTCGCAATGAGCTCTTACTTGTGTGTTCATTTGGCTTGCTGTCATAAGTGTATTCATCTTTCTAATCATTTGCATTTTCTAAATAGATGAGCATTGAATATCTTCTTTTCTAGCATTTCCTACTATGAGCTCACTGCTTTGACATTCTTCTATGGTCTTGCACCATCTCTTCCTGAGGTAGTTTTCTGGAATATTAGCAACGCAACATGCATGCATTACTCGCAAACAATGCTTACATAATATGCCAACTTTGGTGAACATCTTGCAACTGCATTCAATTATTCCTTGTGCTTTATTGTGTATGACAGTGTGATGGAAGATTTGTTCACCTGGAAGCCACATTCGAGACATTCTCCCTAAAATGTTACCTTGTACTTCTTCATAGTTGCAAGAGGCCCCATCAATGAACTCTTGTTTAAATATATTGTAAGCTTCAATAGTGTAGATAGAGAGACCATGTTTAAATAGGTCCATTGAAGGAAAGGCTATTTCTGGAATACCATTAGAGTTTCTATGATCTTCCCCGTTCTCATTTTTCCTCCATTCTGAGACAACCACACAAAATATGTTGTAGAAATCGCACAGGTTTGCAGTTGCCCGTAATCTTCTTGATAAGGAGTTGTTAGTGGTTTCACTTCTCTGCGAAGATAATACTCCACCCGAAAAGTAGTTCTTAGAAAATGCTGGGCACCATTTCTCTCTATTCTTGTAAAGCTTTGTAAGCCAACTGTTTCCCTCACAGTTATATGTTAACGTCATCCTACATTATACACAATTATTATATGTTAACCCTAATACATTATCTAACCCTAAATATAAGTTTGTTCACAACTAATACAAACAACATTCAACTGTATGGATCCTGGTTCAGTTCAAAAAGTACAAAAAAGTAGTTCATCATATGAATCAACATGAGTCTGTTCATACCTGTTGTAAGGATTGTTCATAAAATGAAAGATAATAACATGCTAAAATTTATAAGGTTGACGTTTCCAAAAATGTTCAAACTCAGCCTCTGTGTCACAATGCATAAGCACTTTATTGAAATCTTTAGTAAAGCCTTTCTTTGATCTAAGTGCCCCGATATTCTTTTTAGAGTTTTCAATTATATGCCAACAACATAACATATGGCGTGTCTCGGGAAACACATATTGAATTGCTGCCGCCATTGAAAAAGCTTGGTCAGTCATGATGGTTATTGGGTGTTTATTGCTCATGGATTTCAAGAATGTATGGAATAACCATATGAAAGAATCAATCTTTTCATTTAGTAAGAAGCCACACCCAAACATGACATTCTTGCTATGATGGTTCATCGCGACGAAAGGAGCACATATCATGTCATATTTGTTTGTTCGATACGTAGTATCGAAGACAACCAAATCCCCAAAAATTTTATAATCATCTAGCATTTGCGTGTCACACCAAAAGAAACTAACTAGGCTTCCATCAGGATCAATCTCAAAGTCATAATAAAACCCAGTCTCATTCTCAAATCTTCTCTTAAATATATTTATAAGAGCATAGGCATCCCCACCCTCTAAAATTTTCTTGGTAATTACTCCGAGCTTGTTGTACACATCTCTTAATCCATAACCAAGGTAAAGTGGTCCTGCAGCCTGTTTTTCCAATAATCACACTGCATCGGCAACTGGAACCCCCGAGTCACTGAGTTGCTTGATATATTGAATGTCATTTTCTGGAACTTTTCGATGTGAAGGCAAAAGATGTCTTTTATTTGGACTACACATGGGATGATTGTGTTCGGTATTGTGCTTGGTGACTGTCCATGTTCCATTTTTGTCAACATGGAATTGAATGTATGCTTTGCAACCCGTTCTTACGTTTAGCTTGGTGTATTGTTTACACCTTTTTCCGTTCGTCTTCTTATTCCCTTCTTTCCGACAACAAAATTGCCGCATGGATATCTCTTTACCTCCTGCTCTGTAACGTATTTTGTTATATCGAACACTAAAACTCATTCGGTAGGCATAGTCATTGTAGATTTGAAATGCTTCTTCTTTCGACATTGCAATCATTCCAACTAAATCATCCTCATTTGGTATTCCTGAAGTTGGATTCCATTCGACCAATGCTTTATTCCATTCTGAACAATTTATTCATGAGAAAGCTCTTCAGAATCATTGACATAGTTCGAGAATTACATTTGACAATAGTTGAAAAATTAAACAACATAGCTTGAACAATTGAAAATCAACGTATAAATAACGTTTCCAAGCTCATTCAAACGTCATGAACGTGTGCCATATATTTAAACCTAGTTTAACTCAAACCAAGTCATTTTGAACAATTATAATCTAACCACCACAGCACCATAGAATTCCTATTTATAGACGTTGTTAACTTCAAAAATGAACAAATTCAAAAATGAACATGCCAAAACAAAAAATGAACAAACATGGATAATAGAGGCCAATGTTAAAAACAATAAAACCCAACTATGAACATTGTTCATAAACTGCAATCTAGACCAATTTTGACTAAAAACTTAACGAGTTCAACAAAATTTCTTTCATAGTCAACAAAGATTATAATGTTAATCTAATATGTTCAACATTGCCAATATCATTAAACTTTTTGCAGATACAATATAGCTAGATACAAAAATTTAATCTTCCATCTGTAATACCAAAGGAAATTTATACTAGATCGATAGCCATGAAGAAATCACCAAAACAATTTGTTTTTATTAATACATTCATGTTTTACATAAAACAACTATTGATTCAATTTACTCACCGGTTTGATTTGTCACTGCTTGAATGGGTTCTAACACTTGTGCTCCTTCAGCTATCTCGTTGTTCTTGAGTCCACACTAATTTACTCAAAACTTTGATTTTTTTGAAGAATTGATTGAATATATTGAATTCTATAGGGATAATAGAAATTGAAATTTTCCAGACAAAGAAATGAAAGAGAAGGTATGAAGAGAGACAAAGAGATAGATAAATTATGGCACAATATTCAAATTTTGAATAAACCTGAAAAAAGGAAAGGATGTATGATTTTAGGGATGGCATATTGTTTCCTTTCCATAAAATAAAAATTCGCTGAGGTGGATATTCTTATAACTACGTGCTTACGTGGCAAGTGGGTGTACATCCTCCTAGGTGTAACATATAGGTATTGTTATTATACAGTATGCCATTAAATTACCATAAATTATTTTCACTTGTGAACTAATGCGTGTAGTGTGGTCAGTTGATAAGACCACTTGCTTCTCGGTTATCAACAATATCCAATGTTAACAAATTAGTGGAGATGACTCTGTGTCATTCGTGTATTATTTAACTTTAGTTAATTAGATTAATTGTAGTTTTAATCATCAAGTTACAAGTTTGATGTATGCATTTGAGTTAGTTTAGGGAATTATTAAACTCTTAGTAATTACTGCTTCTCCATGAATAGCCACCTATATTCTAGCCGGTCTACAATAATTTGGTATACTTGCAATTAGCTAAGTTTATTTTTAAATCTTGACAAATGAAACTAGTTGCATGTTATGTGTTTTTTTTTTTTTTTTCCTATATACTAGTTTTTTACCCGTACGTTGCACGATAGCTATCACTTCTCAGTTGATAAGTATTAGTATCTTGTTGTATATATTGTTGTTGGCGCTATATTATATTGAGTTCTACGGACTTGATGGTAGCACATCTTTTCTAATTTTATTTCATATGAAGTCACTTTAATTATATGCACCTGAATTTTTTATATGCAGTCTATCTTTTTTAATCTTGTTAATCAAGAAGTTTTTTTATTTTTTTTGGTTTTAAGATATTATTTGGTTTGTCGCCGCATGACTTTTGTTTAAGTTTAAATGTATCATGATTATGTCAAATAACTATATTGACGGCGGGAGTAAAGAAGTAAAGGAAAACCATAGTATTTTTAATAATTTAATATAGTCTTTCTTAAACTTGGATTTTATTTACTTCATGTGGTAATGTGAAATGTAACGTGTGAAAAGTAGTTCGAATATGAAAATTCATATGGTAATGTAATGTGTATTACTTACAGGTGAAAATGAATTATGGATGTATATAACTTTATTTTTTGGTACGTAAGGCAAAAATTTAGAGTACTATTAACTTTTTTTTTTTAATCAACTTACCTCTTTTGGCCTTACGTACCAAATAATGGAAGCCCAAAGGCACATTATTTTAGAATTATTTTATCATAATATTTTTAACTTTATTTTAATAAGAATAAAACTTCACATTTTAATACTACTATGCTAATGTTATAATTATTACCACATCCATAGATTTAGATTTTTTTAACTTAAGTTATACTTAAATAATTCTAGTTAATTATTAATATTAACATTATACCCTTACAATGTAAGGGTGTGAGTTAAATAATTTTTAATATATTACTAAGCGAATAGATTTTCTTATAAAAAAAAGCAAACAATAAATTGATGTACGTATTATATTATTTTATTCATGCAAAAGTAAAGCGTGTCTTCCTTAGTTTTTTTCCTATTAATAACATACTTTTTGATTCTTAATTAATATCTAACTCACATTTTTTGTTGCATTTGCATCATTAAATCAAATATATTTTATGATTAAATTTTATTATTGAATAATAAAAAGATATATGAGAAGTTACCTTATTAAATAGAATTAATATTGTATTAAATTTACATCTATTCTACATAGTCTTTTCTTTTTATTTTGAATCTCATGTAGCATCCTATGTTGTATTAAAGTATCTCACATGGCTATTCACTCCTATGTGGCAGCCTACTTAGCAAGCTTATGTGTCGCTCATACATGAGTTCAATCCAACTTTTAATATATATATATATATATATATATATATATATATATATATATATATATATATATATATATATATATATATATATATATATATATATATGATAAAGAGATATGATACGTTTTGCAAGCATTTATAGAGGCATCCTTTCTACTAAACTTGGCAAAACAAATTCCAAACATGATTCACATGATGGAAATTCACACATGATCCCAATACCACAGCTATTCCAAAGTGATCCAAAACCCAAATGGGCGAACCCAGCCCAAACCTTTTCCTTTAAAGTTATGTTTATTTAGGAAACAAGTTTATTGGAACGTAGACATAATGACTCAAAGCCATCCCGAATTGAGAATGACCTAACTCGAATATAGTTGACACAAACCAAATCAATATTGTTTGTGGTTGACAATTTTGAGGATCCACTTGTGATTGATTGAGGGACTAGGTTAAAATTAGTTGGTTATAACTTTGAGTAATTAATTATCCAAAATTTACACAAATTTAGGGCTCAACATGGAGCTTTGGGATTCACAGAAGGAAGAATTAGGCTTCAATAGTTTTTCGCTTTTTTCCGATCAGCAAGTAATGCATATGTTCGTCGGTACAAACATTTCTTTTACGAGCTAATGCTACTAGTTCATATGCTTCTTGAAGTAGACGCTTGGCTATATTGAATATTTGTATGACCTAAATTTTTAACAATACAGTTTGAGTTGCCAAAGATCGTTTTTGCTTGAGCCGGAATGTTCATTTTTCCCTTTAGCGCCCAAACAATAACCAAAGAGTCAGTCCATATGTATGGTTGCTCATCCTTTGACCTTCGCCATCTTCATAGCCTGTTTAGTTGCCATGAGTTTTATGATGAGTACACTTCTAGTTAGAACTGGGTGGAATATGCAATCAATCCTATGCATTCTATTATAGGTAATCAATCTTGTTGTCCCATTAAACCATCTTTGTTTCTATGCTCCATCCTCTATGATTTTTATCTCTCGTAATAAATTACATTCTCTGCAAGAACATAAAGACAAGGTTGTCAACGCTGGTTGATGTTGGTGATTGTGGCTTTCTATTCCTTAAATCTAGTCTTTTTTTTTTTTTCAAAGAGAATTATGGCTAAGTGCATGTTGATCTCATTCCTTGACATTTATATGAAACAAGCTCCCTGGGTCTAGTTGCCTATTTTCCAATTTGGAATCTGTTTCTGGGGTCCAAATACTGCAAACTGAACAAATGAACTACCTTACTAATAATGGCTCCTTTTTGTCGATTATATATAGATATACAATCTAGTCCCTCAATCATTTTTCAATACCTTCCACTTTGAGCCGAAGGATATTTTTTTGCCCAAAATCGCTGAATGAAGGCACAATATCTCGGAATGGATGCTCTCTAGTCTTTCTTCTTTATAGCAAAACAAACACTATACTGATTGATTTAGGCCCTTGCATTGTTGATTCTATCCTATGGATATTCCACTATCAGACACTTTTCAAACATAAGATCTTCCATTTGTTGGGGATCCATATACTTAATAAAATTTTCCATATGTGACTCTAATTTCCAAACCCCTCATTCTCACCCATGGCTTTCACCAACCGAGCGTATCCTGATGTATCCCATCCGATAGTGTCATCTCATACCTCGGGTTCAACAGGTATATCCTAGATACAGTTCTTCGTTTCATGGGAAAATAACCATCTTATCATGCTACAGTTCCAGTTTTGCCTAGTGGTGTTAAAAAGCTCATTAAACCTCCATTGTCACCACTCTATTGCTTCTTGTTGGTTTTGGAATGCACGTGGTTGTTGTGCTAAATACCTATCCAATCCATAGGGTGGCAATTCGAGTCGAGACAGCAACGTCCTTTTTTGTTTTATTCATCAATTTTACTAAAATGCCCTTTTTTCTCTTTTTCATTTTGTCTTTATTTATTTTCTATTGTCATTCTTCATCTGTGTAGTAAGTTATTTGAGATTCTCCTATATTTTATTTGGTTGATACAACACAGTATATTCGAAGTTAATTCTAGTAAAATAATATTATCTTTTATTAAATATGTAAGGGATAAACACTTTCAGGAAAAGTTGAAAGATAATTTAATCTTTTCTAATGATGACTTAGAAAGTTTTGTCTTATATTTCTAGATGTCAGATCAAAAGATCTTAAGAAATCTCATGGTTGATCTTATGTATAATGTTTTAGATTAGGTAGATTAAAACTTTGTCCGACTAGGTAACCTCCTTCTCGATTTAATTTTGAATTTAATTGTAGTTTACTTTTTGGATAACTCATGATTAAATATTGGGTAGATTTAAAGTAACTGAACTGGTAGGCTCTAAATAATTTCATTGGTAGGAACTAAATGATTTAATTGGTAGGTTCTAAATAATTTGGTTGCTAGGTACTAAATGATCTAATTGATAGGTTCTAAATAATTTAGTTGGTAGGTAGGCTCTGACACCATTAATACAAGGTTTTAGTAACTTTTTGTAGAAAAAAGTTTAAAATTCTTTGATGAGAAATCGTAATGAATGAAAAATGGATAACACTGTTTTCAAATGGCATGAAAAGGTACTCCCGAAGTAATAAATCAAATTATCAACAAGCATATTCAAGAATTTATACCTTCCTTATGTCGTTCTGTCATCTGCCGCCATGCCCTTCCACTCAACGGGCCTCATTGGACTTATTTCGATCTTAGAATTATTTCTCTCACCTCAAGATTTTTGAAAAGTAGGGATAGAATTCAAGAATTTTTTGAAGATGATTCTTTTTATTAGGTTCCCAAAAAAAGGAAATTAGAACATTGCAGAAAACATATTACTTTTTGGGTGATCTATACTTTGCCCAAAGTGTCTCTGCCTCCTCTTCGATAGGAATTACATATTTATAATGCCATTAAAGGCAATGATAGCGTAATTGCTTGCATAATGTTTAAGCTAGTGGGGGTACCACAAGGATAAGATAAAACATAAAATTGCAATTTTTAGATTTCTAGAGGTAAGCTGATAAGGTATTGATAAACATACAATACAATAATGCATAGGGACAATAGAGTTGCATTAGCCTTTAAGAGATAAGGATCATAAAGTTGATAGCGACTTCTCAGCACTATTATAGCCATTGATAGTGCCGGCAGAATCTGAGCCTTACATCTGGCCTTTCGATGGTAAAATCTGGGCCATTTGGAGTTGAACTTGTTTTTCTTCTTCTTTCATGCATGAATAGTTTAGCATATTTATTTCTGACAGCTATAGATCCTTGGAAATTTACTGGCTCGGGTGTAAGAAGAAATTCCAAGAGCTCATCGTCATAGATTCCTTCTTTCATTCCTTCTTTAGTTAAGGTGATATAGTTAACTTCTCTATGTAGACTTCTGAGTCCAGAAGAATATAGTCGAGCACCTTGACATTTAACAGCAAATGCTCCACTAGTTCGTCTATAGTTAACCAATGATTCATTGAATCTAAAGGATTCAAATTTCTTAGTAACTTCAATGTTAAGTTCAATCATTCAGAAATGTGACCAACTTGAATTAAGCTAATTTCAGAGTATAGGATGTCAGTTTCTTCATTTCTTTTCGGTGGGATAGTATGAAATTTTATAAATATGGTTTATCGATTGAGATTTTTAAGAGTTTGAATTATTCTAATGGAAATTTGGACATTTCAGTTAATTTGGATCCGGGTAAAGCAAATCAAGATATGCAAATTGATAGAGCTGATATTTTGTATCTGGATTTGATCCTAAGTAGGCGAAAAGCCTTTCAAGCAAGGACTTTCCTCCACTGTAGAAAGTTTATGATAGTTTTTGTAGTTTTCAGTAGGCTAATTCAGTTATTCTTTGATAGTCTAAAATAAAGGGGTCACAGATATCAAACGCAATAAACTTTTTAGCTTGACTAGATTGGGTTATAGTTATTTTTGCTAGTAGTTTAACCTTTAGTTCTTGCATCTCTTTCTCTTTCTCAAGAAATGGAGTGCTCGAACTTAGTTTTTTAGATTTTGTAGTTTGTGAAGATTGTAGCTTTGCTGAGCTAATAGCTAATGTAGTTGTTATAGTTGAAGAAAGTGATTTCAGAGAGCTAATTGACTTTAACATCTTTGCTAAAACCATTCCTCCTTGTTCTAGATCTTTCTTCATATTTTCGATAATGTCGTATATTCCTTTAGAGAGTTCATCTAACTTGACTCTGAGATTGTCAACTATAGCTTTAATTCTTGTTTCAAGTCCTTTAGCTCTACTGAGACAGTCTTGAGATATTCGTTGACGTCAATTATGATATCTTCAAGTTCTTTGATCTTGTTTGAAGTTGTCATTGTTAAGTTTCTTGCATCAGATAATCTGCTAGAAAATTGTTATTTCCTTCAATATGCTCATAAACAGCGTTAAACTGAGATAAAAAGGTTTTCCATCTATGGTGTTTACACATGTACGGGCAATTATCTTCTTTAACAAATGTAGTTGCAGCTTTATTATCCGTTAGGATTTTGAAAGGTTTAAGTAGAGGAAATAATTTTCATTTTTTAATTCCCCTTGTTATAGCTAAAATTTCTTTTTCCATAGTATTGTAGTTTTTTCTGTTTGAGAAAATGCTCCACTGTGATAACCACATATTTTATTAAGATCACTTCTAGGTACAGCTGACCAAATTATGTCAGATGCATCAGTTTGAATTATTAGATTATCTTCTGGCTCTGGTTGTCTTAACTGAGATAAATTTTTACATCCTTCTTTGAGGTTTTTAACAATTTGAGTATGATATTCACTTCATCCTTTGGTATTATTTTTTTCTTAATAAACTTCGTAAGTCCTTTTTCTTTGCTAGATTAGGAATATAAGAACTTGCATAATTTATTAATCTTAAAAATGTCTGTATTTGTTTCTTAGTTCTTAATTCATCAGGATGTTCCATTATTTTTCTTGAAATATGATTTTGTAAAGAAATACCATTTGGTCCCACTTTAAATCCTAAGAATTCAACTTTTTCATATTCAATTGTCACTTTCTTTTCACTAAGGCATATTTTTTCTCTTACAACAGCTTTTGAAAACATTTGTAAATGTTTTGTATGTTCTTTTAGAGTTTTTGAACGTATCAAAATACCATCAACATAAACAACAAAAATTGAGTTGAACTGTTTGAATGCATTGCCCATTCTTCTTTGAAATGTCATGGGAGCGATTTGTAGTCCAAATAACATTACAATCCATTTGTAAAAACCTTGAGGTGTGCTAAATCCTGTATATTTGATACTATCTTCTTCCATTTTTAATTTTCCAAAATCTGGATTTACAGTCAAATTTTGAGAAATATTTTTTGTTTTGACAAGATTAATTAAGATATCCTTACTAGGTAGGAAGTAATTGTTAGTCTTTGTGAATTGGTTGAGTTTTTTATAGTTAATTATCGTTCTTGCTTTATTTCTGCGCTTTTCTATTTCATTCATTACCATATAGGCTGGTGATGAACAATTGCCTTTTGAGGGTCTTATTAGTCCTTTTTCTAATAGTTCTTTGATTTGTAAAGAAAATTCTTTTATATCTTCTAGTGTACTGTAAAACATAGGTTTTTTTTTTATATGTATACTTCTTATGTTAATTCTATTTTTGCGCGAGGATGTTCAGGTTTCCAGAATTATAAAGGATTCTTGGAGTATATTTGTTTTAATTTATTAATCAAATCTTCTTTCTTAATTATGTTTACTTTGAAGCTTGGTTTTTGTAGTTGTGTTGAGAGTATAATTTGTTCATATCCCTATCCACCACACTTCACGTGTATTCTATAAGGATATTTTAATGTAGATATTTTAAATGCATGACCACATTTGGTAGTAAGATATACCGTATAGGGAGTTTTGTAAATTTAGCAAATTGTTTAAGGAAATCATTTCCTAATAGAATATTGTATCCTAAGTTTGTATCGTAAGACTAAAGAAATATTAAGAATTTTATTTCCTAATAAGATGGATACATTACTTTGTACAAGTTCTAAATAAGTAGTCGTAAGATAATTAAATGCCTTTAATTTTAATTTTTCGATCAGATGGAAGTTTTTTCCATGTTGGTAATAAAAAGTCCTGAAAAGGGTTACTGCTGATTCAATGCTATCAAGGCCATAGTTATAATATCTAAGTCTTTTACTATTACATCAAGATATGTAAGGATAGGAATGTCAAGTTCCTTCATATTTTGTCAAGGATGATTGTATTTTGTTGATTGATTAGGGTGATTTGAGCCTGTTTTATTTTATAAGTTGTGAATTGGTATGGGAAATTCATTCCTAATAATATATGATAGAATTCATTATCAATACAATGATCAATATAACAATCACATTCTAATAGCATAGAGCTAGGAGTTTTCATCATAATTTTGAATTTTTGATTAAGAGTAAATCTTGTACCATCATATGTAACAAAATTATATTCAGTGGCAGAAATGACAGAATAGGAAAAGGTATATAATGACATTGGAATGCACCTGTATTGATTAAGATTTTATTTTTTATCTATGTTTGTCCATTAAAATATTCCAACTTTACTTTGTAAGTTATATTATTAGTGTTTGCCATTGTTATGCTGTTAGGTTGGAATCTAGGTATTCTCGTCATGCTAAAAAAACTCCTTGGTAGGGTTGGTTGATTAGCGATTTTTATTCCTTTTTCTGTATAAGAAAGTCTAGGTGCTTCATAACTACTTGATGTGTCATCTTTTTCTACTAATTAAAAGTCTGTTAATGCTGATAACCTTGTGTTTTGCATTGATGGTGATACAATGGTGCTTACTGTTGAGAAGATCAGATCTATAGTTATTTTTCCTATTTGGTTTATTTCTTTTATAGCAAAATTAATGTTAGCGAAAATGTATAATCTTATGTAATAAAAGGGCAATGCATCATTTCCTAGTTGTAATCCTATATCTGTTAAAAGTTTGAATTGTAAATTGAGAGTATCTTCAATATTTTTACTCTGCAAAGCAACTGAGTAATTTGAATAGCATTCAAAGATTAATTTTTTATAAATCAAGTTTCCTTGTAAAGTTCAGATATGACTATTTTGAATATTTTTAAATCTTTGACCATATAGTGATAAAATGATGGATAAATTAATACCCTATTTAAAACAAGCTTTTACAGAGATTTGTATTCCTTGTAGATGCACGTGTTTAATTAAATCTCAATCTGTTAAGGGAATTTCTTCTAAAAAAATTTTCCAATTATGTCTTGGGTCATTAGTCTTAATCTAATATTTTCTTGTAAAAGTTGGACCTTAACAGGTTTTTCTAGAGTATACAATTTGAAACATCGTATTAATTTTCTTGTTAGAAAATTATCTAATTTTTTCATAAAGTTTCTTGGATACTTGAGAGATAGATCTGTCGCTACTATTTTTACATATAGTTTCTGACTAACGTAATTATTCCTGTATAGTTTTTGTTATTTTCTTATTCTTGTTGTTGTACTATATATATTTCTTCAGTACTCATTTTCAATATCTGAATAACTTTGTGTTTCAGAAGTATTTGTTTCTTCTTTTGAACTAATAAATTCATAACAATTAGAGATAACATCATATATATTAGAGTTTATGGGGTAGAGTTCATCTTATATTTCGTCAAATTCTTCTGAGAAGAGTTTTACGGTATTAGCTTTTCTTTTACTACAATTGATAGATTTATATCCTATTTCTGACAATTCCAACATTAACAAGAAGTTAGTTTTTTGTTTCTTTTACAATATCTATTTTCTGGATTAAAATTCTCGAGTTAAGTTCTCATGTCTAAAATTTTTACTGCTCTTTTGTGGTTTGTCAACAGATTTCTCAGTTTTTGCCTTCTCAATCTTTTTTCTTTTTGGTTTTGAACTTTTCTTTTTAAAAAATTTCATTTTCGGTATTTTCTTCTGTGGAGTTTTCTTTACATTTTTCTTTGGAAGTCTTTTTCTTTTTGGTCTGTAATTAGGATAATTTTCACATTCTTATTATCCTGGTCCTTTAATATTATCGCAACATGGAGTTACTTCTTTGATATGTCTTCTTCTACTTTCTAGTAGACAGAATTGTCATTTCTCTATTCATTGCGGTTTGTATTGCCGGCACTGATCTAAAGACAGTAGGTTGATTAGCAAAAGCCTCGAATTTTTCACAGAAATATTTGTTCCATGGAATAGGGAATTGATCTAGCAATAATTGGATATAGATTTCTTGATTTTCTATAGAATCATAAAGCTCACAATAATATTTGTCAAGTTTACAAAAGAAACTTCTAAAGTTACATAAATTGCAAATTCTAAAATTGGTTAATTTACGTAAGGATTCTCTTTTCTTTTCAAAAGCAATCTATTTTCTGCAATGTTCTAATTCCCTTTTTTTCGGAAACCTAATAATAAAAAGAATTATCTTCAAAAAATTCTTGAATTCTATCCCTACTTTTCAAAACTCTTGCGGTGAGAGAAATAGTTCTAAGATCAAAGTAAGTCCAGCAAGGCCCATTGAGTGGGAGGGCGTGGAGGAAAATTACAGAATGACGTATCTCAAGGAAAGATTTCGAGAAAAAGAATGTATAAATCCTTGAATTTGCTGGTTGATAATTTTATTTGTTACTTTGGGAGTACTTTTTTCATGTCATTTGAAAACAGTGCTATCTATTCTTTGTTCATTATGATTTCTCATCAAAAATTTTTAAACTTTTCTCTATAAAAAGTTACTCGATCCTTGTATTAATGGTATCGGAGCCTATCTACCAACTAAATTATTTAGAACCTACCAATTAAATCACTTATTACCTACGAACTAAATTATTTAAAACCTACAAATTAAATCATTTAGTACCTACCAATGAAATTATTTAGAGCCTACTAGTTCAGTTTCTTTATATCTACCCTATATTTAATCACAAGTTGTCTAAAAATAAATTACAATCAAATTCAAAATTAAATCGAGAAGGATATTACTTAGTTGGACAAAGTTTTAGGTCCTGTTCAGCAAAATTAGCGGTTCAAGTAGTGGATAGTAGTTTAAGTAGCAGATAGCTATTCAAGTAGTGGATAGCGTTTCTAATTTAGCTGTGAGTTTTTTTTTTTTAACCAAGGTAAATGTATGGGGGGTATTAGACACCTCTTCTCACAACAGTGCACCCAATAACATCATCAGCTATAATGACTCTGAAATGAGGTGAGGATGTGCTATCGAAGAGAGAGGGCCTGCAGGCGTTACTAAGTGACCCATTTTGGCTAGCCAGTTTGCGACTTGGTTTGCCTCCCGAAATATGTGATTGATTATGGTGCAGTTCATCATTGTTAACCATAATCTGACTTCTTCCAGTATCATTGCTATTTGCCACGGTAGCTGATATATGTCTTGCAGCAATTGGATGACGGTGTTATTATCCCCTTCAATAATCATGCTCTAGTAGCCAGCTTGGATAGCTGTGATTACGCCATTTTTGAGAGCACGGGCTTTTGTGACAAGGATAGGTGCCTCTCCATAATGTGTCGCACCTGCTTTGATGAGCTTTCTTGTCCAATCACGGATAATAAAGTCGCCTGCTGCAGATTTATTGATGAGCGATCCGTCAAAATTGAGTTTGATGAATTCTACTGGGGGGATTGCCACCTTACAAAGTGATGGAAGGTGGCCATGGGGGGGCATGGGAACCCCTAGTTACATCATCAGCCAACATGCAAGTTCGGATTCTCCATTCGACGTATGCTTTTTTTGCTTGTATAAGACATGTGAGTGGTTTGAATATATCATTTCTAAATACTGGTGCATTCCTATGCTTCCAGATGCTCCATAAGAGGAATGCAGGCTGCTGCAGAACTGTGGGTTGTTTATGGTTCTTTATCTTGATAAGCCATTGGTATATGTCTAAATTATTTCTAGGTTCCATGTATGCTGGTACCTTTCCATGTTGAATGGCTGACTGCCAAATTTTTATAGTTGACTGACAATCCTCAAATAAGTGGTCATTTGTTTCTATGTCATCGAGGCAAAGTGGGCATACTAGATTAATAGCCATACCCATCCATAGTAGAGTTCCCCTAACCGAGAGGCCTTTGTGGCAAAGTTGTCAGAGGAAGACTTTGATTTTAGGCATGCTATCAAGTTTCCATATCCATTTATACTGCCAATCTGTTTTTTGGAGTGGTTGTAATTTATCTGCTATCCATGTAGCAGATTTTGTGCTAAACTCTCCTGAGCTATTAAGCCCCCAACAAAAGGAGTCATCAATGAGGTTATGTGGTATATCAATCCCCACTATCTTTTCGATAATGGGGTGATTTTGAAGTGTCGTGCACAATTTAACGATGTCCTAGGCTCTGTTTGCTAGGAAGAAGTCATTTACTTTAATCAGTGGGTCATCAATATTTGCATCCGTGATATTAAAGATATCAATAAGGGGTCTGTTTTCAATCCAATTATCATACCAGAAGGAAATAGTGTCTCCTTTTCCTACCTTCCAGATGATACCTGTTCTCATTAATTTTATAATTTTAATGATACTTTTCCAGACTGGGGAGTCTGTGGTTTTCAATTTATAGGTGAAGAAGTTGATATTATTCTGTAGATATTTTACTTTCATTGTCTGAGTCCAAAGTCCGTTGTCGTTTGTGAGCACTTTCCATGCCAGCTTGCATTGGAAAGCTTTGTTAACTGCGTTTGTATATCGTAATCCTAGTCCACCTTTATTTTTAGGCATACACACTTTTTTCCCATCCTATCAGTGGGAAGTCTTTTTCTGTATTAGGTTTTTTCGAGATTTTAGGTTTTTTCCAGAAAAAATCTCGATTAATCTTGTCAATTTGCTCTGTCGTATGTTTTGGTAAATGGAAGCATTGCATCGTATGTGCTGGTAGGGATTCGAGGTGGTATTAGATCAGAATTGTTCTTCCTGCTTTGGATAAGCAGTTAGCTTTCCATCCACTCAATTTGTCTGTAGTTTTGCTAATAATATCCTGGAAAGTAGTTCCGAAGAGTTTTTCATGGAAGACTGGGCAAATAAGGTATTTTCCTAACCCATCAGTGTGCATAATATCAAAGATACTTGTAGCCACTTATTTTTATGTGCTAGAGGCATTTCTAGAAAAGGTCAGTGATTATTTATGTAGGTTAATAGGTTACCTTGAATAATTACAGAATGATTCTAATGCATTTTTGAGTCGGGTGCAACTTCCTTGTTGGGCTTTACAGAATAGGAGGCAGTCGTCTGGAAAGAGGAGACACGGGATAGTTGACAATTGTGGGCAGATTTTAACACCAATTCCCGACCTATGGGTTGTAGCTTCTCTTCGGGGACTTTGAGTGAATACTTCCATGCACATAATAAAGATGTATGTCAATAATGGGTCTCCTTGACGGATTCCTCTCGAGAGGATGATTAGCCCGCTCGGTATGTCATTTACCATGATCGAGTAAGATACTGAGGAAATAGCTTCCATAATCCAATTGATCCATGTTGAATGGAAACCTAATTCTTGGAAGCATTTGTGGATAAAATCCCATTCCAATATGTCATAAGCTTTCTCCATGTCAAGTTTTATTGCTGCCTATGCTGTTTTGTCGGTACTGCTCCTAAATTTGTACATAATTTCGTGCGTTAGTAGGATACTGTTGTGTATTGATCTTCCTGGAATAAAGACGCTCTGCATGAGTGATATGATCTTATCCAGAAGGGGTCTGAGCCGATTGACTAAAATTTTTGAAATAATTTTATAGACTGTTGAGCATGAACTAATAGGTCTAAATTGATGCGTTTGGGTTGGTACACTCACTTTAGGGATTAGAGTGATGAAGGTATGGTTGATTTCTTTAAGGATTTTCCCATTCTTAAAAAAATTCAACAATAGTCTATTTTTTATGAAGTTCCAGTAATGCTTGAAAAAAACAGTGCCAAGCCCGTTAGGACTTGGAGTCTTGGCAGAATTGATACTAAAAAGAGCCTGTTTAGCCTCATCTATATCTGGTATCCGAATGAGTTGTGTGTTGTCATCCCCATTTATTTGAGGGGAAAGGCGTAAACAGGGTAAGCTTCTACTATAACTATTCTGGGATTTAAAGCGCTGTGAATAATCAGTGATAAATTTCTCTACTATATTGATTTGGTCCGTGACCCAAACTCCACACTCATCTCTAATTTTAATTATGGATTTTTGTTTACACCTAGCATTAGCTGTACGTTAGAAAATTTTGGAATTTCTGTCTCCATTAATCAGTCATTCCTTTCTACTAAGCTTTCCCCAATACTTTTGATTAAATAGCTTTATTTTTTCTCTTTGTTTAAGCAATCAGTTAATCCAGGAATTGAGCCCATAACTTGCAGGGTCCTCAAGTAATTTTTCCTCAATGTATTCAATTTTTGCCGCGTTTTTGGCCAGTTTGTCGTGTATATTCCCAAACTGTTTTTTTTGACCATTCTTTAATTTCATATTTAAGCGTCTTCAACTTTTTAGCCAATTTAAACATGTTGGATCCACTGGCCAGTGTTTTTTAACGATGGTGTTCATTTATTGGTATTTACACCAAAAATTTTGGAATCTAAAGGGAAATGCCTTTATATTCTGGGTGGGTGCCTTAGAGCTTAATATGATAGGCCAGTGATGTGAGCATGTGAAGGTACCATGTGTTTCAGTAGCACTTAGGTAAATCTCATACCAGTCCTTCCTGGCTATCATTCTATAAAGTCATTCATAAATCAAGTGCGTATGGATTTGTTTTTCCAAGTAAACAATTTTCCATTAACATGGACTGACTCTGCATTTGTACTGAGGAGGAAGGAATTGAGTCTTCGATATCGGGTAGCATTTAGGACCTGACCCACCCTTTTTTTAGAGGGTTAGCGAGTTCGTTGAAGTCGAATATCAGACACCATGGTAGGTCGAAGGTATGATGAAGGTCCATTAAGTGACTCTAGAATTGTTCTTTTTTATTAGCTTGTGCCGGGGCATATATTCCTGAGATAATGGAATCTTTAGCTATTTTTAGGTTGTGAACAAGAAGATGAATAGGTCTTGTGTCTTTAAGAAGTACTGACGCATGTATGTTGCCGTTGTTCCAGAGAACAGGTAGACCACCAGAGTGATTATTTGGTGATACGTATTCGAAATGGTCAAATCCCATACGTGAGGATCATTGATATGTTCTGGTCATTAACCATAGTTTCCAATCGGAAGACAATGTCTGGTTTGTGACACTTGGACAGAAAGCGTACTTCCTGCGTTACTTGTGATTTTTTTGCACCTTGTACATTCCAGCTAATAACTTTCATGGTGATCTTTGCAAATAATCATAAGGGTCTTGACAATCTGCTGAGATAAATATTCCGAAGTTGTTAGTAATTTGTAGGTTCTAGCATTCATGTCCCATTTAATGGTACTTGGCTGCCATATTTTCCAGTAGAGTAATTCCAAATTTGTTAGGAGATTGTGGGCTCTGGGATTAATGTCCCAATTTGTGGTACTTAACTGCTATAATATTATGTGAGGGGTGATTCTTAGAATAATAGTTCCACATGACCACTTGCACTCTCGCATTTGGGGGGATTATTTTCATGTAAATACCATGTAGATAATACAACCTGGATTGTGCCCAATCCTCATATACAATTACATTTACGTAGTCAATTTGCGATGAAAATTTCGACGGAAAATTGGGTGGATTTGAACAGAAAATCACCTCGCGGACGGAAATTCAGACCGAAAAAGAGGCGTCGAAAATTCGGTCGTTAGAGATTGGTGTCCGACGGAATTTTCATCAGATACGTTCGTCGGAATTCCGTCGAACAGTTCTGCAGCAGGACCAGGATTTTGGTGGAACATTCAATTTCCAACGGAAAATTCCATCGGAAATTCCAACTGAAATTGAATTTTCCACCAAAAAAATAACCCCAAAAAAATCACAAATTGTAAAACAAAAATTCTAAATAATCACATATCACAAAAATAAAGAAAACCACCACAAAATAAACAAAAAAATAATCAATCTGAAAAATAAAAGTGCTAAAGTGCTAAATTGAAGATTATATCACATATAAGAAAAACCACCACAAATAAACCACCAAACACGAAATTTTTTGTCTGAAAAATAAAAGTGCAAAATTGAAAATTATTCATGGCATCCACAGTTATTTTTGATCTAAAGACAGATCAATTAAACTAATCCAAAACAGATAAATTCGTGGGATCATTATTGTTATTTTGGGAGTCATGCTCATCATCAAAGTCTAACTTCGATTGGCTAGAAAAAACTGCATTTTGCCTCTTAAGAAATTTCAAAACTTTTTTCATGACATGCTCTGTCTTTCCCTATTTTTGGCAATTTGACTTATGACTTCTGCTTGCTTGGTAATATTCTGACTGAGGAGTTGTGCTTGCTCTCTTGGATCAAAGTACTCAACTGATGAGTGACGTGCAGCCATAATTGTAGCTGATTTCTTCAACTTGACTCACTCAGTACCAAAACCGTACACACGATCTTTTTTGTCCACGTTTTCTTGAAGCCAAAACTCTTCTGGGGTCATAGGCGGCAGTTGAGAGCCCCCTTGAGTTGTTACTTGAGTGTACTCCTCCTTTTTCTTGTGGTGCTCCTCCTAAAAGTTGTGAAAAATAAAACTATTACCTACTAAGGCAACAATTATGACATATGAATTGAATAACATCTAAATAAAATTTGTCAAACTTACATATTTTTTTGTAGATTTCTTATCAATGAATACTTTATCTTTGACCTTGCAGTGAGTGTCCTTAAATAGTTCTTCACATGTAGGTTCCCTACCTACCCCTTTAGCCTACAAAAAATAAAATGTTTATATATATACACACACATTGAATATAAGATTCAAATTATTAATAAGATCATTAATTACCAGATGTCTCTTCCTTTCACTAATCGGAATTGAGCCACATGTATGTAAAGAAGGTCCAAGACCTTCTGGATCACTTAATCTATTCTTTTTATTTTGTTGACTCCACTTTTTGAACTTGTCATCCTCAGTCCAATGCTTAAGTATCTCATTTCAAACACTAGGAGGTAACCACTTTGACTTTTTGTTGTACTTCCTAGCATATCCAAGAATGTCCTTAAGTCGAGTTGCACCTCTAGACTTATAGTTAAGCCGTATGTGAAGTTCATTGTCTGAATGCTGGTAATAGTATTTCTGTAACAAAGTTCAAATATATTATTAAACACATCGAACAATTTAATGATATTGAAATTAATTATACAGAAACTCAACCTTGAACTCATTTAACCATGCACTAACTAATGAATTATTGTAATACATCATACAATTCAATATTTGGAGGACAATAATCAACTTATCTATGAATATTAACACAACTTTGATGCACACAAATAATTATAGGTAAACATATTAGCATAACTATTTTATTTATCAAACACAAATTACATTATTTATTTCATATGTCTTCAAAATAAACAAGCAGAAAAAATAAACAAAATATTATTAACAAAAAAATTCTTAACATATTTCAACATTTTATAATAATTATACAATTTTTATAAATATAAATACTTAATATATTTTACTCCACTTAGCCAAATAAATACACTTCATATATCAAATAACAAATAAACATATTTACATCCATATTTTCCACGTGCATAATTTACCAAACAAAATAAATGAAATAAAGTAATATATATATATACACCACAAATTAAATTATACAAAATTCAACAATACATAACAAATTTATATACAAACTTAATATATACAAGAAATCCCAAAAAAATAAACATATATATATACAAGAAATTCAAAAAAATAAACATACTTAATGAACTTAAATCATTTACCAAAACAAAACACATTAAATATTCTTAACATATTTCCACATTTTATTATAATTATACAATTTTTTAAAATATACCTACTTAATATATTTTATTCCACTTATTCAAATAAATACACTTCATAAATCAAATAACAAATATAACATATTTCACATCCATATTTTCCACATCCATAATTTACGAAACAAAATAAATTAAATAAACTATCACATATATACACTACAAAATTAAATTTCACAAAATCCAACAATACATAACAAATTAATATACAAATTTAATATATACAACAAATCCAAAAAAATAAACATACTTAACAAACTTAAATCATTACCAAAACAAAACACATTAAATACTCTTAACATATTTCAACATTTTATAATAATTATATAACTTTTACAAATATACATACCTAATATATACATTTTATTCCACTTATCCAAATAAATGCACTTTAAAAATCAAATAACAAGTAAACATATTACATTCATATTATAAATAAAATAAAAATATAAATTACACACTACAGAATTAAATTTCACAAAATTCAACAATATATAACAAATTTATATAAAACTTAATATATACAACAAATCCCAAAAAATTAAACATACTTAACAAACATAAATTATTTGCCAAAACAAAACACATCAAATATTCTTAATATTCAACATTTTATAATAATAATACAATTTTTATAAATATACATACTTAATATATTTTATTCCACTTATACAAATAATTACACTTCATAAATCAAATAACAAATATAACATATTTCACATTCATATTTTCCACATCCATAATTTATCAAACAAAATAAATTAAATAAACTAACATATAAATTACACACTACAAAATTAAATTTCACAAAATTCAACAATATATACCAAATTTATATAAAACTTAATATATGCAACAAATCCCAAAAAATTAAACATACTTAACAAACTTAAATTATTTGCCAAAACAAAGCACATCAAATATTCTTAATATATTTCAACATTTTATAATAGTTATAAAATTTTTATAAATATACATACTTAACATAATTTATGTCACTTATCCAAATAATTACACTTCATAAATTAAATAACAAATATAACATATTTCACATCCATATTTTCCACATCCAAAATTTACCAAACAAAATAAATTAAATAAACTAACACATATTTATACTACAAAATTACATTTTACAAAATTCAATAATAAAACAACAAATTAATATAATTTCAATAAACTTAGTTACTTAGTGTCACTAACCTCTAAATACCCGAAAATAGTTGCAAAAAGACAGTGGCGGCAGCAATGGTGGCGACGGCGGCACGGCAGCGGCGGCGGCGGCGGCGACGGCAGCTTCTCATCTTCAACCCACGCATAATAAATTAACCACAAAAAAAAAACACTAATTAAGTCAAAAATTTCACTTTTAAACAACAGTTTAACTAATAATAATTAACTTACCGGTGAATAATAATTAATGGCAACTTCCTTTACATTCTCTGACCATAGGAAAAAATGGAGTTTGCACTTTCTCCCTCCTCATTCCTCTCTTTCTCTCTCCTCGGCGCCCTCTTTCTCTCTCCTCCGTTCTCACCTCGGTTGTGAAATGAAAACCGATTCGAAGCCTTCCCCTTTAAAAACCAGATCTAGTTTTTTTGAAAACAGCGCCAATTTTCCGACGGGATTTACATCGGAATCCGATGGAATTCCAAAATTCCGACGGAATTTCGTCGGAATTTTCTACGGGCATGATTTCCATCGGAAATCCCGTCGGAATTCTGGAATTCCGTCGGATTCCGATTTAAAGCCGTCGGATAGGTCTTAATCACTCTGTCGGGCAAGTTTTACGTCGCTTTTTTCGTTGGTGTTCGACTCCATTTTTGCAGTAGATAAATACATTTATTGATGTTCATCCTGAGTAGTAAACTCAAAATTCGGGACCCGAGGGCATTTTGTGCACGAGTCTTGAGGATGCAAAAGGTCCAAAGTTCCTTTTGCATCCCCCTCACCATAATTACATAATAGCAAAAAGTTATATCATACGAAGGCTCAATGGACAGATTACTCAAAATCTCAAACCTGGCGTGTGCATTGCACCTCCTGTCCATGAGATTATTAGCATTTAAATTTGTTGAAATCTGTATATATGTACTTGGAAGGTAAGAAAATTGTTATGCTAAATAATTATGCAATGTCTCAGAAAAAACTTTCATCATCGACATATTCTTAGGTGAAGGTATATGCTTCAAAGGGGTATGTCCAGGCTGCTTTCCCCCTCGGGGGGTAACTCTGGTAAACATACACGTCCTAAGCACTAACCGACAACCACCTAATATTATATGGAGCCATCATTCATGCAACATATGGGGTAACTGGGGTTATAATGTAATTCTAGTTGAAAACCCAGTAAACCAAACAGAGCTCACTTGTCATTAAATACATGGGCTTCCAAATCTTAGAACAAAAGTAGCAACTATCAATGGAAAAAAGTACACAGCCCTTCAATGTCAAATTAGGCATAAACATATGCCTCTGATACAGTAACAATACCCAGAAAGCAAGTCGTAACAATGCGTAGAAAGCAAGAAAGGTCATAATAGAAAGCTAACCCAAAAAACATGCACCATACCTGACTCGGCATCAGAGTTATAGTTTCACTAGAAAAGGAACTAAAAAAGTGAAAGGAAATGGACTGAAGAGGGTGGCTGGAATGATTGCCCCTCACTAGCAAATAGTGCACCCTTAAATCATTCAACAAAAAATTCATTTAGACAATAGAGACAGCCCCTACTTAGCCTGGGAGGTAGCTTCCTCCCCATCCTAACACCTTTTCCTTTTGGAGGAATTCGTGGACATCTCAATATCTTTAATATTATGAAGATTAAAATACATATCAATATCTTTATCCTCATTCATAACCTTATCAGTAGCATCAAAGGGTTCATCATTGATGGGTGGATCCTCCACCATGGCATTCAGGTTGGCTAGAGTAATCGCTTCCGGATTGACGGGTGCAGGATTGGGGATCCTGTATAGCACCGTTGGTTGAGTGGCGGACACAGGAGGGCCTTCACTATTAATTTGAGGAGGGACGGAGCTAGATTTAGTAGGATGGGTTTGGCTATAAGGAGTAGAGTTCAAGGTATTGGGGGTTTTAATGATTCGATTGGAGGATCTGAAATTTCAAAGGTTGATCATAGATTTGACTTTTTTTTTTTTTGGGAGCAACCATAACCCAGTTCTCGAAATGTGAAGGCTGACTAATAGTATCAACTAGAGTTGTTTTGTTAGCTTAAGCTAGACCTTGGTTATCAAATTTCTCGACAAACACCTCAATCTTTTTTTTGAGGCTAGTAGGTTAGGGCATAACTCTAATTGGTGCGATTCCTCCACTCCCAAAGAGGACAGACCTCATGGAGCCCCTCATATATGATAGGTACTCTCATGGTCATATCTCCTTTTGTGATAGTTATGATACTAGGGAGAGGCTTTGTAATATCAAGGTTGACACACACTCGGACAAATTTACCTTTAAGGCGAAGAAGGGTGTTTTGGTCAACTCTAACTATATTTCCCACGTGATGAAGCAACTCCCTGAGGCATTCTAATTCCCAGAACTCCTAAGGAAGTCTAGAGATTCTAACCCATTGATAAACTCTAGTGATAATAGTATGATAGGGGTCAAAGAAGGGAACCTAGCATATGACAACAAAATTAAGACTATTGACGAACCAAGGTCTTTGATCAAATACAAGCATCTTGTCTTGACTATTGCCAAATCTGATTAAAAGTCTCTCATTACTAAGATCAATGAACTCAATCTGACCTTTAACAAACTTCCATTCATTTCGAGTATGGTGGATAATAGCAGGAATAGGTGCAGGCTCCCCCCAAATCTTTCCCAAAAGGCAGCACGCAGTGAATTCCTCGATGGAGGGCATGGCCTTGGTTTGAGGTGGGGGGGAATGGATTGAGGGCTTGGAGTGGATGACTCACCTATTGAAATTATCCTTGGAGGTGAACTTGTTCGAAGTTAAGCACTAGATTCTATCTGAGTTGGGCACTGGTGATGACCACCATGGCTTCCCACACTGAATTTGAGGGCATCGGAGTGCTGGGGTTGATGGGGGTTGCCACTATGGTCAGGTCTACCTCCATCCAGCATAGGTCTGACTGGAGATTGGGTAGGAGGATTATAAGAGAAAATAGCATCTTACTGGTTAGAACTACCATCAAAATTGCTGTTAAAAGATAGGGAAGTGGGAGAAGGAAGAGACATAGAACTGTGGACTACCTAAGGGAAACAACCAGTGCGCAATTGTGTGAGGTGATGCAAAGCAAAGAGGTCTAGAATATATAGGCATGAATCACTCCTTATGACATAAATAGGGTTACATTTATGATTAATCAATTCAAATTCAAGAACAATCACACCTCATAATAGTAGGGGACTGCCCCAACAACCTTGATAATATAATCTGCTCTGCGGAATTATGGTCCAGATCTGGTTGATTATCAGTTCAGCTAGTTATTTAATTTCTGTAAAAGCAAAATCCAAATGCAATAATGAAATTTTGGTCACATAAATGAAAGGAGGAAGAGAGAGGAACAGTCATACCTGGATAGGAGTTCATTGGTTTGAATATGAGCCTCCACTTATGCTTCCAGAAGCTAATATATAAAAGTTCATCGGAAGCCTCCTCGAACCACCCAAAAGTGGTTGAAGTAATGACCTCTGACCCAAAGCAGCAGCACTTAATGTTAAAGTTGATGGGATGTGCGTTCATGGCAGTAATAGACACCCAAATTGCCCCTTCCAGGTTCTGATGAGGCAAGGCGAAGGAGAGAATACAACCCCTATGCGTAGGCACTCGATGCTTTGCGGATCGGACATTAGTGAGGTTCTTAATGAGGCTGTAAGAAATTAACTCCAACTGGGTAGTGATAAGACAGAAAGTGGCAAATATGGGTTTAATTAGAGCCAAGTAGCTGGTTTTTGACACCTCCACGAAGGTGTATTTCCACTTTATAGTGGTGGTTTTCTAAAGGCGGTTGGCGGATCTGGAAACCAACCTACAATTACCCCAAGATCGAGCAGTATATGTGCTCTCATAATCGTGAACGTAAGGAAAAGTTGGCCTAAAATTGTGATGATGAATAATCTTAATTTGGTGGGACTGGAAGATTAAAAGCAAGGTTCTATGGTGGTTGAGAGGTAGAAGAGAAGCAGACAAGTGGGCGGTGGATGAAAGGGTGACAGATCTGGAACCCAATTCACTAATACCCCAAATTGGGTTGTTATAATCATAAATATTCGGACGAGATGGCCTGAAATTGTGATGATGAAGAGTCTTGAATTGATGTACTTGGAAAAGTAAAGGCTTATCGCTGTGGTGGTTGAGAAGTAGACGAGAGACAAGCAAGTGGGCGGTGGATAAAGTGAAAGGATTAGGGGGTTTGTTCATTGCATTTAGTTCATTCGTCTCAAGGTGTCTTTTTCTCTTTCTAGAGAATTCTC
This sequence comes from Carnegiea gigantea, assembly GCA_029747015.1. NCBI lineage: Eukaryota > Viridiplantae > Streptophyta > Magnoliopsida > Caryophyllales > Cactaceae > Carnegiea > Carnegiea gigantea. Next base: position 300,389 of record JAKOGI010000844.1, on the reverse strand, counting down.
TCTTAGTGGATCGCTATTTAGACGAGTAGTTGAAATAAATATGTTCGGTAAATTTAGCTATTTGGTTAGCTGATTAATGTAAATTGACATAAAAGTACATAGATAATTTCTAAAGATAAAATTTCCAAAGGATAATTTTTTAACAAAAAAATATAAAACGCCACTTTTGAATACAAAACGTTAATACTATTAGCTTTTCAAAAACGTTGCTTAAGCGCTAAACGCAACTTGAAATGATAGTCAAAACACCATGTTACCGAACACTAAAAATTACTTGATAAGTGTATTGACTTAGTCAAAATACCAAATGCTACCCAAGTCGTTGCCGAACACGCCCTTAATCTACCTAATCTAAAACATTATATTCAAGATCAACCATGTGATTTGTTTAGATCTTTTGATTTGACATCTAGAGATATAAGATAAAATTTACTAAATCATTATAACATCAAACTAAATTATCTTTCGATTCTTCCTGAAAGTGTTCATCCCATAACTATAAATTTAACAAAAGATAATATTGCTTTACTAGAATTAACTTTCGAATATACTGTATGGTATCAACCAAACATAAACATAGGAGAATCTCAAATAACTTACTACATGGATGAAGAATGACAATAGAAAATAATTAAAGAAAAAAGGAAAGAGAGAAAAAGGGCATTTTAGTAAAATTGATGGATAAAACAAAAAATAACATTGTTTGTCGACGCGAATTGCCACCTCTACCAATCCAATCTTAAGCCTGCTTTCTTTCTCTATAATCCATCTGAGTTCTTCTTGAAATTTCTTTGCAGCTTACACCAGTCCCTTTCTTACCCCCATGTTTTGTGGCGTGGTTTGCACATCTGCTCCAGCATAATAGTAGGTGAATGCCACTAAGTGTTTGGTTGAGAGTAAATTATCCCTCCTAGGTCGCGGACAGTTACTAGGAACAGTTTCAAGGATGGTCGACTAGCTCCACAAATCACTACAGTCCTTTTCGGTGTATTTCGTTCTCGCTTACACGATGCCTAGAAAATTTCTCAGGAGGTCACCCATTATAAGATTTCTCCACAGTAAGTACGCTTAACTATGGAGTCCTTATGAGTGGGCTCTCCGAAAAGAAAGGTGCACCTTTGATGATATAAGTAGTTACTTTGATCATTTTATGCCACACTTGGGGTTTTACAAAATCTTAGATAATAGAAGATCTATTCTCATATGTATATCACCATACTTGAAACATCAAAAAACGACCATTAAAAGAGCATATGTCTCGTACGTCCAAACCACGTGCTTTAAATAGTTTTAGAATGAAAACGTAAATATTACACAATAGCTGAAACAGAGGTTTTGTTTTCTTTTTTTAATTTTTTTTGAAAAATTCTTTTTTTAAAAAATTTTATTCTCACGTTATGTGTAGGGTGAAGGTTTAAAAAGAAAAAAGAAAAATCCAATTAACCAGTCATGATCAATATTCGGGCTAATTAGTGACATCTTCAAGGCATTGACAATGGACTATTTTAAAATAAATAGTTGCCAATGGAGATAAAAATTACAAATACAGTGACATGATCAAGTCTTTTTTTAGGGCATGCCCAATCCACGTTCCAAGTTTTGGAACTCTATCCTGTCACATCAACAAAAATTTTATTTTTTTGTAACTCGCATTCCTTCACTTCTCCAACCTATAAAACTCAACTTGAATTACCATATAAAAAATTTATTATGGAACTACTTTATAATACACACACACATATATATATATATATATATATATATATATATATATATATATATATATATAAATAAATATATATATATATATATTGAGTCCAAAAAAATAGAAAAAATAATTTTAAAGCAAAAAAATAAAATAAAAAAAAGTAAAATACATGAAGGAACTCTATTGCATTTCTTCATAAGTATCATTTCATAAAATAAGTTAACTATAATAATAAAAAAACGTACGTGTGAAACTTGAGAGAATCCAATTAAAACTCATCTCAGTGACTGCGAATGCCCCCAAAAACATTCTTCTGTCTAAACGAGTCCATGCTCCATCCACACCAGTCAAAATAAATAAGTAGATCAAATATGTCAAAACCCTCGTTGTAATTCGATTTCTGTAAGTTATTATCAATCCGGCATTCTCTTGTGCAGTCATGGTGCCCTCTCCCACCCTCGCTCCTTCCCCGTCCTTGTAATTCGATTTTTCTTTCTTGTATTGTTCGTTTCAATGATGCCAGTTTCTTCCGTATAAGCAGGCGACTTCAGAGAAGCCCAAGTTGAAGCTCTATTCCTACTGGAGGAGTTCATGCTCCTGGCGTGTTCGTATTGCTCTCCATTTGAAAGGTATCTGCTCTTAATTACCCAATTTTCGCATGGCTTGTTGATTTTCTAGTTTGGCTTTCCTTCAATTAGTCTAAAATTCAATCTTCGCGTTTCGAATTTCTGGCGTGATTGATTGATAATGGCTATCTTATTTAAAATAATGATAATAATAATAATAATTGCGCAGGCCTAGATTATGAGTACATAGCAGTTAATTTGCTCAAAGGCGATCAGTTCAGTCCGGGTGAGTATTTCGGTCACAAATTAGTTAAAAGCAATGATCTTGGTGTTGTATGGAAAACTAGAGACTAAGTTTAAGAAGAACAAGTGCTATTTTTTCATTTATTTGTTTGCAAGACTCGAATATGGGCCTTGTTTACAGACAACAACTGTCAGACTACTTGAACCAACCTGGGTTTGACTTGAAGAAGTTAGCTAATATATCTGAAATCTAATTGGGAAATTTTTACCATCTTAGATTAGTATGTTTGGTAAATTATCGTTGATGGTTATTTTAGTTTAATTTGGTGACTGGTAAAGAAATTATTGTACATTTGAATATTGTAGCATACTCTGTTCACTAATTATGTTTGACACTTTAAATTATTAAGTGCAACTATACATCCCTCATTTCATAAATAGTGGTAGTTTTGAGAATGCTCGGCATTTCTTTTAAAGGTTCGAAAAGCCTTGAAAGGAGGATTTCAGAGAGGGAAAGAACAAAATATTATACTTTAAGTGAAAAAAAAAAGTTGTTTTCAAGTCGACTTAAAATCAATAACTTCTTATTCACAGTGAATGGAGCGTTAACCTTGTGCAGTTTTGGTCTGGCCAAGTATGTGGATTGTTGGCCTTCTATAATCCATGCATTTTCTTCCTTTTTCGGCCTTTGTTTAGTAGCTTCATATATGCAATGGCTGATTTGGTTGTTTGACTGGCAGAATTTCAAAACCTGAATCCTCTAGGCTATGTGCCAGTATTGGTGGATGAGGATATAGTGGTTGCTGACTCATTTGCAATTGTTATGGTTAGTATGCTGTCCAAGTGCGTTTTATAGGGAGAGTTCAAGAACTCTACTTTTGTTTCATTATGAGACAATGTTTGTGGCATGCATTTCACTGCACAGTATTTGGAGGAGAAGTACCCTCAGCATCCTTTGTTGCCCCAGAATCTTCAGAAAAGGGCTCTCAATTACCAGGTGGATTGTATATCTAATCTATTCTTTAGTAGCTTGATTTTTTTCTTCTGTGTACCATATTTTAGTGTTGGTATATTTTAGAAAAACAGTTTAACCTTACGAGATATAGACAGATTTTAACAAATTTGTATTTCTCATGCGTCATGTATACCTTAGTTTTTTCCCCCTATCTCAAACTCTTGTGCAACGCGAAGATTTTAGGAAGTTCCCTCTCTTTTTTATGATAGAGGCAAATGGCTGTACCTGTGTGCCGTGTCTTGGTTGTGTTGGAGCATTCTATGACAGGTCATGTCATTATTTCAACTGATCTCATTTATGATTTGGTTCATTCTTCTACTGGAGCAAGCTGATCATTCACATCTACTGTGGCAACAATGAATTCTTGTTTAATTCATGTGAATGCTCCACAAGTTAGTCATACATGAAAATTCTGTGCTCATTGTATTGGAAGGAAGAAAGTGACCTTTGTATGATTGTTTACCGTAGTGATTTACTTCCCTCTTTTCATAACTCTCTCCTTACTGTGGGCCTTTATGGAGTGGTAGGGGTAACTTTACGTACATTTTCCCCTCTCCAAATCTCAAAGAATGTTGGACTCGCTCTAGCTAGGGATGATGTTGCTTTTCATAGAATTGCATAATTGTCATTGCGTGTCTAATCATGATCTTTTTCCCATGTTAGGGCCTGTTCTTTACTTCTTTTCATGGGGAAATTTTGGCTCCCACTGCCATTCCTTAGTTTAAAAAAGCGCAAGGTGCAAAGGGGCCCGAGGTGGAAGCCGTGAGGCTCGAGGTGAGGGCACGGGCCTCAATGATGCAAGGTGCTTGTTTCTAAAAAATTACGGAAAATTTATTCAAAGAATATATTATGCCCAAATAAGTTGTAGACTTGCATTAATACAATGCGTAGATCGCATTACAACTATTATAAGGCCTATAGTGGTTGCAAAACGGCATAGAATATGGTGAAACAACATTATAATTCACTTATATAAAAAATCAAAATGCTAAAAAGTGAGAAAATTTTTGAAAATTTACCAAGATTGACAAGTATGCACATAATATGCACAAGCTGTAACAATGCCTCCCGTACTGTTTTGTAAAAAAATTGGAAGAAAATAAAAGTAATACTAGCTCACTCACCTAATAAAAAACACCACAAAGAAAAAGGAAAACAGTAGATATTTCAGTTATATAGGACCAGAGAGGAGAGAGAGAGAGAAGACTAACGGGCAGCCCATCCAGTAGTCAGTGTCCATCCAGTAGTCAGTGCCCATCCAACTTTCGAAGCCCTATAATTGCACATCACTGGCTCAGCACAGCGCCTTGCCGGAGCAGATCATCAGCCACCAGTGAAGATGGGCCGCCGGAAAAGTAGGAGAAGGGAAGATCGATGAACTCTATCTCCATTAAGCCACAATACGAAACTCCAATCAAGGAGAAATTGGGGTGTCGAAAATTTAGGGTTTTCGCAAATTAGGATTTTGAAGAGTAGGGCTGAAAATTCGAAGCAATTTGAAGCAATTTGATAGGGCTTCTACTCGATATTAGTGAATCATCACTTGGGTAAGATGTAATTCGAAGAAATTTTGGCATTTGACAACCAATTTCTCAAAATTTTCTCTTTACCAACCTGAATGCTACCAAGCGAGAAAAGCGCTATGCCTTTGCCTCGGCTAAGGCGCGCGCCTCCGTGCGCCTTTGGAATTCATTGCGCTTGGGCCCACCTGAGGCACGGGCCTTTTCACCTCTCGCCTAGGCGCGCCTTAGGTGTGCTTTTTTAAACTAGGATTACCTCCAACTCCTTCCCACTCCTTTGCATTCCATCCCACTTAACGATAAATACTACTCCTTCTCACTTCCCTCCTGCACCCTCCCATTCCTTTTCACTCATTCCCACACCTTGATATCAATAATTCTATCTTTCTTCCGCCCCATTCTATTCCTTCCGACTCCACTCCATTCCACTCCATTCCATTCTTTCCTACTCATGCATGGAAAAAAACCACTCATTCTCACTCCATTTGATTCCTTCCCACTCCGTTCCATTCTTTTCCATTCCACACTTGCAATCTACCCCCAAAAAGAGCATACCCGTAGATGGACTGGATTCTATTTGTTTATGTGCTTCTGCAATGATCTATTGTTCGTACAAGCATTTTTGTATTCTAAGAAGGGAAGAATAAAGCAGGGACAATTTTGGGCAATTTTGGGAATCAAATTTTGTCTGCATTATGCTTGTCTTTCCATCCTTTGCTTTCTTAATAGTTGCTTGATGCTGTCTTAGTAGCTTAGGATTACTCAGCCATGATATTCGAAAGGTTAGCAAACTGCTGTAATGCTTTGTCAGGATGATATGAGAAATGTTAATGTATAATGTGAGTTATTGAATTTTTGTTTTTCCTTTGTGTTGAGTTGTGGGTTTAATGTCATCTTAGCTTGAAAAGGCGCAGGTGAGGCGCGCGCCTAGGTGAGAGGCGCACAGGCTGGCGCCTCACCCACACCCAGGCGATGCCCATTCCCGAAGCCACACGAGGCGTGCGCCTCACGCCGAGGCGCAAGGCGAGCCGGGCGCGTGCCCAGAGGAACTTAAGGCTTCCTTCGGAAAAAAAAAAAGAAAGAATTGGAAGAAAATACTTAAAACTTGCTTTGGCTGCCTTCTTCAGCCTCTCAACTCGAGTGTGCTCGACCATTCGAAACCCTATAGGCCTCAAATCTTCTCAGTCGAAGCCTTCATCTCAGTCGACCAGGTATGTGTATGCTTTCTCTTCTTCTCTTCTTCGTCCTGCTGTTCTTCTTCTCTTCTTCGTGCTGCTCTGCTTCTTCTCTGCTACAGTTGACCAGCTGGCCATGGCTGTGTTGCCTTGTTCTCCTTCTTTTTTTGTTTCTCTCTCTCCCTTAAGCTCTCATCCTCTCTTTCGGCCTTGTCTGTCTCTGTTCGAGCCATTTTCATCAGCTTTCCTCCCCTGTTTTCGGGTTGCTGTCTTCTCCTCCTCTGTTCTGTCTATCGGCTTCCTCTGTTCGAGCCTTCTTCAACAGCAAATGTCACGCTTTTTTTTTTTTAAATAAATTTTCTGGGCAGGGCAGTGCAGCTGGGCTAGGTTAGAAATGTTATTGTTTTTTTTGTTAAATTTGCAACAACCAAATTTTCCATTTTGTGGTCAGTGGCAGTGCCCAACAAATAGAAATATGGGAAGCAATTAGTGATTAGTGGCAGCTGGCCTCCTCTGTTTTGTCCTTTTTTTTTTTTGGCGGTAAAATGCAATTAGTGATTAGTGTCTCACAACTATTTGCTTGATTGCTATGGAATTTTAGTTCGAGAGTTGAAACGGTGAGTTAAATGGAGGATTCAAACCCAACCGGTAACACTTCGGGTTTGGGTTCGGGTTCAGGTTCGGCTTCCTCTAAATCGTTAGACCCCAGAAGGAAGTATGGCAAGTAAGATCCAACAAATAGAAATAATTTCTTTTGCAATTTTTGCGGAGTGAGAACCACCGGGGGTTGTTTTCCGACTAAAACAACATCTAGTTGGTGGGCATCGAAACACACTAGCTTGTCAAAGGGTTCCCGAGCATGTTAAGAAAGAAATCCAAGATTACATGGACCTAAAAAGGCGAGTAAAGAAGCCTATGATATGTCTAAACACTTTTTATAATATTGTCATGCTAAATTACCGTCTTGTGGATTATTTGCGATACTTTTGGTACTTATATTGATGTACAATTGTTTTTTGATGTCACTATTTTACTCAATTACCATAAAAAAGTCCTGTAAATTGTTTTCAAACCTTTTTTTAGCTAAAAAAAGGCTCGTGTCCTTGAGGCGCGTGCCTTCGCCTCGCGCCTCGGGACCCTTTGCGCCTTAGTGCGCCTCGCGCTTTTTCAAACTAAGAATGTCATCTTTCCAAGCAATTTTTGGAATGAACTCTATCTTTATTTTGGCTTTTAAGGAATTATTGACTTTCTAGCATGGTGATTTTTTGCTTAGTTTAAAAAAGCACGCCTGAGGCATGCCTAGGTGCACTGAGGAATGAGGCGGCCACTGTGGCACTTCATGGTGGGTGAGGCAAGGCGAATCCTTTAAGCGCGGCTAGGCATGCGCCTCCGCGCCTCAGTTTGAGGCGCAAGGCAACCAAAGCGAGGGCTCTATTGATCTTAATTGAGAACTGACGCTGTAGGACAAAGAGGAGAACTTTTGACCATTAAAATCACGAACTTTGTTAAAATTGACACTTATTTTAGTCTTATATCGCAAATTTTGAGCATATTCCCTCATGTAATTGATAAACTCTACGATTAAAAAACCCCCATTTTCGAACTATCAAGTATAGAGACCTAATGGTGGCAAAGGGGGTCGAATGTCCATCTTCATATTGTTCCGGTGGTCGATCTTAACTGGAATTAGTGTAGCGGCTCCAATTACCAGCTTTCTTCTTCCATGGTGTGTGGGAGGTTGTTAGAAGTCTAGATGGGAAGGGGCTAAGTTAGAATTTGTGCATATTATTTCCTTTTTCATTCATAGTTTTATTTAGTAAAGATTTCCTATAGTCTTAATTTGTTATATTGTGTAAAATTCTTTCCTTTTCCTTTTATCTTTTATTTAAGAAAGAATCAGCCATATTTTTTATTTTATTATATTTTTCTGAGTTAAAGAAGCCATTTTTTCTGTCCTTTCTCTCAGTTCTGATTTTTTTCTTTCCTGTAAAAACTTATAGTAAGAATGTTTGTTACTTATTAGCATTTTGATGTGTATTTAAATAATATAATTTGCTTTTTATCGTATTTTAAACTATTTTATGAACATTTTTAACATTGTAACGGTTTATATTGATATCTAATTCCATATTGATGCAATCATATAGCTCATTTGGGCAAAATATATCTGTTGAGTACATTTTAGGTATTTTTGTGTAAAGGTGCCCCTTACAACTATGATGCATGCGCCTTGGCCTCGAGGCTCATGCCTCGCACCTCGGAACCTGTTGCGCTTTAGTGCGCCTCGCGCCTTTTAAAACTAAGGTTTTTTGCATCGTTCTCTAAACTCTGACTTTCATTTAGTAATGTTTCAGTGTCCCTGCTATCTTATGCATGCATAAACTGATATTTACAATAGTCTTATTGCGATTCTAGTGACCATGCCTACTTTTGTATCATCTGACGATCACCATTTTAAGGAAACCAATATTGCCCCTGGTGTAGACTTGGTTATCCATGGCGGAGTGTAAATTGTAAAGTGTTAGAGTGTTGACACTCAATTTGAGAGATTCTTGTGGTTAAAAGGATAAAAAATGAAGGGTCACGTGTCCATAACTATGTCCTTGTTGGAATTTCATATGATTGAACTTGAGATGTGTAATTCTGGAGTTTGAGTCTCTCTAAGCTTTCCTGTCTCTAGTTTTTATTCCATCTTCGTACTCCTGTTTCATAAGCTTTATTTGATTTAGTAGCTTCCTCGTCTTATGCTTACGGCCTACAAGGTTCTACTTGAACTTATTGCTAGTTGTTTGACTGTGTCCGAGAGAGAGATAGAGAGAGAGAGAAAGATGACTAAGCTTAAGCTTCGTACGTAATAATTTGATGAAAGCTATAGACAAGGATGAAATGCAATAAAGAGCTTATGTGTCTTTCTTAGTTTCAAAAAGCCCGCCTAAGGTACGCCTAGGCACACCTCGACGTGAGGCTACCAGGTCAGCGCCTCGAAGAAGATGAGGTGCGCCTCAAGGATGCAAGGTTCTATCTTCCCTCTTTTTCTTCTTTTTCTTAGCCTTGCCTTTACCTTTTTTCTTCTTTCTATTCCTTGGGTGCTGAAAGGTAAGCTATGCTTGTATGGTAAGTGTGTGCATTGGGAAACTTAGATGATAAGATAACATATCTTAAGGTTATTTGCGGTATTAGTAGTTATATTGATGTCTAATCACTTTTTTATGCATTTATCTAGCGTGTTTATGCAAAATATGCTTTGTGAAATGTGAAAGACTTTTAAAATTTTGTTACATAGAAGTATGGCTCGCATCCATGATGCGTGCACCTTCGTCCTGCGCCTTGCGCCTTGGGACCTCATGTGCCTCAGTGCGCCTCGCGCCTTTTAAAACTAAGGTGTCTTTTAAAAGTGAAAATTTTAGAATGATATAGAAAGCTTTGGGACAAGCACATGCTCATGATTGTCCTCAGAGCCTTGAAGTCCTATATTGCATCATTGGAACATATGAGCACATAAGCCTAACATCAATTAAGAAAAATAGTTGCTTCATTGTTGATTTGATTTCGGATGGGCTAAGAAAACATCATAATGCTAAGGATGATTTCATCTTAGAATGCTAAAGTGGTTACATCATTGTTGACCTCATTCGTCATAGGTGAAGGGTCCGAAGAGCTTTGTTGGTGAGTGGCAGAAATTGTAAACTGCAATGATAACAAAAACTAACCAGTATTGTTCCTTTCTGAAATTTGGATTTATGCAATTTTACCCTCTATGTATAAAGAATGTGGTGGCAAATCGGGACAAAGGAGTAGGAAAAGGTTGTAGTTTAGAAATGGAACAATTCTTTTTGTCATATATCCTTAATTGATGCAGCCTTAAGCACTATGCTTTTTAGTTATTGACTTTATTATTGAGCAAAAGGTTACACCTATGTGTGTACGTATTACAGTTCAATCTTACTTCCTAGTTGTATGGTATCAATAGGCGGCATAAGGGAAGAAAAGAGGTAGGATCAACTTCACTGGAGGAGCAGAACGAAGACCAATCGGATTAACAATGGGGGACAAGCTAAGACGACTCAGCGAAGCTTGAAAGCAAGGAATCTCTTGATGATAGATATGAGAGTAACAGAAAGGTGGGGTAGGGGCGTTCCCGACCACTGGAGACCTATGTTACTAGAACTCGTCCATACCTGTGTTGAAGTGTCGAGTTTCTGACATGAATGCTGTGCTGGGCTTGGTAATGTTTTGAGAGTTTTTGTACGTTTTTGGTCTAAAATGAAAGGTTGAGTGTCTGTACCCATGTCCGAGTGTTGAGTGTCCGACGCAGGTACTTGAGTTAAAAGAAAGAGTCCAACCAACAAAGCTAGAGACATATGTATGGTTGGAGCAGTTAGGCATAGGCAATGGCTGTTGGCTGAGGAGAAAGAGACATGATGTGCGCATTCTTTTTGATTTTTACGGTTTTTTCCCCCCGTCTCGGTTGCTAAGGTTACCTATCTGAGAGTTCCAATCTAGATGCGGTGACACCTCTTACTGGAGGAAGGGATGTGGGGGAGGGAAGAGGAAAAGATAAGTGGTTTTCCTATTTCTCAATGGTATGCAACAGTTGGAACAATTGTCTGAATCATGTAACCGCAGGTTTATCCCATGTCCACATGGAGACACACTAGTGGAGGAAGGCATATGGGAGGTGGGAAGGGGGTTAATGTAGGAAAACCTCTTCCATACTTTGGGTGAAATCTTCACTCATTACGTCAAAAGTTGGGTTCTCCCCACTAAAGGCATGTTCTTTTGGGTGGGATTTTTAGAAATCTCACTCTGGCCAACTCCTCCCAATTTCTTCCAGCTCCCTTCAATTCCCTTCAACTTCATCCAACTCCTTCAAGCTCCTACCAACTGTTTTAAGGTCCTAACAATAATAAAATAAAACTTCTTCCAACTCTTTTAACATCTAACTTCAGATGTCATACCCAAAAGAATAGGCCCTAAGCTGCTATCTTGATCTAGCTTTGAGCAGTTAGATAAGTGGCCTATGATTAATATTTGAAAATTGTGACTTGCCTTTGATGTTTTGGAATTAGTTTTAGAAAATTTAAGGGAAAAATGTTTCGACGAAGGGGTGTAATTTTTTGGGGGTTTTAGTTTACTTTTTTGTTTATGTTTTATAGCTGCTTTCTAGTTTTGGAAAGAAATCTTATTGTTTCTAACCTGTTGGAAAGAAGTGATATTATTTTTCTAACTTCACAATAGTTTGATATTTGGTTTTTAATTTTAAATGTTTGCATGCATATTGTTCTAAATTACAGCTAGACTTATTGTATTGTCAAAATATCTAAGCTTTATTCATAATTTTCGTTTCATATTATTCTTATTTCTTTGAACTTAAAAGGGTCTTCTAACTTAAAACCAAAACAGGATTTAATTAAATGAAAATCTATGCAGAGCGGTTCAGGAGGGGAGAGGGCAGACATATCAAGTGTAACACGTCTTTAGTTGAGGGCAATTGGTCCTTTTCTTACACGGATTATAGCCCTTGCCAGAGTTCTTGCTTCATTCATACATGCCAAGACTTTTGGATGCTAAAAATTTAATTCAAAAATGATCCTTGTTTATACAAGAGACCTGAAGCATGAAAATGCTCACAGTTTGTTTTTAATAGCGGAAATTATATTTGTTCCTGTGGTTAACTTGAAGTTTTTCTCCAAGAAAACTTGCTTCCAATTCAGTGCTGATGTGTATGCCACAAGACTCTGTAGTCCTGGTTTGGATGCTCCTTTGGGAGTCTCCTCAATCTTAGCACTTGAAAAGAGCTGTGAGAATTGCCCTATCTTATACCTGGAATAGCAGATAAGAATGCCTTCCAGTGAAGCATGTTGGTCGTTAAAAAACATTTTTCCTCTAACCAGACATGGAATGTTGCCACAGGAACCTATGAAATTCCAAGGGGGTTCACTGTCTTCCAAAACTCTTCATGACAAAGCGATTGCTTATTATCTAAGTCCACCTGGTACAACTACTATCATATGGTGCTTCAAAGTTTGTCTCGTTGAACTTGGAGCGTGACAAGAGAAGGGACTATGTCTAGCATTTACATGCTAATATTATCATTATGGTTGAGTATCACCTGCCTAATTCATTCTGTGATGTATGATATTGATGTTTTTGCGAACTCACTCGCCAAACCAGCAGGTCCATGCCAAGACCAATTCTCACTATTCCTCAGTTTAAAACTAAAAGGGGAAGAGTACACATACAAGTGCATGTGCGCATGCATGTGTCCAAAGACTCCAAACAAAGGGAAGGGTGAAGACAGAGATTTAAGGGAAAATCTCTTTATCCTGCTAAAGTGCCTTTCTAAAATGATATCAGAAAGGTAATTTTCTGTCAAAAACAGTATTCTCTGACTGTCTCAAAAGTCCAGATATTTTATTTTATGGTGGAGCTGAAGAAATTGTGCTGTGAAGCCCCTTTGCATGCAAATATAGTTTGGAGGTTGACACCTTTGGCTATTTGGTGGAGCACTTGGAACGAGAGGAAGTGCCAGATTTTTCAGGGCTAGGACTATTCAAGATTTCAAAGCCTATTTCTTGAGAACTTTGTATAGTTGGATTCAAGTTCTCAATAATGGTAAAAAGTTGTCTGGTGTGGATTTTGTCGATATGATTATTTTAGAGAGCTTGAAGGCATGAGGTCATTTTGTGGTTGCCTCCTTTGACATGGCTGAGTAGGCTGATGTGCCTTTAGTGTCTTTCTAATAGAAATTTTTTGATTACTCATCAAAAAAAACAAAGATAAAATAAAAAATTGCATGCATATTGCTTTTCTATCTTGCTTGCTTGATAAATATAATCTTTAATAAATTCTTCTGCTCTCTTCATTATCCTCTATTGTCCCACTTTATTCTGTTGTATATACTGATGCAATTTGGATATCTATCCTTATTGGTATTTCCTCTCTTTTGCCTTTGTTGTGTGAATTCGATCTTCTATTCTGATGGACTTTGGTATCCGTATGCTAAGTGCTGCTCCCCTGCCTTTGTCCGCCCTCCCCCATTTTTGTCTGTTGTATGGATACTTGTGTTTTGCAATTTAATCCGTAGTACTAATTCATGTCGTTTATATTTCTTACATTACTTATATCTTAGATCTCTCTTCTCTAGGTTGCGAATATTGTTGCCTCAAGTATACAACCTCTTCAGAATATATCTGTCCTGGTTAGTAAGAAGAAGATTTGCTGTTCAGTTGTTTCTCATTTCTTTAGGCCAACAGTAGTCTTGGTTTTCTTCTCACAATGTATAGCAGTATTTGACATTGCATTGTTGCTACTTCTCAAAGTGCAGAATTACATTGAGGGAAAACTTGGCCCGGATGATAGGCTTTCTTGGGCTCAAACTCAAGTCACGAGAGGTCTTGCTGGTAATACACACTTGCAGTGCTCCCAAGCATGCCACTTGATGCATGCCTTCGCAAAAATCACTTAGTAGTCAATCAACAAATAGCTGAATCATGACCTGTTGTAAGCCTAGTTGATTCAAAATTTTCTTCTCAATATATTCCTTCTGTCCCCACATTTCTCTTCATTTTTTTTTTTTGGTTTTTTTTTGTTTGTGTATGTGGGATTTGTTTTTTTTTTTTTTTTGGGGGGGGGGGTAATAACTATAAGGAAAGCCTTGAATTGGAAAGTCTTACTGAGATTATTTTGTGAGAGCAATCATAGTTGGGCCTCTGGCATGTCCCACAACTTCTTAGGTTGCCCAACACGCTTTTTAAGTCTTTGTAGGAAATGACACCCAGTCGTGGAATGGTGGGAACAGTTTTATCCATTTTTGGCCCTTTCTGGGAAGTACCAAGACATTGAGACATTCAGCATGTTTAAGGTCTATCATGGAGACTATTATGAAAATGTAAATGATGGATCTAGCAGCTGCATTTAACTCTGTCCTCTCAAAGAATTGCATCTTCACTACATTAAGTTATGTAATCAGGGACTTTTCACTCTATTTCTCTGTGTAAACTTCAATAGTCTCTGGTTTCATTTTCACCGTCCCTGTGCCCAAGTAAGAGGTGGGAATTACTGTTCATCATTTTGAGTGACAAAATAAAAAGGTACTCTGTAGATAGAATGATATAATCAATCTGACATTTCTTGTCCAAGCAATTTCTAGCTTAGATCTCTGACAAGATGCCTTTTCTTTGTTTTAACGGATTCTCCATTACAGCTTTGGAGAAGTTGCTAAAAGGACATGCTGGAAAATATGCCACAGGAAATGAAATTGCTTTGGTTTGTCCCTTTTGCCATAACATCGATGTATATTCATATTTTATCTTTTTAGTTTACTGCTGCAGAAATAGGTTATTTACATATTTCGTAATAGTTCATTAATTCATCAACATTACCACGACCTAGTGCCCGCCCTTAGTGTGATTTGGGAATATCCATGTGTAGGCAAATTAATCCGTACAAGTAGTGAAGCAACTTGCATGTACAGAGACCGATTTCAATCCATGAAGAGGTTTAATAGATTTTTGTTTTTTTGGAACAAAATAAAACATTTTGTAAGAAAACATTAGAAAGTAGAAGCATTAGTTGTATAATACTAGTAACATTAGATAATACTAGCATTAAAAAAAGTGAAAGAAATGCATTACAAAGCAATAAGCACAACAAACAAATTTATCTAGTAACATCCTGCTTATAGGTAATACAAAATCAACGTTCATTAAGCACCTAGAAGCTGGGAGACGTTTAGTTACCTAAAGTATGTACGTCTAATCCTAAACCTCTAGAAACTCATACCGTCAGCCATGTCATTTGTAAGCTGTAAATGGTGTCTTGATTAAAAACCTCATTCTAGTTGTTCCTTGGTATTCCTTCACCTCTCTTGTATTTTTGAAGGTCAATTCCCCTTGTACCTTGTCACTGGTACACACCTGAGTCTTACTTTCCACACCTTGTCCTTTGTTGGTTATTGTTACTATTGTTACTGTCTTTTCTCAAATCACTTTATTTCTAATGTAATCCAATCTTGTATAATTCCTAATCACTGAATCATTCTTATATCTTTCTTATGTCTACAATCATGAATTTTTGGTCTTGAATTTCATTGATCGGTCGACAGTCTAAGCAACTCCACACAGCGGTACAATAGAGCTAATCTAACAACATACAACAAACTCTCCCCTTAAATCCTACTGGGATCTCTGTGTCACTAGACACTTCAGATTCATTCCTCTGATTTCGCCATCCTGTCCTTGTAAGGTAAATAATGTTTTCATGCTTGCAACCCCTAGTGTCTCCTCTCCTCTTGCTTTTGTTCCAACTCAGTTCTCGGCCAACTCAATTTGAAACCCTTATACTGCCAAGTATCTCTTTTATAACATTGGATTTGTTATATCTAATACTCTCATGGCCTATAGTTTAGTCTGTCATAGGATCTTTTTGCGTGGAGAGGCATTGTGTAAGAGTGCCTCACTGTGCGTCATTGCACTTTGGTGGGAAGTGGGAACTTGGTGCACTCGGCTTATCCTTTTTTGTTTTCTACCTTTGGGTTTGGGGTTCCTTTTTTTTGGGTTTTTTTTGGTTGTGTTTTTTTTTTTTGGGGGGGGGGGGGGGGAGGTTGCACCCTCGCCCACTGCGCTTGAAAGGCAAGGAAACGTTTCTTTCTCATGTCTGCTAAGCAAGTAACAGAAAAAGAGTAGAAATTAGGGTTACAGTGGTGGTTTTTTCCCCATCCACGTTCCACCAACTTGGTTCGTTAGATCAATCAAATGTTGGAAGTGGCCTTTTTCTGTCGATTCGTTTTTGTTTTTCAAATGCCTTTAATCCAGACACGGCATGACTGACAAGTGACATTTCCAATGTGTTTGGACTATATCCATATGCAGGCAGACTTATTTCTGGCACCTCAGATAGGGTCAACCAAGAGGTTCAACATAAACATGGTAATATTCGTTCTCAGAATTTTCTCTGTTTATTCTTTGATAAATTCATACTTATATCAAATTTGTGCTGCTTCCATCATGGAATTCCTCAAATTTAGGGGGGGAAGAACCAAGCAGATGTCTATCAGTTTGGGCATCTTCTAGGACTAGTTCATTGTTCTATCCTGATAAATCCTCTTCCTGGCATCTTCTCAGGCTGAGTTCCCGCTTTTGAAGAGATTGAATGATGCATATTCTGATGTACCAGCGTTCAGGAATGCTGAGCCACAGAAGCAACCAGATGCTCCAGATGATGTCAAATCCTCCTAGGGTTATCAAGTGAGCAACATCCCTAAGTTGTGGGGAATTGAATTGTTGTTATGGGTCTCGTTGGGATTCATTGTGAGGTGCACCAGCACTTGTACAAAGACTTTCGAAGTCAATGTTGGAAATTCGAGAAAGGGAAATTGAAGGCGCCTCTTAACTTTTTATAGCGACTAATGTAAGCATTAGACTCATTATAGCAGTGGAAGCCTGTGTGCCTGCTCGAATTTCCTGAAATTCGTTCCCTTCAGAGTTCGTGTGTGAAGAATTTCTTTTCTCATTCAGCTTCTCACAAGCCCTTTTTATCTTGAACTTTTAACAGTTTTTATCTTGAACTTTTTAACAGTTTAGCAATTTACGAATGATCTTTTAATAGTAGATTATCTTTTATTATCTTTTTTAGTTAAGAAAAATATCTTTTTGATTATGTTATCTCTTAGTTTCTTTAATATTTAGGTCTTTATCTATTTAAACTCTTAGTTATGCATTATGTAGGTCGACTTGAATTGAATTGAAATACTGAGTATTTGAAAGTTTTTATGTGAATTTTTCTATAGGAATTGTTCTTAGAGCATCCTATATCAATTGTTTCCCCATTATAGGAATTGCTGTCGGAGCTAATTGCATCAAATTTGGTATCAGAGCACTTGCGATCTTTGCCACTGCACTTTGTGTTTTGCTTTTCTTTTTTGCCCCGTTCTTGTTCTCGAAGAAAAAAAGAAGACAAAACCCCAAAAGGGCCAAACTAGAAAATCCCAGCGGAGCACACCTCTCAATATCGCTACCAAGAGCGTCGCCCACCCCCGACTATCGCCCCCTCTGTTGCCACCTCCAGCTGACTACCACTAGACCTTCATTGCTGCTGGCCGCTTGTTGGATCCATAAAAACCCAAATCGCAAACCCTAACTTGCGAATCCCCCCAATTTTTGAGCCTAGTGTCTCAATTCGCCTTCTATACATCCAAAACTCCAAAATTCACCTTGCCCCTCGATTTCCCATTGAATTTCGCCCCAAAACCTCAATCAATTGGGCTCATTTGCATCAGAATTGGTTCAATTAAGTGTTTGTCCACAGGCAAAACCCCAGGCCCCAAATTCACAATTGATTCCTTAACCAAAATTGGCTTCATCCCTCTACTCTCTACTGGGTTTTGTCCAAAAGCCCCAAATCAATTGACATAAATTACATCAATTCTTGCTTCAATTGATTAGTCACCAAGTCGCGATACCCTAAGCAGCGAACTAACCTTTGCTTGAAAATTGAATGCTTTTGTGCCTTCAGTCATTGACAGAGAAGGCGAAAATCCTCTTGGCCGTTCCATAACGCCACTGCCGATTCCTTTCTCGTCGGAAAGCGCCTATGCAAGCCCGATTCCCAAATGCAGGCCTTGAGCGTGGCGTTTTGATGCTGTTGCTTGATACGTGTCGCTGTAACCTGCTGCCCCGAGGGGTGTTGTTGACCCTGTGCTACTTTTCACCAACGTTGCTACCCAGAAGTACTGGAGGATTACTTGACAGTGTGGCTATTTGACGCTCGCGACCACCAAGTGCAGATTGACTCCTTATCTCCATAATCTTCGGTACAGTTTGTTGTTACATAAGGGGTGGAACTTAGGCCTTTACTAGTGAATCACCAAGAGGTATGAGGAACTCAAATTACTTTAGTATTTGTGTGGATTTTTTTGCTATGGAAATTTGATTAATATCCAACTACATGGTTTCAAACACTCGCATTGATCCTAATTTTCCTATTCTAATTTCCTTGCTATGCTTGAGTCATATCAATAACCCATATCAATTTTTGTGCTCTATAGTGTGTGTAGTGATTGCTTGTTGTTGTCATTATTATTGAATTTCGATTAGTCTAAGCACATGCATTCATTGTTGGCATTCAGCATGTCATCATCTCCCAAACAGCCTCACAATCACATATTGATGTCCTTTCTAAAAAATTGGACCATCAAGATGAGAGGTTTGACCAATTAGAGGCTAAGATTGGCAAATTGACCCAAGCATTTGAAAAGTTACGCATGTTGGACCAACCTCAAATTCCACCAAAAGATTCCCCTGAAGTTCTTATGGGGGAAGCGACCATCGTAAGTGAGTTGTTTATAAGTCAGGTCGTGCTAATGAATTTGAAGAGAGGGAAAACAATCCTTTCACTCTAGCCGTCGAGAGCGAGAGTAGGGAAGTGGCTGAAGACATGGTAAGGGAGACTCTGGGGATCGTAGGAGATGATAGGAGGTCAAGTAGCTACAGGAAGTCTAGATATGCGGAACTTGAACCTAGTCGTAGGAATGTGCATAAAGGTCATTCAGACATTACCTAAAAGGTCAATGTTGACGTACCCACACATGATGGTAGGATAGATGCCAACACTTTTTCAGACTGGTTAATTGCCATGGAGGACTATTTTGATTGCTATGGAATGTCTGACATTAAGTGTGTTCGTTTTTGCTAAAATGAAACTTGTGGGTCCTACTACTACTAGGAAGTTCTGGCAGACACTCACCACTCACCTTTCGCGTATGCAACAACCACCCATCACCTAATAGGCAGTTATGAAGGATAGGTTGAAAGAAAAGTACCTCTCTTCCTTTCATAGAGCTCACCTTGTCGACCAAAATGCTTGATCTTCAGTAGTCTAATTCTTATGTATCATACTATATCAATGCCTTTGACGAGTTGACTCAACGTTATGAGTTGGTGGAAGACTCGCCCATTACTATAGCCCGATTTATTTATGGCCTATGGCCCGATGTTAGGCAAGATGTGGCCTTTTCTTCTGCTTTCACACTAGACTATCATAGAGCGTTAGAATTTGAAATACTCAATAAACCTATTCCTGACCCTCCTGACTAGCCTCCCACCCAACTTGCCTCTAAGGCAATGCAATTTTCGGCGAGTGCTTCTAATGTAAAGACCTCTAGTCTTCAAGTCTCCTCTAAATCACCCTCGTCTGCTAGTCCTAATGCTAGTGCTTCCAACCCCTACAGATAATGTTGTGTAAGGTCATTATGCTTTCGAGTGTCCCCATCGCACCCTTGCCTTCCCATTGCGTGTGAGGACGAGATTGTGGAACATGAGGGGAGTTATAAGGATCTTGTAGATTTCAAAAACAGTCTCCTTCAGGGTGATTCTCATCATGGTGTTATTAGGTGTCTCTTGTCCAAGCTAGTTTTATGTCATGAGTGAAAGCGTACCACCATCTTTTATACTCCTGTCAAGTAAGGCGACACTTCGATGAAAATGGTTATAGATAGTTGAAGGACCATGGCTATGGTAGCTCAGTCCACCATCAAGCGTTGTAATCTAAAAGTTAAGCCTCGTCTTCATCCCTTTAAGGTAGCTTGGGCTGACAAGACTAGCCTTACGGTTTCCCATAGATGTAAGGTCCCCATCTAGATTGGAGGATGTGGAGATGAGATCCTATGTGATGTCCTGCCCATGGATAGTGCTCACATTTTATTTGGTTGGCCTTGGCTATATGAGCGGAATGTCACTCATCATGGTAGAGAAAATATCCATACCTTTAGGTTTCAGAACAAGAACATCACTCTTACCCTTATCGGCCTAAAGTGTTCCTTTCTTCCCCAAGCCCAAAGCCTTCACCAACCTCGTCCTCACATGTGACTTACTGCGCTTTACCTCCAACCAAGGGACCCTTCTCTCTTCTTCATCATAAGCCCTTTAAGAGATTAAGGAACTTTAACAGGTCATTCGGTAAGAGTCCTTTTAAGATTATCCATAGATATTCCCCTCGAACCCACACTGACCTTATTCCCCTCCCTCCTGATGCCTAAGCTCCAAACCTGCCTCCATATTTGCCTAACATATTCATGATTTGTACGCTAAGATTCATCGTAAAATTAAAATCAGTAATGACAGTTATAAGCTTTCAATTGATGTGCATTACATAGACACTTCTTTTTAGGTGGTTGATTTCGTTATGGCCCATATTCGGCTTGAATACCTACTTAAACACTTCCACAAAAAGCTCCACACTCAAGCTATCTGACAGTTGGGATCTAATGCTTATGTGCTTTACTTGGCAACCTGGGTATTAGTCCTATTTTCAATGTGGAAGATCTAATCCTTCACCGAGGTACCTTTTAGCCTCCTTTTTTCCCTTTTGGTGCTTTTGCTGGTACTAGGGCACCGAAGCTCCCTCCCTTTTCACATCCACATATTTGTGTTGCCTGAGTTAGATGATGAGTTTGTGGCGTCTTCTTTGTGCATGGTCGAAGCCGCCCATGATTTGATGGTTGTGTATTTCCACGGATGAGTTCTGCACCTGGATCCTGCAAATCTGGTACCTCAAGACAACTTGCCAGAGTTGCGTTGTTTTCTAGTGGGGGAGAATGATGCAGTATCATAGAAAATAAAAGTTTAGGAATTTAGGAATTATTTTTTAATAGTAGATTATCTTTTCATTATCTTTTTTAGCTAAGAACAATATCTTTTTTTATTATGGTATCTCTTAGTTTCCGTAATGTTTAGGTATTTTTCTATTTAAACTCCCAGCTATGCATTAAGGAGGCAGATTTGAATTGAATTGAAATATTGAGTATTTGAAAGTTCTTGTGTGAATTTTTTTTATAGAAATTGTTCTCAGATTATTCTATATCAATCGTTCCCCCTTTGTAGGAACTGCTTTTAGACCGACTACATCAGTATGCCTACATGAATTTCCTAAACTTCCTTCCTTCCCTTAAGAGTTCGTAAGCTATGTCTAAAGAATTTCTTTTCTCATCTAGCTTCTTACAAGCCTTTTTTATCTTGAAGTTTTTGCCAATTCTGCGTACCTTGATCTCTCTAGCTCCCATGCTAGCACACATTGTCTAGAGTCCCATCTCTCATTTGCATTATTTGCCCTTTGAATTCATAGGTTGCTTGTTTAGGTAATAATATTTACCAATGCTCATGCCTACTCAAATGAAGGTTTGATCTATTTTGTCCTGTCGTTCTCATACCAAAGTTGTGGGGCCAATAGAACGGTATTGACGGTTTAATGCCTAGGGGTGATATAATTATCCACAAATTATACTTTACTCTATGGAGTAATGATCTATGTACGCTAAGGGTAATTTGGACAACCTAAATGCCACCACCTTTTTTTGTTTGTTTCCTTCTTTTGTGCAATTTTTGCATTGCTTTTTTTTTTTTTTTTTCCTAAGAAAAGCCTAGAGAGTTTTGATTTCACAGTAGTAAATGGAGATGATATCATCATTTCTTCTCACAGTTTATTTTCTCACTCTTAAATTCTCTCTTCTCCTTCCCTCTCTCGTTAAAAAAGAAGCCTCTCTCTTCAACCCTTTTAAATTTTAAGTGGTTTTAATCTTCAAATTCAGATTTCTTATGAGTTTTGTTTGATATTTTTGTCTCTAAATTAAAATTCTGATAGCCGGGTTTTATATGTTGCTGATTTTTTTGTTAAGTTAAATTTTTCAGAGTTTGAGAGATGAGATAGATATTAGAGACGAGTATGATCTTAGATTTCATTCTTCTAATGTAACAAATATAAACATGGTCATGCATTAATTGGTAGACATGGTTTGCATTATGAGAAGAAGAGGTAAGTTTGATGTTTAGATTATATAGGCTTTTTTTTGGGTGTAATTTTTTGTAGATATTTTCATTTACGTGATTTAAATTGATTTAATGAGACATGAGGTTTTACAAATACTCTATGTTTATTTATATATTTTAGTTATTTTTATTTGTTTTTCTTTTTTTCCTTGTTAGGTAATATAAGGATGTTAGGGTTAGGGTACTAGATTTGGTTTGTATTCATGCATTGACGTGATTTGTTATGTTATGAGTGTTCCTTTGATTTTGAAAGTGTTAGTGATCAATTTTGTGATTCATGTTTGAATTTTTGTTACTATTGTAGCAATTTTGTGAAGAATTTACGTGTTTTTTTAGTCCTTTTGTTTTCGATTATGGTTGTGTCTTGTGTTTGTGATTTCAAATATCGTAAGAAAAATGTTGTTGATGCGTATATTTTCGGTGGTATTGAACTTTCCAGTTGTATTGATGAATTAATTATGAAAGATGATGGTACTTGCAATAAGTGTTAAGAAGGACCATAAATTAGGGTCAAATAGCCTAGAGAAGAATAGTTAAGAGTAGATTAGTAGTTTGTGCCCTCGGATGTATAAGGCTGTTTCTAAGAAAGGGTACTAGTCTTTCTAAGAATTTATCAATTTTTAATAAAGGTGAAGTCCATGTGTGTCTCACGATGGTAAGCACTGTTCAAAAAAAAGTTAAGGATTTTGAGTATGAGAAGGTGACCATTGGGTTTTCTAATTCTGATATGATTAGTAGTGATAGTGGTACTAACGCAAATGATGAATTGTATGGTGTTGATTCTAGTGGTTCTAATGGCTCTTTTGGTAGTGGCTTTGTCAATGAGAGAAGCAGTGATGGAAGTAGTTCTGCTAAGAGCAGGAGTAAGCAGAAACATGATAATATCTCTAAAGGCAGTAGTTTGTTAGAGGTAGATAGGCTACTTTGACTAGATCTAAGAAACTTTGTCTTGGGAATGCTAAAGTAAAGAAGTGAAATAGCAAGAGAGCAAGTACAGATGCTGAATATAAGGAATTGCCAGTAAAAAGGGCTAGGAGATTATTGGATTGTGATGATTGTGATAGTAGTGATAACGTGGAGCCTAAGTGGAAAAGGGATTTTATGAGTCGGACCTCCCCATCGCAGCTTTATACTCTTTTGAAGTAGCTTTCGAGTTTATAGGGGATTGGTTTAGGGGATTGGTTTTGGGAATTTTACACGTTCGAGTTCGGGTGTGAGCAATGTTCCTGTGACATTGGATCATTTTCTTGTTGATTGTTTTGATCATAAAACTTGTGTTTTGAGGCATGCTAACGATGTGGTTCTTTCTATTTGAGAGAAGATGTTTATCTCACTTTGGATTTTCGTATTGGAAGGAATATAGTTTATAAAGCAGAGAGATCTGATTCTCATCAACCTGGTTATAAGGGTTTGCTCAAAGATGGAAGGTTGATTACAACATGCCTATAGGAAGTCCATGCACCTCTAAAAATGTGAATAAGGTTGTTGAAGATCATCTAGAAAAGGAATTTTGATATGTCATTGTCTCAAGTTGCGCCAAAGGAAACCAAAATGCGTGTTCAAATTTTAAAATTCTAAATGTGCTTGTTGATGTTGATGAGATGAAAAATCTCAATTGGTCTAAATATATTCTTGATTGTTTGGTATCTAATATCACAACTTTAAAGGAGAAGAAGGAAGGTATTTCAAGGGTTCTCTTCTGTCACTCAATATGTTTATAATGATTTTCGTTTTCTATTGTATTTTTTCTCACCGTGTTGATTTTTTGCTCCGTTATATTTTTTGCTCATTGAGTTAATCTTTCATTGGTTTTGTTGTGTTTTTTCTTTGGTTTTGATTTTTACGGTACTGGATGCAATTGTTCAGTTCTCAACCGAGCAAAGTTTTGACCTACATCATGCTTGATTTTAGCTTACAAATAACCTTTAATGTAGCTAATTATTAGTTTTGTTTTTATAGGGATAGATTAAAAGAAGTTCTAAATTAAAGCAATGACCAACCCACTTTGAAGTTCAATTGATTGGTCGTGCCAAGGGAGCTAACTAGAGAGTGTCAAACTTTGCAGGGCATATCACGAAGTAGAAAACTGAAAGAAAAGTGAAGATAGTGATTTGACATGAGGGCCCTATGCCACATGGCATGACCTTGTCCCCTTTGTTATGTCGTTTTTAAGAGTGATATACGGGCTATAAAAGGTGATTTTTGAATGTTTTTCGGTTTTATCTAAGTTTTTAGCAGCTATTTTCTCTCGCTACCTTAACCTTTGTAAACACTTTACTTGCCATTGATGAAAACTTAGAAATTTTAAGCCTTTAATTAAGTTCTTGTAATTTTCTTCTTACTCTTCTTTGTTAGCAACAATCTTACTTTGTCTCTCACAAATTTCTCTAAATACTCTGTTTTTAAGCACCCAAAAATAATCCTGAAATATGGTTTTTGATGACTTAGAGTCGTGGAGAGATTTTGGTATCAGTCCCAAAGGATTTGAGCCCTAAATCTACCTTTCAAAACTTAATCATCCTTTTTCTTCATTCCCCTTCTTTCATCTTCATTATCAATATCACAATATTGGATTGGTCATTTTCAAGTTTAAAGAATCAGTACTAGAGGATCAAATTGGGAGTGGTATTTGATGATCGAATGTGGATAAGAAGTTCGTTTGGTCACAGAAATTTCATTATCAATGAAGGTTGAATATTAGGTAATTTCTTTCTTTATTTTTATTGTTTTTACTTAGGATTAGTGGTAATTTAGGCTAGATTTTCTTTTCAGGGGTTATCTCTTAAGGATTGTTGGCATTGTGGTGGTGGCCATGTTGAGCCATAGGGCTATGTTGAGCCCCCGATCACCCCATTTGTTATGCGGTACATGTTATTTGCTTGTGTTTAGTTAGCTGTTAGGTAGGTTAGTTTAGTTTCCTTTGTTATTACTTTGCTTTGAACCCTTGTAGAAAAAGTAGATTAAGTTTGAATTTTAGAGTAGCTTAGCATAGTTAATCAAATCCAAACCATCTTCTTAATCAAGACCATCTTAGGCAAATTACACATCATCCTTGAGGACAACTTGTCACCCTTCCTCACCCTTAAAAATCACACCAACAAATTAGCGCTGTTGCCAGTAGATGATGACATTAGATTCATATATGATTTAGTCTTGATTGTTGTACATATCTTAGTTTAGGTCTTGTTAAGAATCCAAAAAAAAATAAAAAAAATAATGATAATGAATGAGTGATTGGGCAAGGTTATCTAGCTATGGGAGACTCATCCGTGTGGAAGATACACCACTCCACATTGAGGTAACCCAACCATAGCACTCAACCTGGAAGAAATGGTGGAGCAAGTAGCTGAAGGACCTCCCCCTCTTGTCCAAAGGAGCTTGAACCAAATCTTTTATCCCCCTAGGTATACTAATCCATCTTGTTTTCAAACACCGACCATTGGTGGGGCTGTTCAATTTACCTTTAGCCCTCAATACATGACCATGCTTCCCAAGTTCACTGGAGATAGTGATACTTATCTATTTCTAAGTGAATTTGAGGAAGTATGCTTGATGATGCAGTTCCCTAATGTGCGTCAAGACATTGTTAGGTTGCATTTTATTCCTTTTGCCATGAAAGATTTAGCGAAAAAGTGGATGCATAGCCTCCCGGCAAACTTCATCTCCACATGGGATGGGTTTGTGGCAATTTTCTTGAGGAAATACTTTCTGAGTGGTAAAGTTATGAAACTAAGGAATGAAATCGGTCACTTTGTTCAACTTGAGAAAGAGTTCTTTTGGAAGTACTTTGAAAGAGGTAAACTCTTGCTTGCTGAATGTCCTTCGATGGTCTAGAATGTGGGTGGTTGTGCCAAATAATTATGAGGGTCTTGACCAAGCCACAAGGACCATGGTGGAGTCTATGCGTTAAGGATGCTATTTGAACAAAAGAGAGAGCGAGGCATGGGATTTCCAAGAAGAATCAACGGAAAAGACCTTACAATGGGAAACCATTAGGGATGAGAGTTTAGGTGCTAGAATCAATAGCCAAAAGGGAGGAATCCATGCAATGGCAGACATCGCATATATTGACATTAGATTTTCTGCCCTAGAAAACATGTTGAAGGGTTTTATATTATCTGACACAACCAAGCAAGTGCATGGGTGTTGTAGTCTAGACAAAATATCATTCTCTGGGACCAATCGCAATCTATTGAGTCTTGTCTTACCAACAATGGTAAGCGAACAAATTTTGATAGATTGTTCAACTATGCTAACTAGCTATGTGAGAATTTATTCAAAGTAAAGCACATAGGGATCTATTTTGCCTAATTAATGTGTTGAATCTTTGAATTAAACATGCACCCTTCTCTAGTTTAGATTGGTTCAAGGAATTGCAATCTAAACTTAAGCTTTTCTTTGGAAATAAACTGAATTAGTTATGCTGATTATCGTTCTTTCAAATGTCCTCATTTTCGTCTAGGTTAAAGACGTTTGATTGCTAAAGGTTTCCTTTTAACTTGCAATTTTTTCTCAAGGATTGCTAAGTCGCGTTCAATCTTGTTGGTCTAATAGTGAGTTTCAACTTTCAGTACCTCATTCAACTATTTAATATATGAAAACAAATCTGGCCAAAACTTACTCTCATCAATACAATCACAAGATAGAATAAAACCATTCCTAAATAGATTGAGCATAAGAAACAAAGACTAAAGATTCAATATCAATACTTCGACAAGCCAATCCCTAGATTAAATTAAACTATTCACTTATGATTAAACAAAATAACATCTAAATCAAATAAACTAAAGTTCAAGAAGAGAGAAGAGAAAGCTTAGCAATAATGGAGGTTCTTCAATGATCTTTTAACCTTCATGGATCCAATTGACAATTCCTTCCTACTAATCTTCTTTTTCTTCAAGAAAAACTAGAAAAACCCTAAAACTAATGAGAGAGATGAGATTTGGGGTTTAGTGTTCTCTTGCTACTCACAACCGAAAATGCCCTCAAATAGATGAACTCATGCTTTTTCAGCCACACAATCGAGGGAAAACGAAGAGGCTCGCAGTTACCAGCACACCACAAACCATGGTAACAACCACAGTATAACCGTGGCAAGCTCTGGCCATAAGGTCGTCTTTCTTTCTTTTCCCCATGAACATATGAAATGGGGGTACAACCATGGTGACTCAAAAATATTTCAAATGAGGGTAAACACGGGTCAAAAGGGCCTAAAACCTGCAAAACACACCAGGCATTAAACGCCAAAGTAAAACAACTCAACTCCCTTATACTTGGACAACGCATTGTCCTCGATGCAAAGATATATGGAGAAAAGGAAGGGGGAGGACTAAGAAGCAATCAGAAGGGAGGAGAGGAAGGAGGGCATGGTGGATGACCCTGAGAGATATGCCAATTTCTCTATGTCTTAAGGCAAGCCCTAAAGTCTTGGAAATACTAATTTTGGGAGGCTATCATCCTATAGAGCTCAGCATGTCGTTCTTAGAGAAAGTCACAAACATCAGCATGTTCAATTTCAACACAAGCTCGTAGGGAGGCTTTCAGATAGTTAGTGAAAGAAGGCCAGGAGGATGAACTAGGGCCACCATAGAAAGTAGGTGGGGGCCGAGGTGATGCAAGAAGGACAACATCACCACCACCAGGTCACCATGAAAGGTTAGCTAAGTGAAGTAAGGTGGTCCGCTCAACATTGGGAAGGGGCAAAAGCTAGTTCCCAGGGTAAATCCAACACAACTGCCCAGCCTCAATCTTCAAGAATTTCATTTGTTCAAAAGTAGCTTTATCAAGCTGCTCGAACCCTGAGACTCGATCCTTGGGGCTTGGCTCAACACCTAAAGATCTAGTAATGGTAGTGATGGGACCCCCAATGACTATCCTACTTGTAGTACTCGTAGCTCCATTGTATAATTGTCAAGTCAATAAAGACCCGGTCATCATTCGTCATATTAGACAAGGAATACACCTCAGACAATTAAGGGACATTCAGACTATCATCCCTAGCAAAGGCACTACATGAAAGCATGCGTTGGCCCACCTGGATATAAGGATTCCTAATGAAGGTGCCCTTGCATGTGCTTGTATTGTACATATGATCCCCGAAAATCTCATCCCAAAAAGCATTTGGGTTAAATTCTGAGGGGACTTAAAGCTAAGGCGAGCTAGGTGGAAAGCCAAACATATTATTCAGGGTACTAAGGTTTAATTCATAGAATTCACCTTGTAAACAGAATGAAATGCACCCTTCCTAACATCGTAGAGCTCGAATGACCTCAACATGCGAAGCACTCAAAAACTCAAGGATGAGGTCTCTATAAGTGTTGTCCTTCACTTCAATGAACTGACCCATCCTATCCCGAGTAAACAACCATCTGATGCCATCTAACAACCCCAACTAGGCTAATAAATCCTCATTGTAGAAACGTATAGCAACAACATGACTAGGATGAGTTAAACCAAGTAGGTGAAGAGCATTACCTCGGGTCCTTGCAGCGGTGGATGTCCTTGAAGTCCTTGTGGATCTTTGAGGTGCTTGACTCAATGTACCTTCTCCTTGAGTGCTTTTTAGCTTCTTGTTGGTTGCTATGGGAATTATGACGGGAAGTTAGAGGAAAAATCCTCAACAATGCAGGAAATGGTGTATGAAATGAAGAAAAATGGAAGAATGGGGGGGTTTAATGGTAATGAGATGTAGGAAAGATGAATATGAGAGAAAAGGAGGAAGTTTGAAGTAGGAATGGAGGATAATGGTGAAAGGAGGTAGAATGAATTGAAAGGATGAGTAGAGAGAAGAAGAAGTGAAAATTTGTGTGAGAAAAGAGAAATTTGGAGAAAAAAAGAGAAAACGAGAAAAAGGGAGAAATTTTGGAAGAATTTGAGTGAAAAATGATGGATAAATGGAAGGTTGAGATGTTTGTCAATAAAGGTTTTTAGAGAGAACAAAAGAGAGGTATATAGAGAGCATATGTCGAGTAGAGAAGAAAATGAGAGGTAAAAGAAGATCCTTAACCGCAGCCCGCAGCAGCTCACCATGGACAATCCGTGGTGGCTGTTGCCAAAGTGTTTGCAATTTATTTCCTTTTTTTAATTTATTTGGGGTAGCATCATCACGGTCCGTGGGAACTACCAGCCCCAGACCGTGGTGGTGACTGATCTATGGCTACTAACCTTGATTTTGCTCTTTTTTTCTTCTTTCCTCTTTTTTTTTTCCATTTTCTGCTCTTTTTTGTTCCTTTTTGTTGAAAATGAAAACGCCCTAGAACATATATACATGAAGAAAAAGAAACAAAAAAGTGCTTAGGTTGCTTCCCAAGAAGTGCTCTTTTAGGGTCGAGAGCTCAACCTTCTTGTTTAATCATCTTGCTCTAGTGAAAGGGGAACAACCGATGAGGAAGTGGGTGTCACAACTCCTGGTTCACCCTTGTCACGAACTTCAAAGTTAAATTCTTACAAAAGACGGTACAATCTCAAGTAAATGGGATGGAGGTTCTTCTTAAGCATGAAATAATTCCAAATAGCGCGGTCCGCAATATAAAAGTATCTTATAGGGGATTCATCCAGGCGAGCCACTACCCAACTTGATTTCCAAGAAAAAAGTCATACGCAATCCTGTCTAAAGGGGGCAAAGAGAATAACACTCTGACAAACATACAGTAATAACTTAAAGAACCCTCACCAACAGCATATGGCTTGTCCTTGGCTATGCTAGGTAGCAAATGGGTAGCAAAATCCACCTTAGGACAATCAAGTTCTTAGTCCTTAGTGGACTCACAGTCAAGCAAATGAGGATCATTTGGGACAAATATCACATCCACAACAAGCAAATGAAGAGGGGGAAAAGTCTTGATCCTTAAACAAACTAAACTCAGTAAGGTGCTCTCCTACATTGAATGTCAATTGCCCCCTTTTGACATCAATTTTGCAACCCACAATGGCCAAGAAAGGTCTCCCAAGAATAATTTGAGTGTATGCATTTTCAACCGTATCAAGGAACTACAAAGTCATCAAGCATATAAAAATCAGCCACTTTGATGAGAAAAATACCTAAAGGGTACTTCACAGAACTATCCGCTAATTGGAGTGAAATAAGGTGAATTGCAACTTTCCTAGGTCAAGCCCTTTAAAAATGGAATAAGGCATCAAATGCACACTTGAACCAAGATCATATAAAGCCCTATCGATGTTCACATTTCTATTCAAGCACAGTACGGAGAAGCTATCGGCGTGCTTACACTTAGCAGCAAGCTTATTTTCAACCACAACACCACACTCCTCTCCTAAGGCTATAGTCTCATGCTCATCACTTTTCCTCTTATAGGTAAAAGGTAAAGGAGGCATGTAAGGTATCAGGGAAGGGGGGCTTAGACATTTTAGACCTCTCACCCTCATCATGGTTCTCCTTACTATCCTCCTCAAGCCTAGCACCCTCAGAACTCTCCAATCCAGTTCTCGAGATGACACAATTACAATGCTCTTAAATATTATGCTTGACCCTACTGGCTAGTCGACCAGGAGGTGTAGGTGAAGAGCTAGCTTGTTAGGTAATTTAGGCTTTTAACATCTTATCATAAGTAGTGAGTAGATAAACCTTACAGGCTAATTGCTTAATGTGCTCATCTTGCTTTTGTTGCACCATAAGCATGCTCTCTATTATGGCCTCTGAGTCAGACTTTTATGGAGCTTGTTGGGGAAAGGGAGGTCTTTGAAAGTTGGGGGTTGGTCTAGCATTCATTTGGGGCGTATTTGGAGGGTTAAACCTATATGAGAAATTTGGATGATTCCTCCAAGCCAAATTATAGGTGTTGGAATGAGGGCCATGGTTATAATTGACATAGTTGACTTGCTCACTAGTATCTTAGGCAAATAGACTCCAAACTTCGTAATTTATAGTCAAATGTTCAACTGAACCTCCAAATTTTACATGGGGGAGGGGCACTTGAATTAATAGCATTAACATTCAATTGATCTAATCTCTGAGTCATAGCATCTACCTTAACAGAAAGTAAGGTAAGTGCATCAACTTTAAGCTTACCTCCAGCACTTTTGTATTGGCCCCTCTCATTAGACCATTGGAAGTTGTTGAGTGCCATCTCCTTAATCAAATTGTAGGTCTCATCCTCTGTTTTATTCATCAATGTGTGACCATGCTGTATCTATGGTAGATCGCATGGGTTGAGTAACTCCATTGTGGAATGTTTGCACGATCATCCAATTTTGAAGTCCATGGTGAGGGAACAAATTTAATAAGTCCTTGAATCATTTTCATCCTTCATAGAGCGTCCCATCGTCCCTTTAAGCAAAGGTAGTGATTTAGGTTCTCAAACTCATCCCAAGTTGTGCTGGAACCAGAGGCAATGAATGGAGCCATGCTCGTGCCTTATCCCACAATGAAAAGGGCAATAGGTGCAGGCGAATGGCATCAATGGATACTTCATTTAGCTTCAATGTGTCACATGCATCTAAAAAGACCGAGAGGTAAAGATTAGGTCCTCCATTGGGGTAGCTCTAAACTGCGATTGTTGAACCATAGAGATGAGTGTCGATTTGAGCTCAAAGTTATGAGCTTCTATGGTCAGTTAGGCAATACTAAAAGTAATGCCTTGGACTCCCGGGGTAATGAAATCCCGCAGTGTCCTTAATTGATCTCCATCGATCATAATATGAGTAGTATTATGGGCCTTGGGCCTTTGCTTTTCTAGCCCTTGCTTCTTTCTCCTTAAACGGAAAGTCCTTTCAATCTTAGAATTGGGTTCATACGAAAATGAACTTCGCATAAAAGGAAAAAATATCCTGTAAGCACCAGTACAAACGCTACTAAAGCAATCAAAAGAGTAAAAAGTCAAAATAAAAGAATAGAGCTTAGTCAATTCCTCATGATTAACTCAACAGTTGGCAAATTTTATTCCCTGATAACGGCGCCAAAAACTTGACATAACCCACAAGTGCAAAGGTGTTGTAGTCTAGATAAAATATCATCCTCTAGGACCAATCGCAATCTATTGAATCTTATCCTACCAAGAATGCAAAGAAAACAAATTGTAGCAGATTATTTCAACTATGCTAATTAGCTATGCCGGAATTCAATCAGAGTAAAGCATCTAGGGATTGTTTTGCCTAATTAAAGTGTGGAATCTTTGAATTAAACATGCACCCTTCTCTAGTTTGGATTGGTTTAAGGAATTACAACCTAACTAAACTCAACCTTTTCTTTAGAAAAAAACTAAATTACCTACACTAAACCGATTATCATTCTTTTAAATGTCCTTGTTTTGGTCTAGGTTAAAGATTTTTGATTGCTAAAGGTTTCCTCTAAACTTGGGGTCCTTTCTCAAGGATCACTAAGTCAAGTTCAATCTTGTTGGTCTAATAGTGAGTTTCTTCATTCAGTACTTCAACTCAACTATCTGATATATGCAAGCAAATCTGGCTAAAACGGACTCATGTTAATACAATAACAAGATAGAATAAAACCATTCCAAAATAGATTGAGCATAAGAAACAAAGATCAAAGATTTAACATTATTAGTTCGGCAAACCTAGCCCTAAATTGAATTAAACTACTTACTTATGATTAAACAAAACAATGTCTAAATCAAACAAACTAAAGTTTAGGAAGAGAGAGGAGAAAGCTTAGTAGTAACGGAGGTTCTTCAATGATCTTTGAATCTTTAAGGATCTAATCGCCAATTCTTCCTTTCAATCTTCTTTTTCTTTAAGATAAACTAGAAAAATCCTAAAACTAATGAGAGAGATGAGACTTAAGGTTGAGTGTTCTCTTGCTGCTCATAACCAAAAATGCCCTAAAAAAGACGAACTCAAGCTTTCTTAGCCACACAATTGACGGAAAATGAAGAGACTCACAATTACTAGCACACGACAAACCGTGGTAACCACCACAGTCTGACCGTGGTGTCTGGCCATAAGCTCATCTTTCTTTCTTTACCCCACGGGCATATAGGATGGGGGTACAACCATGGTGACTAAAAAATGTGTCCAAATGAGGTCAACACACGGTCAAAAGGGCCTAAAACCAGGAAACTGCACCAAAGACACATATACAAGCATAAAATAGATAAAAGGGATGTAAATCATATACTTAAAAACACAATCGCCTAGGAAACTTCCATCCAATGACCCTAAAATGATGCACATTCTTAGCATTTATCATTATCCCATGCATCGACCAACTTTCCCCTTTCCCAAATGGTTGCATGTTCTCAATGTCAATCCACTGACCATTCAGTAAGTGCCTACCCCTATTTGCTCAAGAATTAGCTACCGACCAAGAGCAAGGTCAAGTGCATACGCCCTTCCAAAGGCTAAAATTTGATTCCTACTCTCCTACTTACAATTTGGGGTAGCCTAAGCACCCCGATCTCTCATGGACCGGGCCTAATGCATCGATGCCCCACACCCAAGGTGGGGGTTTCCAAGGAAATTTTTCATCTTCTTCACACCAAAGGTGGGTCCTCCTCCTCAACCCAATGTGTCTCAATCATTTTCCCCTCCCAGTTATAATAATCTAGATAAAGTGAACAGAGAAAGTTAATGATATGGAGAAGATGATTAGAGAACTTAAGGAATCGAATGAGAGAATGATGAAAATAATGAATGAATAATTTACGCAATTATCCATGTCTAATAGGAAAAAAGGGTTTTTTTAAGTCAACCAGAGATAAACCTAAGAGCAGGATCTTCCTCTTCATTTGAACCTAACGATATTCAAAAAGTGAATGCTGTAATTTCTCTATGATCAGGCAAAAAGGTTGACACCCACATAGGTGAGTAAAATGTGAATGAGTCCCCTGCCCTATCTTCTCCTCCCCCCCTCCTCGAAGTTGTGATGTGTTCCATTCCCAAATTGATTCCATTCCTTCTACAGTCGTGGATGACCCCAAGGAGAGTGAGTCAATCAATGATTCCATCTCTCCTAAGGATGCCCCTACCTGTAACGCCCCAATGTACATAAATCACTGTTTACATTCCTTTCATTAATTTCCCCAATTAGAAATGATAACCGAAATGATTAGATGTTACCATCGTCCAATAAGGACAAGGCTTTGCTTGTACATGATAAATTTATCCATAATAATTAATGTTTACCATCAAAGACATTCACACCATCACAACCCATCAGATCATCTGGATAAATATAGAAATTGTTCTAACAACAAAACTATTTAAACATCTCAAGGATTACACCAAAATATAGAATTCTGATATAATATACAATCTTAACACCAAAATATATCACAATACGGTATTATATACATCTCAATGATAATAGACCATCATTTCAGATAGACTTTCTGGCTCACTTATTATCTTCAGTTGCCCTGTTCCCCTGAGGGCGATTCATTGAATACTTTCCTAAAACAAAACATGAAAACATTTCGAACTGTGAGCCGAAACTCAATACACGCATTCCTGTATTGTTAATCGTTCATGGAAAACTGGTTGGACCCATATTGCAATTTATTTTTAATTAAAAATAGGGAATGAGATAAATATAAAACTGCATTGTCAATTAATATCTAATAGTGAACCCCTGGTAATTGTTACGATATGACGATAAGTGTACACCTGCCTAGTCGATCGAGACCTAGTTTGAAGCCGTGCGAGTAACTGAAGGGCTATGCTCTGTAACTGATAACTGATGGGGTCACTAATTATGTGATAAATCACTGATTAAACCGATTCATTGATGTACTTATCAAAACATTATAATTTTAATAAATACGTACTGATTTCTAAAGATATAGGCAATGAACGTACCTAGAATTTTTAAATGTAAGCTCGCTAAATAATATTATGCACAAAAGTGGAAAGAATGACAGATCAAGTCCTAATTCTATACATAATTATCGTTTTAGAAACATATGGTTAGCGAAAATATTTATTTCATAGCTAATAATTTAGTAGAAGAAAAGTAAAAGCATAACAGACGCTTGGAAAGAATGGCTCATAACTTAATCATCTGACCTATGATTGAGATTCAAAACCCCATATAGAAAGCTTAGGAAGGCCCCAAAATCTTTCATTTAGAATACTAACCTTGATTCCCACAATAGAATTCCCAAAATGAGACTAGAATCCAAGCATGTTGGTTTTGGTGCATTCTACGCAGTTTTGGTAAAATGACCATAACTTTTTCCATAGACCTTGGATTAAGGAGATTCAAAAAGCATTTGAAAGTTTACGTATGGAACTATCTACCCACAAAAAATTATAATTTTTCAATTACCCAATCATTACTAGTTTAATCGTGAACTCTATCTTATTTTCCTAAAATTTTCAGCCTCATTGTTTTGATTTTTTCCTCTCTTTTTTACATAAATTCTCAACTTAAACCATTCCTCAAAAGCATGTAAACAAGCTTCGGTCCATCCCAACATTATACAAAATCACCACACTCAAATTCACTTCATAATCATATCCAATAAAGATCATTGTTCAATCTAATACACATATAAACCAAGCTTAAAGCTAGTTTAATCCAAACCTTACTTTACTTGCCAAAACCCTACTTCATGTCCAACTTGGACTCACATCAACTCATTTCAAATCACCAAAAACATCATCATAAACCCCAATAGATTAGAAGATGACCAAATTAAAGATAAAACAATTAAAATCCAACACTTCAACATCAAGCTTGCATGATTAACATCAACCCTAACCCTAGCATGATCCAACCTCAACTCCACCATGATCACCATTAAAATAACTCTTATTTCTTATCAAAACATCATGATCAAAGATCATAAACATCAAAACAAGAACCAAAACTAAAATTAAAAGCAAAACTAACAAAATCAAATTTCAAGATTACTCACTTTGATTGAGAATAAGTAGAGATGGAGATGAGGTTTAGTGGTTTTGATGATGAAGGATGGTAGCCTGAGGTATTAGGATGTCAGGGCGGTCGGAGATCACCAGAGCTAGCCAGAAAAGTGGCTAGAGATCAGCCAGAACAGTGATGCCTGCTGTTGTCGTGGAGAGGGGAGAGAAAAAGGAGAGAGAAGGCGAAGTTTTGGATTGAATTGTTTTTTTGGTTGACTAATCTACTCTTTGGCTGAGTTTTAACTAATAAAGCCACATTTTTAAGCTAACCATGGTTAAGTTTAACCATGTAATTAGTTAGATTAATAGGCAACTTCTTGGGCTTCAAACCGGCTGAAATAAGTTGGGTTCGAGAATAAAACGCTTCGTAACGATAACGTTTTTACGAAACTCAAAATTAAAGTTTTGTAATGTTACAGAAAGCAAAATAAATTACTTAGATTAAACTTATTAGGGCCTACTATCAATTCTTCCAAAGTTTTCGTTAATTAATTAAATAAACAAATAAAATCCGAATTATCAAGTGAGGACCCAAATAAATTTGTCCCCACCAGGGTGAATAATGCGATAAATAATTATCAGAAAAAGAGTCATGAACATGAGGTAATTAAATAAATAACCATAATTAAATAATTCTAGGGTTGGGCTATTACAGCCTTCCCCCTTTAGAGAGTTTCACCCACGGAACTTATGAATTTTCCATGTAATGCGAGATTACCTTAAATAATTATGGATATTTGGCTTTCATTTCCTCTTCAGTCTCCTAAGTAGCTTTTTGGAAGGTATGATTTGATTAGAGCACTTTGACTAGAGGTATCTATTTGTTGCACAACTGCTTAATCCTGCGATCTAGTATTTGGATTGGCTTCTCTTCGTATACTAAATCCGCAGTGATTTCAATAGGTTCAGATACAATGGTGTGGTTTGGACTTAATTTGCCTCATACCCCGAAACTTTTGATACCTTTAGTTGGCGATACCTTTAGAAAAACTTTATCACCTACTTGAAACTCTAAAGGCCTCCTTCTCTTGGTCGCATAGCTCTTTTGTCGACTCTGGGTAACCGTAATATGCTTTCGAATCCTTCTTATTGTTTCCACAGTTTCCTGGATCATTTCAGGGCCTAAAATCAATGCCTCATCCAAATCACTCCAGCACAGTGGGGTTCTACATTTTCTCCTATGTAGAGCCTCAAACGGCGCCATTCTGATGGTGGGCTGATAGTTATTGTTATAAGAAAACTCCACCAAAGGTAAATCATCTTCCCATTTCCCTTAGAACTCTAATACATAAGCTCTTAACATGTCCTCTACAATTTAATTCACTCTTTTAGTTTACCCATCTGTTAAGAGCTGCTAAAGTTCAATTTGGTCCCAAAGGCCTTTTGAAGTGCTTACCAAAAACGGGCTTGGAATCTTTGATCCCTATCTGATACTATATTTAAGGGAATTCCGTGTAGTCGGACTATCTCTTTAACATACAACTAGGCTAGCCTTTCAACTCTCCAGGTATCTTTGATTGGTAGAAAATAGGTCGACTTGGTAAGCCGATGGACTATAGCCCAGATAGCATTCTTCTTTAAGGCAGAAAGGGGTAAACCCATAACAAAGTCCATTGAGATCAAATCCCACTCCCAAGTGGGAATTTCTAGGGTCACAATTCACCCACGGGATGGTGATACTTTGCTTTGACTTTCTGGCAGGTCAGACACTTGTCTACATATTCTGCAACCTCCTTTTTCATATTATTCCACCAGAAGTATTGCCTTAAATCTATGTACATCTTAATGCCTCTTGGATTCACCGAGTAGCAAGTATTGTGAGCCTCCTCTAGGATCTGTTTCCTTAATTCCTCATTTCAGGGCACACATAGGCGATTTTGGAATCGCATGGTTCCATCCTCATGTACTTCAAACCCGGGAGACTTTCCTTTCTCTAAATTTTTCTTTATTCTTTGGAGTTCAGGGTCACTTTCTTGGCTCACTCGAATTTCCTCCACTAAGGATGGCTGTAAAGTAAGTGCTGATAATTGAACATGTACTTGCCCATGGGACACTAGTCGAACTCCCAAGTCCTCAAGTTCTTTCAAGAGACTCAATTGAGTAATTACCACAGTATTTGAGGTATGTTGCGCCTTCCTACTCAGGGCATCTGCTACAACAATTGCTTTTTCCTAGATGATATTGAATTTGCAAATCATAATCCTTAAACAGCTCAAGCCAATACTGTTGCCTCAAGTTGAGCTCCTTCTGGGTGAAGATATACTTCAAACTTTAATGGTCAGTATAAATCTTGCATGGTACTCCATATAAGTAATGTCTCTAAATTTTCAACGCAAAGATCATGGCTGCTAATTATAAGTCATGGGTAGGATAGTTTTTCTCATAGTCCTTAAGTTGTTGAGAGACATAAGCTACTACCTTATCTTCCTGCATTAGAACACACCCCAATCTATTCTTTGAAGTATCACTATAAATGGTATACTCCTTATCTTACATTGGTAGCGTTAGGATTAGCATGGTAGTTAGTCGTTGCCTTAGCTCTTGAAAAACTTTATCACACTTTTCGGTCTACTCAAACTTGTTCGCTTTCTTCAGCAGATTGGTCATGGGTGAAGCTATTTTTGAAAAGTCCTTGACGAACCTTCGATAATAGCTTGCTAAACCCAGAAAGCTTCTAATCTCAGTGATGTTAGTAGGCCTCGACCATTTCGTTATTGCCTTCACCTTTTGGGGGTCAATTTTGATTCCCTCTTTTGTAAATACATGTCCCAAGAACACCACTTCTTCCAACCAAAACGCGCATTTCTTTAATTTTCTATAAAGTTGGTGCTCCTTCAGTGTTTGTAACACCATCCTCAGATGATCAACATCTTCATCTCTACCCTTTGAATAAATAAGGATGTCATCTATGAATGCCACCACAAATTTATCTAGCTAGGGTATGAAAACTCTGTTCATAAGATCCATAAAGGCTGCGGGAGCATTGGTGATGCCAAATGGCATCATTGTAAACTCATTGTGACCATACTTAGTTCTACACGTAGTTTTGGGGATGTCTTCAAGTTTAATCCTAAGTTAGTAGTGCCCTGACCTAAAATCAATCCTAGAGAAGACTCCTGCTCCTTGCAATTGATCAAATAAGTCATCGATTCATAGCAAAGGATATTTGTTTTTGATGGTGATCTTGTTTAACTCCCTGTCGTCAATACACAGCCTTAAAGTTCCATCCTTTTTCTTTAGGAACAACACTGGGGCACCTCATGGTAACACACTTGGCCTAATAAAGCCCTTCTATAACAGCCCATCTAATTGAAGCTTCAGTTCCTTAAGCTCAGTTGGAGCCATACGATATGGGGCTTTAGAAATAAGTTGTGCATCAGGGATTAATTCGATTCCAAAATCTATTTCCCTCTGTGGGGGTAATTCTGGTAACTGTTCAGGGAAAACATCCTCAAACTCACAGACTACAAGAATATTTCTAGCTTTCTCTTATTTTGCTTGGGTGTCAATTGCATAACACCAATATCCCATACACCCTTGACATAATAGCTTACTTGCTTTCTTAGCAGAAATCAAGGGATAGGATTTTTCCTCTCTCTGCCCATAGAAGGATACTTCTCTCCCTTTTTCATCTTTCAAAATAACCATAAGATCCTCACGGTCAATCTTAGCTCCATAGGCGTGCAACGAATTCATTCCGAGAATAATGTCGAAATCAGATAAATCAAATTGAATCAAGTCCACAAGGAAGGTGGTTCCACCAATGGTAATGGGAACAAGTTTATTGGAGATAGGGCATTCAATCACACAATCAATGGATAGCTTGATCCTATAATTGGTTTCCGTCCTCCTATCTTCCAGGTTCAATTGTATAGCAGACCGAGTGGGTATAAATGAATGAATAGCACTCGAGTCAAATAATACACAAAATAGCTTTGAATTTAAAAAGAGAGTTCCAGTGACTACCGTACCAGAGATGACAACTTCCTTCTTGCTCATTACATACGCCCGTCCTACTGTTGCAGGCCCTGGTGGTGAACCCCTTGGTGAGGTGGGGTCAAGGGTTTTGCTGCACCTTTGTCTACAGCCTTCATCCTTTGGGGGGCATACAGCAATCATGTGTTCATGGCTTCCACACCACATGCACTTATTAGTTCCTACTCGGCATTCAGGGATGGAGTGATTTGTTCTGTTGCATTTCGCACGGGGCACTGTTGAGCCTACAGGACGGCTCTTGGGGGGAGCAGAAGTAGGCTTCTTCTGGTTCTGGTTCACACTCTCACTTGGAGTTCCTTGCTCAAACCCCTTCCTCTTTTGGTTGATTGGATTAAGTGCTCTCAACTCTGTCTTTGCTCATTTCACTTCAGCTGCTCGCTCATGTAGTTCTTAGTACGTCAAAATTGGTTGCCCAGCTAACTGGTTTCGAATATGGATGGCCAAACCCTCTTCAAACCTTCTTATTTTCAACCTTTCAGATGATACAAACTCAGGAACAAACCTAGATAATTCTGTGAACTTACTGGCGTACTATATCACAGTCATGGTGCTGCTCATCTTCAACTCCATAAACTCTTTCTCCTTTTGCCTTTGGATCATAACTGGGTAGAAGTTTGCTCTCAACTCACTCAGGAATTTATTTCAGGTGAATTCAGACCGTACAAGCTTATTCTTAACAGTATTTCACCAAATGTCAACTTCACCAGTTAAATAATACGTCCCCATATTTACTTTCTTTTCTTCTGGCACTTCTACCACTGTAAAGATTTTCTCCATTCCCCGATCCCTGGCCATGATCCGCTTCATCAATTCATCTACTAAAGCCGGCCAGTAGTTTAGGTCCCCAATGTTGTTAGCTAACTCAAAAGGAATTGGTGGCATTTGGCTAAAATTTTGGCGGCACATGATGGGAGGCCTGATCACCCGATCCCTGGCCATGATCCCAGACTTCCTCTACATGAATCTTTACATTATTGTGCACTGATTCAGACATTCTGATCATACATTAACGAAACAATTCAATCACTGGAATACCCAAACATATAAGTTAAGCATGCCCAACAAACACATTTAATATAACTCAAAGATTATTCAAAACAAACCCAAAGCTTCATTATATCATTTCATAACTGCTTATTTACATACATAACTACGTGTCTATACACTTGATCAGCAAAATATACTACATCTAACTAACTAGGCAAAGTCAGTTTTAGCTCCTACCTCAACCTCCAACACTAACTAGCCCCAAGATATTAGGTCCGCCACATTACCAAAAAGAGATACGAACCATATCATCACGGTCAGTGAGGATTGGACTAACTATATACAATGTCATATCATACACAAAATACATCCATCCAAACTGACCATACTATAGACAAACAGGGCTCCAAAGAAAACTACTAACAGTAATTCCTAGAACCACTTAACGATCCCTATATGGATCATAATCCGGGTCGGACTCATCATCGGGCTCTTTGCCTGGATCGAAGCTACTAGTCGATGCCTTTGATCGGCATTACCAACCTCCTGCTCAACCTGTTGCTCCACTATCTTCTCGTCAATCTCCTGATCCCACTGCTACTCTACCCACGTCTCATCAATGTCCTGATCCTCCTCGGGATCCTCCTCCTCCTCCTGATGGCCCTTGTCCTCAGAACTAATCATTACTATCTCTTCCCCGAACTATCAGGCATCAATGGGGTACCTGGTGCGGGTGGGGAGGGTGGTCCCTGTGCTGGTGCTATGGCTGCAAGTAGGGAATATGCCTGATGTAATGGGAAGACATGCTGTAGAGTCTCCATGATAATCCCTCTCTGCTCAAACTCCTCCCTCAATAACAATTTTGTAGCGATAGTAGTCCAAGCCCCCTGGGCCTGAAACCTAGGCCCGTCCCAACTTGGGTTCCCTGTTACCATATAGTGGTGATAACGGAGCCTAAACTCCATTCACGGATGAACTACAGGTGAGGACCAGAGCAGTCTATGTGCACAGCCCGTAATACTGTGAAGCTCAGAAAAAGGGTCCTGTGCGTGAGCCTCTATACTAGCATACAGCAGTGCGATGTGAGCAGCCACAGATGCACCCGACATCAAGTTAACAGTATAAGGGTCTATCTAAGAAAGAAAAGACATATATGAGAGGCATACATAAGCATAATTAAGGAACATGCAAATGCAAGCGACTTGCATTTCTAATATCGTTGCTACATTTCTAATGTCACTATAGCAGTATATCATGGCCCTCTTCACCAACCATTCTCACCCTCTTATTTCTATACTCCATATTCTACAAAGAAAATCTCAACTTGACTCTGATACTAAATCTGCAATGCCCCAAATGTACATAAATCACTGTTTGCATTCCATTCATTAATTTTCCCAATTAAAAATGATAACTCAAATGATTAGCCGTTACCACTGTCCAACAAGGACAAGGCTTTGCTTGTATATGATAAATTTACCCATAATAATTAATGTTTACAATCAAAGACATTCACACCATCACAACCCATCAGATCATTTGGATAAATATAGAAATTGTTCTAACAACAAAACTATTCAAACATCTCAAGGATTATACCAAAATATAGAATTCTAATATAATATACAGTCTCAACACCAAAATATATCACAATACGGTATTATGAATATCTCAACGATAATACACCACTATTTCATATAGACTTTCCAGCTCACTTATTATCTTCAGCCATTCTGTCCCCCTAAGGGCGATTCACTGAACACTTTCCTAAAACAGAAAATGAAAATATTTCGAACTATGAGCCGAAACTCAATACATGCATTCTTGTATTGTTAAACGTTCATGGAAAACTGGTTGGGCCTATATTACAATTTATTTTTAATTGAAAATAGGGAATGAGATAAATATGAAACTGTATTGTCAATTATTATCTGATAGTAAACCCCTGGTAACTGTTATGATATGAAGATAGGTGTACATCTGCCAAGCCGATTGGGACCTGGTCTAAAGCCACGTGGATAATTAAAGAGCTATACCCTATAACTGAGAACTGATGGGGTCACTAATTATGCGATAAATCACTGATTAAATTGATTCATTGATGTACTTACCAAAATATTATAATTTTGATAAATATGTTCTGATTTCTAAAGATACAGGTAATGAACGTACCTGAA
This sequence comes from Carnegiea gigantea, assembly GCA_029747015.1. NCBI lineage: Eukaryota > Viridiplantae > Streptophyta > Magnoliopsida > Caryophyllales > Cactaceae > Carnegiea > Carnegiea gigantea. Next base: position 257,342 of record JAKOGI010000844.1, on the reverse strand, counting down.
ATTTTTGAATGTAAGCTCATTGAATAATGTTATGCACAAAAGTGGAAGGGATGATAGATTGGGCCCTGATTCTGTACAAAATTATCGTTGTAGAAATATACAGTTAGCAAAAATATTTATTTTATAGCTAATAAATTAGTAGAAGAAAAGTAAAAGCATAACAGAAGCTCGGAAAGAATGACTCATAACTTAATCATCTGACCTCTGATTGAGACTCAAAACCTGTAGAAAGGTTAGGAAGTCCCAAAAATCTTTCATCCAAAATACCAAGCTTGATTCCCACAATAGAATTCCCAAAATGAGGCTAAAACACAAGCATGTCGATTTTGATCCATTATGTGCAGTTTTGGTAAAATGACCATAACCTTTTCGACAGACCTCAGATTAAGGAGATTCAAAAGGCATTTGCAAGATAACAAACTGAACTATCTACTCACAAAAAATTGTAATTTTTCAATGGCCTAATCATTACCAGTTTAATCATGAACCCTATTCTGTTTTTCTCAAATTTCCAGCCTCACTGTTTTGACTTTTTGCTCTCTTGTTTACACAAATTCTCAACTTAAACCATTCTTTAAAAGCATGTAAACAAGCTTTGGTCCATCCCAACATCATGCAAAATCACCACACTCAAATTCACTTCATAATCATATCCAATACGGATCATTTTTCAATCTAATACACACATAAACCAAGCTTAAAGCTAGTTCAATCCAAACCTTACTTTACTTGCCAAAACTCAAGTTCATGGCTAACTTGGACTCACTCCAACTCATTTGAAATCACCAAAAACATCATCATAGACACCAATAGAATAGAAGATGACCAAATTAAAGATAAAACAATCAAAATCCAACACTTTAACATTAAGCTTGCATGATTAACATCAAGCCTAACCCTTGCATGATCCAACCTCAACTCCACCATGATCAATGTCAAAATAACTCTTATTTCTTATCAAAATATCATGATCAAGGTCATAAGCATCAAAACAAGAATCAAAACTAAAATAAAAAGTCAAGTTTCAAGATATTTACTTTGATTGAGAATAAGTAGAGATGGAGATGAGGTTTACTGGTTTTGATGATGGAGGATGGTAGCTTGAGGTATTAGGATATCGGGACGGTCGGAGATCACCGGAGCTAGCCAAAAAAGTGGCCGGAAATCAACTAGAATAGTGATGCCTGCTGCTGCCGTGGGGAGGGGAGAGAAAGAGGGGAGAGAAGATGAAGTTTTGGATTGAATTATTTTTTTTTGTTGACTAATCTACTCTTTGGCTGAGTTTTAACTAATAAAACCACCTTTTTAAGCTAACCATGGTCAAGTTTAATTATGGTGATGATTTAGATTAATAGGCAACTTCTTGGGCTTCAAACCAGCTGAAATAAGTTGGATTCGGGAATAAAATGCTTCGTAATGATAATGTTTTTATGAAGCTCAAAATTAAAGTTCTGTAATGTTACGGAAAGCAAAATAATTACTTAGATTAAACTTGTTAAGGCCTACTATTAATTCTTCCAAAGTTTCCATTAATCAATTAAATAAACAAATAAAATCCAAATTATCAAGTGAGGGCCCAAATAAATTTTACCCACCCGGGTGAATAATGCGATAAATAATTATGAGAAAAAAAATATGAACATGAGGTAATTAAATAAATAAATATAATTAAATAATTTTAGGGTTGGGCTATTACACTACGCCTTTTTCTTGTGCTTCTAAGCCTATTTCTCTTGTGCTTCTAAGCCTATTTCTCCTTTTCCAAATCATTTGAAAGGGAAGAAAGTGCAAGCTCATGTTGATATGCTTAGGAGACCTTCTCCCAAGTCAAAATCAATATCCTTTTACTTGATGCGATACAACAAATACCCCCTATGCTCGTTTTCTTAAAGACTTGTGCAACGCTAAGAGAGCCACCCATGTTCCCAAAAGGGCATTTTTGGCTTCTAATGTGAGTTCAATTATTTCAAATCAAGTACCTCTTAATTGTAAGGACCTGGGGTGTACCACAATCTCAATTGTGATTGGTAATCACAACATTCATTGGACCCTTCTTCACTTAGGTGCTAGTGTTAAGCTTCTACCCTTTACGGTGTATGAAAGGTTAGGTTTAGGGGAGGTTAAACCTACGAAGATTATCCTTCAATTGGCTAAACGTTCCGCTAGGCTTCCTAACGGGGTGGTTGTGGATGCGCTGATCAAAGTAGCAGAATTTATGTTTCTGGTTGACTTTATTGTGTTAGAGATCGAGGTTGTGATGAGTCCCAAAAATGAAATGTCGGTCATCCTTAGGTGGCCATTCCTTACTGCTTCTAATGCTCTCAATAATTATCAGGATGAGAAAATGAAATTAACATATGGAAATATGACAATAGAATTGAATGTCTTTAACCTCCAAAATAAACCCATGGGGTTTGATGATGTTGAGCACCCTACCCTTAATTGGGTGGTTAACTTTTCTTTGGGAAAAGTGGAGTTTAACCATGATAAGGATTTAATATCATGTGTGTATGAGTCTTTTTGTATGGAGCATGACCTCAAATTTGATAAATTTACATTTGAGGAACAATGTGATGACTTATTACATACATTAATTCTTGCATCCATCTCTTCCTTGCCCTCTCTATCTCATGAGGCACCTCCTAGTGTGTCCTCTTTCTCATCTCTTAAGTTGAAGCCCCTTTCCAATATACTTAATTATGTATTCTTGGGTTAACATGAAATCTTCCTCATGATAATTGCTAATAATTTGAATTCGGACCAAGAGACACAAGTCGTGAACTTGCTAACGGAAAACTAAGAGACGTTAGACCTGCCATAGTGCAACATCAAATCCACCTTAAGGATAATGCCAAGCCCTGTCGGGATAGACAAAGAAGGTTGAACCTTACTCTTCAAGAAGGTGGTAAAGAAAGAAATCCTAAAGTTGTTGGATCACAATATTTTCTACCCCATCTCAGATAGTAAGTGGCTGAGCCCCATGCAAGTCATTCCTAAAAAGACGGGTGTCACCGTGATTAAGAATGACAAGGATGAGCTCATTCCCACAAGAATCCAATCTGGGTGGAGGGTATGCATTGATTATAGAAAGTTGAACTCCACCACTAGAAAGGATCACTTTCCTTTACCTTTTTGAGCTAAATGTTAGAAAGGTTAGTCGAATGAGCTTTCTATTGCTTTCGTGATGAATACTCTGGCTATACCCAAGTTCCTATTGCCCCTAAAGACCAAAGGAAGACTACATTCACTTGCCCTTTTAGCACTTATGCCTTTAGGAAGATGCTCTTTGGTCTTTGCAATGGCCCGACCACTTTTCAAATGTATATGATCTCGATATTTTCCGATTCATTCGAGCAATGGCTTGAGATTTTCATGGATGATTTCTCCACACATGGAGACTCTTTTGGGTATTGCTTGGCTAACTTGGGGAATGTTCTAAGAAGATGCCGGGATAAGCATTCAACCCTTAATTAGAAAAAAGTGTCATTTTATGGTCACGAGAGGGATAATCTTGGGCCATATTATCTCAAGTGAGGGGATAAAGGTAGATAAGAATAAAGTGGATTTGATTACAAACCTCCCCCTCCCCACTTTTGTAAAGGACACACGTTCTTTTCTTGGACATACCAGTTTCTACTGGAGATTTATCAAGGACTTTAGCAAGGTTGCCAAGCCCTTGTCCTCACTTCTTACCAATGATGTGCCATTCCACTTCTTTAAGGAGTATGAATTAGCATTTACGAAGCTTAAGGAAGCATTAACCATGACTCTGATTTTGTATCCTCCCATCTAGGGAGAATAATTTGAGCTTATGTGTGACACGTTGCACTTTGTGGTTGGGGTAGTTTTAGGACAAATGATTGATAAGGAGCCCCCATGTAATTTACTATGTGAGTCATATCTTGAATGAGACGCAAGTAAATTATACCATGACTAAAAAGGAGTTTCTAACAGTAGTTTTTAGATTCGAAAAGTTTAGGCCTTACCTTATAGGGTCTCATGCCATTGTTTTCACCGACCATGCCGCTTTGAAACACCTTCCTGAAAAGAAAGATCAAAGCCTAGGATAATAGATGGATTATGCTACTCCAGGAGTTTGACTATGAGATTAAAGATAGGAGAGGTTCTGAAAACTCAGTAGCAGACCATCTCTCTAGGATTGTGACTAGCGATGCATGTAAGTCTCCTATTTGTGATCGTTTCCCTAATGAACAACTTTTTAGGGCTTATGTGGAGTCATGGTTTGCCAACATAGTGAACTATTTGGTGACTGAGAAAATGCATAAAGGTTGGAACAAGGATGATAGGGCCCGTTTTCTTTCAATGGTTCGATTTTTTATGTGGGACAATCCCTACTTGTTTAAAGACTATCAAGGCCAAATCATCAGAAGATGCATACCTGCCTACCAAACCCATAGTGTCCTCTCTTTTTGCCATGATCATGCTTATAGAGGGCATCTTAGTTGGTGAAACATCGCTACGAAGATCCTCCAAAGCGATTTTATTGGCCGACCCTTTTTAGAGATGCCCATGACTATTGTAAATGGTGTTTACATTGTTAACAATTGCGAAAAATAGGTAGAAAAGACATGATGCAACTCAACCCCATCATTGTTGTTGACATATTTGATATATGGGGAATCGATTTATGGAACCATTCCCAAACTCATTTAGGAATAATTACATTTTGGTGTGTCTGGATTATGTGTCTAAATGGATAGAAGCAACTACAAGAACTAATGAGTCTAGAGTGATCATAAGGTTTCTAAGGGAGAATATTTTTGCTCGTCATGGGATGCCACGAGCAGTCATTAGTGATTAAGGGATCCATTTTGACAATATGTCCTTTGATGTACTACTAAAAAGGTACTCCATCATTCATCGCCGTGTAACTCCTTACCATCCTAAAATGAACTGTCAAGTAGAGGTATTTAGTAGATAAATCAAACAAATTCTTGAAAAGACTGTAAACAAGAATAGAAAGGATTGGGCAGATAAGTTGATAGATGTGATGTAAGCCTACAGTACTACCTTTAAGACCTCCTTAGGCATGTCGACTTATAGGGTGGTCTATAGGCGTCTATGACATTTACCCATTGAGTTCGAGCATTGAGCTTGGTGAGAACTTAGGACCTGTAACTTTGATGTAAATGTTGTCGGTGAGGAAAAGAAATTGAGCTTGAATGAGCTTAAAGAGATTAGAAGAGAGGCTTATGAAAACACCCAGTTGAGCAAAGAGAGAGCCAAGGTCTTCATAATAGGCATATCAATAGGAAAGACTCCCCCCCTCGTGTAAAAATTCCTTTTTTATGACTCTAAACTTCATCTATTCCTGGGAGAACTTAGGTTTAGATGGATCGGCCTTTACATCCTGGTGAAAGTATTCCCTCGTAGGGAAATTGAAATCAAGGACCTCACCAATGATCATGCAATCAAAGTTAATGGGAATAGGTTAAAACACTTTTTAGAGGATGATGTGAAGTGTCTTCTTCTACCTAAACCTCCTTCATCTGAGTACAAACAGTCTCAACTCCTTGTAGATTTGTATATATTGTATCAATGTATTGGTTGTGTGAGTTGAATGGTTGATAAAAAAAAACCAAAAGGCAAAACAATGAAAGAATGAGGAAAAACAAACAGAAAAAAACTAGGAAAAAGAGCGAAGAAAAAAAAAGAAGAGGAAAACGAGGTAACAAAAGAAGGATAACTTCAAGGAAAATAATTGAGAGGGTATAGATTTGGCACTAGGAGCCTTTACAAAGGGGCACCCTCGTTCCACTCAAAGAGCACAAGAAAACCCCTCACAGAGATTTGGCATGGGGGCACCATCCCATGTGACACAACCATGCCATAACAGCACTCCAACACACAGACCAGAGATTTGGCATAGGGGCCTCATGCTAGGGGGCACGACAATGCTAGCTCTAGCAGCCCTCAAACTCAAGACATCCCCCTTTTCTTCTTCATCTACTCTTTCTATCTCTACATGCCTCCTCTTTCACCCTTCTTCACTTCCCCTCCCACTCTACAGAATCCTCCCCAAATCGTTCATTTTTCTCATAAATCTCCTAAATTCCACTCACAATCCTTCATGTTCCACCAAAATCTCCCTTAAATTCATCCTCTTTCTCTACCCTAAACACTCTCTCTCTCTCTCTAAAACCCTAACCTTCATTGTTGAGGTTAAAGGTAATAGAGAAAGAAAGAGCGCCCCTTGACTCCATCTCAACACTTAAAAAGGCCAGTAGAAGTAAGGGAAGCTTGATTTGTACACAAACCTCAATCATGGGCAAGAAGAGAATTGGTGAGTCCTCGTAAGCTCTATCTCTGCCCAAGAAGTCTTCAAGGACTTCCTCCTCCTCCAATACACCTTTAAGGACCAAAGGTACAAAGGATGCCTGCCCTTTAATTATTCCTCTTAGCATTAAACGTTTAGTCATTGTTATTGAAGAACAAAAATTAAAGTATAAAATCTTAAGTACTAGGAACATTAGCGAGCAAAAGTTTTGGCATGTTGATTCCACGAGGACTTTGGGAATGCTTGATGATATGGTTTCTTTGCTTAGCAATTTAAGGTGGATGGAATATGTGGAGATGAATTATGTGTTGTATGACCAACTTGTAATTGAGTTTCTAAGTTCTTTGCATGTGGATTCTTCCGAGTCACATAGGGGTCGAGGGGTCCTCATTTCATTCCGCTTGTTTAACACTGATCATTGGATGAGCTTAAGGGGGTTTAATGAGTTACTACAACTCTTGGTCTATGCAGATGCTTTTAGGGATGTTTTGAGTAGATAAAGACCGAACCTTATTTGGTTTAGTATCACTTTCTCAAAACGTAAAACCTATACTGATAGGTTTGGGAGACCTTGAGTCTATAACCCTACATAAGCCAAACCCGTTGATATATGCAATGTTAACATCTGCTATCTACGATATTTAATGGCTAATATCATTTTTGGGTGTAATTATAATGAAAATGTATGTAGAAAAGTTGAATTATTTCTCATTTGGTGCGCTTTGACGGGTACTCATGTGGATACCAGAGTTTTCATCATCCGCCATTTAGTCGAGGTGGCCAAGACCACCCATGAGAATGTAATAGGTGGGAGGGCACCATCACTGCAATTGCCCAAGCTTTGAACCATGGTGGGAAGTTTGGCACCCTTAAACCTCATTTCATGAGAGAAGACCTTGACATTGCCACCCTAGCCTATGTGACTATTATTGACATAAAAGGTGACATCAATAAATGCCCACACCATAAACAAGTCCTCTTTACTTTTCCTGATGTGGCCCACACCATCATGACCAATAAGAGGAATTGGAATTGCCATAAGGTTAGTATTCAGAGGTGGTTTTGCCAAGAGAGGGAGATGAGGGTGATGATGAGAATGAGGGGCATAGCAATGATGATGAGGATGAAGGTGAAGATAAGGGTCACGACGACGAAGCAGCTAGTGGAACCCAAGTAGAGAATGAACCCATCCCACAACCCCAACCGTAATATCAACAACCACCCCCTTTTGAGTAGTGGGGGTTTTCTTCCATAACCCAAATGCCTTTTGACTCCATCTTCCTTCAATCCTTCTCCAACCTCTAAGTAGAGGTAGCTGATCTATGAGAGGGGTGTACCAAGATTTGATAGGACAGACCGGACGCATGGAGTCCATTGAGGAGCGGGTAGCATATTATAGGGGATTGTTGGACCGCCAAGAGGAGAGAGAGTTGGGGTAGATGAAAAGAGGGGAGGAGCAGGTCTCCTTGAGGAAAGACAACAGATGAATGAGCTCATATTGCAACAATCTAAGGCCATTCGATAGTTGGAGCAATAGTTATATCCCTTCCCAGGCGATTAAAGAAGCTCATTGACATTATTGCCTTTTCCACCACACTTTTGTCCACCACCTAGTCCCGATGGGGCCGGGTGACTGTGAGTTGTATCCCCCACTCCTCCCTTACTCTTCACTGAATATTACATTTTAAGGGGGTGAATGTATATGAATATTTGGTGGGAGGGTATCTCATTTAGATTAGGTGGTGACATTTGTGACCCCCTTCACCCTTTGTTGTGATATTGCAATTATTGATGGTCATTCGATAAGCATTTGGTAGTGATTGGCCTTGTCATTTGAGGAATATGTGTAGGGGATGTAATTGTGCAATCCACATATGGTGGATTTGAGTGAATATTCAATGTGCTCTGAGTAGTATAAGTAATGTACATAGTTGCATTCAGATCTTCATTTTATTCCAAGGTATTCTTCCTCTTTCTCCCTTGTATATACTTTTTCCTTTTCTTTTTTTTTTTTCCTTTCCTTTCTTTATCTTTCTCTTTTAGGGCTTATTCCCCCAATGTGGACATTATGCACTTTAAGTGTGAGGTGAAGAGGCATTCCTCTATAATTTTTGAAAAAGAAAAAAGGAGAAAACTTTTCTAAAACTTAAAAAGATTTACCATTTTTCTTGCACATAGAGAGTTTTAGGGGAAAATTGTGTGACTTTGGTTGGAAACGATCTCTTTTTGCCTTGGATTCAAATGGTATACAATTAGGGTACATATAATGGATAAAAGGTCCAATTTCTTGGCAATACATGCTTAGTTTGATCTAATATATGAGAGTAGGCATGGTAGGTGGACCTGTGAGAATTTGAGCCTAGTTGGACCACTTCATCACTTATGGTAATTTCCTTCCTTTTATGAGAGGCTCACTCAAAGTTGCCACTCTTTAGAATTTACTCTGATTCTCTCTGAAATCACATATTGCATTTGCATAATTGATGAGAGAAAAAAGGCATTCTTTGCGCATGTTTGTAGCCACATGAGGTAAAAATCCTCCTCAGGTGCATAATTGTATCTCTTGCTACTCCCTTTAAGCTTTAATTATCGTTGTTCTTATTGTGACCCACTGTATTAGCCTTTAGCCTCGAACATTGCCATTACTTAAGCCAAGACTAGGAGTATCATTATGATGAGGACGTTGGGAAATGATGTGAGAGAGTGCATATTTGGTGTGTCCCATAATAATGAAAGAGTAAAGTTTGGTGATTAGCTTAGGTCCATGCAAAGTTGAAAATGAGTTAATTGGATACAAACCTCTATGCCAAGTGACTTTAGCAAATAATTGAACAAAAAAAGACAAAAATGAAGATAGGAAAAACAAAGAAAAAAGAATAAAAAATGAAGTAAAGGTCTTAGCATGAAGGGCTTATTTGTTGTTTAGATCACTCAAGTCATCATCTCACGTTGTTAGGTAGGGTGTGCAATTGTGAGGGATGTGTATTAATAATGGTGGATGTGATAGCTCCTCAGTATGACGATTTTGCTCCTTACTCTCAAAATGTTAGTCTCTTCCTCAACACTTAACCTGAACCCCATTTCAACCCTTGAAACTTTCCCTTGTTCATTAAAGTGCATATGCATCTTAGAGGTGGAGAATGAGAATGAGGCTAAACATATGGTAAAGTGCATCTTTAGTGTTGAGTGCAATCATGCCATCATTTCAAACACTTAAGAGGAGAGTTCCACATCACTTAAAGTGAGCTAACCATAGCTTGCTCATCATTGAAAGGGTTAGAATGAATGTGTGGTTGTCATGTAGGAGAGCCAAGAACCTTGATTGTGCATCCTATGCATGTGCTTTGTGTCTTTTGGTAGTAAGGGTGAGTTGTGGACTTAAGAAATGCATGATTAGCCCATTGTTGTTGTTTTGCAAAAGTTTGTGAACCCAAGAAAATTTTTCCTTTTTCTTGTTCGAAGACTTTGTGGGTTTGATCATCTTTAAACCCCATAGGACCACACTCGTCCACTTGAGGATCGATAGGTTTAAAGGGCTTGTTGTATATGCTAATGCAACCTTTACACCTATGAAAAGATGATTTTTTTTCATGTTTTACTTTAGGACAAGCCAAATCTAAGTGTGGGGGTATTTTCTCGGTTCTCAATCGAGCAAAGTTTTAACCTACATGATGCTTGATTTTAGCTAACAAGTAATCTTTAATGTAGCTAATTATTAGTGTTTTGTGTTTTGTAGGGATAGATAAGAAAAAGTTTCAAATTGGAACAAAGACCAATCCACTTTGAAGTTCAGTTGATTAGTCACGCCAAGGGAGCTGACTAGGGAGTGCCAAACTGTGTAGGGCATGCCATGAAGTAGAAAACTAAAAGAATAGTGAAGACAGTAATTTGGCACAGGGCCCTGTGCCACATGGAACGGCCATGCCCCCTCAGTTCTGTCAATTTTTTAGAGTAAAGGTGGTTTTTAGATGTTTTTAGGTTTTATCAAAGTATATAGTATCTATTTTCTCTCTGTAGCTTAGCCTTTGTAAACACTCTAATCCCCATTAATGAAAACTTAGAAATTTTAAGCCTTTGATTAAGTCCTTGTATTTTCTTGTTGCTCTTCTTCTTTAATGCACAATCTCACTTTCTCTCTCACAAATTTCTCCAAATACTATGTTTTTAAGCACCTCAAAATCATTCCGAATATGGATTTTAATGACTTGGGGGTTGTGGGGAGATTATGGTATCAATCCCAAAGGATTTGAGCCCTAAATCTAGCTCTTAAAACTCAATCATCCTTTCTCTTCATTTCCCTTCTTCCTTCTTCATGATCAATATCACAATATAGGGTTGGTTATTTTCAAGTTTGAAGAGTCAATACTAGAGGATCAAATTGGGACTTGATCATGGTATTTAGTGATTGAATGTGAATAAGAAGTTCATTTGGTCAGAGAAATCTCATCATCAATGGAGGTTGAGTATTGAGTAATTTTCTCTTTATTCATTTTTAGTGTGTTTACTTAGGATTAGTGGTAATTTAAGCTAGATTTTCTTTTTAGGGGTGAACTCTTGAGAATTGTTGATATTGTGTTGGTCACCATGTTGAACCACAGGGCCATATCGAGCCCCAGGTCACCTCATTTCTTATGTGTTGTGTGTTATTTGATTGTGCTTAGTTAGTTGTTAGCTAGGTTAGTTTAGTTTCATTTGTTATTACTTTGCTTTGAACCCTTTTTTTGTAGAGAAAGTAGATTAAATTTGCATTTTAGAATAGTTTAGTGTAGTTAATCAAATTCAAGCCCTTTTCTCAATGAAGACTATCTAAGGCGAATCACACATCATTCATGAGGTAAACTTTTCACCCTTCCTCATCCCTAAAAATCACACCAATAGTAAAGTCCAAAGAAGCCTCCCCACTATGTCCGGATGTACCAACGATGTCGTTTTGGTAAGGGTGACTAGAGAGGAGAAAGTAGGTTTTAGTAAGGGAGATTGTATCTTAACGTTTCCTATAATCGTCAATGATATGGCAATATAGATCCAATACAGGCACTTTTCTAGTATTGGGGATTATGTTGTATAGGATGTAAGCAGTCATACTAATTTTTGCATTTCATAATGCTGAATTTGTTTTATAGATGAGGAAGTTTATTACATCATTATGGTTTTTAAGCATTTAGTTCTTTTATTTTTGAACTTGTGTTGAATTGTAGTTTTGACACTATGAAGTGTTTTGACTAAAAAAACATTGAGAATTGTTCTAGCGATTTTTTTTTGTTTAATAATTTTGAGTGATTAATTTTTCTCCCTCTGGATGAACTTTTAATGTTAATTTTTTCCTATTATATAATGAATTTTATTACATAGTTATACTTTTGATGGTTGTGTTATTTTTTAAGATATTTTTAATTGGCAGAAATGTTTTTAAGTTGTTTTGATGTTTTGTTTCTCAAGTTGTGATGAATGTAGTTTTGTCAGCTAGAAGTTTTTTGCTATGATGATGGATTTTTATTATCAGTTATGCATTTTTTAAAAAATTTTGTACTCTCCTTATTATATTTTTTTAACTTTATTTTTTGTTTTCTTTTTCTAATTCTTCTAAATTGCTTTATAGCGTATTGCTTCTCGAATGACTCAATTTGTGGAAGCTTTTGCTCATGCTTAGGATGAATGTCAAGATTATTTTGTTGAAATTTTCAGAGTGTTCCTTGGTAGTATTGCTGTGAGGCGGGTCCATATTGTGACTACGAGTGCTACGCAACACCTTTTGAGTAGTCAATTATCTAGTAGCCAATCGATAGTATGTCATTTTCATAATCTCAGAGTGAGCCGACTTCTACACCAAAGTCGAGCGATAATGATTCTTGGATCCTTAAGCCTAATGCGAAAGAATTATTAGATCGTTTGCAGAGTACTCATTCTACTACAAAAGTTGGACATGTTGGTTGGGTTCCTCTTACCTCATTGTAAGATCGCCTTAAAAGTATTGATGTTGATAGAGATTTTACAGTTGGTCCTTCTAGTTCTTTTGCTCCTAATGCTCATATTGGTGATGTTGCCATTATGACACCATTTGGACATCATTTAGAGGCTTGTGGTAAGAATGTTCGAGCTGTCAAGGAGGATGATCGATCTATTCCATCGTTCCAGCTTATTTAAAGTTTAGAAGATTTTATTGTTGATATTGCGAGAAGGGGATTGAAGCTGACCATGATGCTAAAATGTATTGAGGCTACCCTTTTTAGTTCTCCTCCACAATCAATTATCCGTTAATTGAGTACTCCAATTGTTTAGCTCCTTATGTTTGATTGTGAAAAGCTGTCCGACCCTATTTTGACTGATCAAGTTGCTGATTCTGGTGAAGCGATTCATGATGCGATACCTATGGTTATAAAGATGCAACTATTATTGATGAATTTTTTTATTTCTATTGATGAGTTTATTGAAGGAGGTAATCGTGATATTGATAACATCTGAACGAAAAAAAAAAGAGCTAGCTGTAGAAGCATTAGAGAAGTTGTAAAATGTTCGTCTGGAGGATGAATCTTTGCATAAGGAGTAGCTCTTCTTGAGCCTTGTTATCTTCATGGATTTTTGTTGTGTAATTTGTTATATGGTGTATTATTAGACTCTTTCAAACAATACATATTTATTGTTAGGTTTTTAGTGTTGGAACTCTGATGTATTGTTGTATTGACCTATATACAATTTTGCATGAATACTTCAAATAAAAAAAAAGAAAACTTCAATAATATTCAAGATAAAATAAAAAGGGCAGTCCGGTGTACAAGCATCCCGCGTTCACGCAGGGTCCGGGGAAGGGCCGCACCCCAAGGGGTGAATTGGAGGCAGCCTAATCTGACTTTGTCAGTGGCTGATTCCACGGCTCGAACCTGTGACCTTTTGGTCACATGGAGACAACCTTACTGTTGCTCCAAGGCTCCCCTTCAATATTCAAAATAAAATCAAAATACAAAATCATAGATGGTATTAATGCAACAACATATTGGAGTTCTATCATTAGAAGACTAACAATAAATCTGTAAATCATCTAAAGGAGTCTAATAAGAGCTCACATAACAAATTTTATAAGACTCCATGAACATAATAAGGTTCAGAAGGAGCTACTCCTTATGCAAAGATTCATCATCTAGAACTACAAATTCTCCAATGCTTCTACAACTAGTTTGTCTTTTTTCTGTTAAGATATATCAATATCACCATTATCATCTTTAATAAACTCATCAATAGAACAAAAATTTCTCAGCACCAGTTACATCTTTATGGCCTTCACGAACTGCATAACAGATCACTTCACTAGAAATAGCAACCTGATATGTTAAAATAGGGCTAAAAAATCTTTCACGATTAAACACAAGGAGTTGAACAATTAGAGTACTCAATCGATGGATAACTAATTATGGAGCAAAATTTGAAGGAAACTAGAGGTAGAGGGGAACGTGGCACATGGTTTAGTCTTGTATCTTGCTGCCTTACTTTGCATTCAATTACTTAGAAGCATATATACAATCCTAGTTACATCTCTCCCTGTAGGAGTCTACTACTGTTAAGACATAATTTAGGAAATATACAAGATAATGTTACAATATCACAATATCACTATGGAAAAAATCATAGTATGATTATCACAATATTATCAAATAATATCTCGTAATACTCCTCCTAAAGGTAGAGCATGGGGATCGATCATGGCAGCTTGCCTTATAAGAATGTGAACTGCTTTTTCCCAAGTGCCTTGGTGAAAATGTCAGTAAGCTATTGTCTGGATGTAATAGAAAGTTAGGTCGCCAGCTTCTAATTTCTCCCGCACGAAATGGCAATCAAGTTCTATATGTTTTGTGAGCTCATGAAATACTAGATTCTTAGCAATGTGCAATCCTGTCTAACTATCACAATACAGATGCATGGCGAAATCATGAAACACACCAAGGGAAGCAAGTAAGGCCTTTTAACCATATCAGTTGCTCGTGGTGGCTACCATAGAGCGGCACTTAGCTTTAGCAAAAGAACGAGAGATGGTTGTTGGCGCCCCAAATATCACAGTGAATAAGTTCAAACAGTTCTTTCGCATTACTTTCACTGGTAATAAATTTTGAGCGTGCCTGTTTAGCATGAAAACAAATGTCACATGGTTCATTAACCTTATTCTCACATCTAAAATTAAGATCTTTGGAAAGTAAATTTAGAACTTGATCTGAAGGATGCCCTAAGCGTCCATGCCACAAGTTGTCAGAGCTTAACATGTTGACTTGAGTTGTTAGAATTAAAACATTGTCGAAGTAGTAGGCTCCTTCTCTAAATTTACCTACTTCAATCAGGCACTTCAAAGTGCGATCATGTATTGCACATAAGTCATCATAAAAAAATCACAATACAATTTAATTCTCTAATTAATTAAGTCACAAAAATGAAGCCGCAGGAAACGTTAGGTACACCTAGAACTTTGTCCAAATTAATTGTTGGACTTACGTTCACACTCACTTGAATTTTAGCCTCTAGGCTTGCTCCACTGGGTAACATCATAGGCACAAACGCCACGGACCTCTTACGATTGAGTTGATCTAAATTTCCGGTCATATGATAGGATGCCTCGAAATCAATTATCCAATGAACTTTACCTGCTAGCTTCTCATAACCTGGTTTCGTGGGCTCAATCAAACTAAGAAGCTTTTGCACTTGGTCTGGCGTGAACCAGAGAACATGCTACTACTAGGCTTCTCGGTTCTTGACCCTTCTGTCTACTGCCTAGTACACTTTGCAGAATATGCGGTCTCTCAACCTCCCCCTCTCCCTCGACTACAGCCAGTCCTGCCTCCACAAGTCCCCCTACCGCGGCCTAGTCCTTTCCCGTAAGAATCCCATCCTGGAGGGTAGCCTATAATCTCATAATAGGCGCTTTCTTCCTCATTAAAACATCCATAACGCTTGCACGATCCCCTCTCTACTGAAGTTTGAATTCAATCTCCATGGGCTACTACAAACAGTGATGCAATCCTGGTCCTCTCATCAGGGTTGTTCGTCATACTTTCATGCTATTCCTCTTGAACAACCATGTTAAATATTTTTTCGAGTTGAGGGAGAGGGTCTTGGGCTAGTATTTGACTTCGAATCTAGGTATACAATTCATCATTTAGCCCCATTAAAAATTGCTAGGATCTATCATCTTCAAACATCTTTATGATTTTAGGCACCACTCCGCATGTACATCCCTTGAACGTATAATAGGAAATTTTTATGTGATTGTTGAGTTCACTACAAAAACTCATCAAATTTGAATAAAACTCTATGACATCTAATCCTGCTTGCTTACAACAAGTGATTCCTACTTTTAGTTGGTATATTCTTAGAGCATTGGCTACTCCATATCATTTTTGTAGGTCTTGCCACATATCTTTGGCAGTCTCGGCATATGCTACGCTTATTCGTAGCCTTGGTTCGATGATATTCAGTATCCATGAACATATCATGGAGTTTACCATGTCCCATGCATGGCATTCTAAGAACTATTCTCCTTCCTAGGGTTTGGGCTTTGCTAGACTCCTATCGATGAACCCAAGTTTGTTCTTGGCTTTCAAGGCAGTGTGTACTGCCTTCTCCTATAAATCATAGCTTTTTCCATCAAAAAATACAGCTATAATCATTGCGACTGCCCTTTGGATGGGTTAAGTAATAAGGGGAGTATGGTTCAATGATGAACCTTCTTTGATTCTCGTCTTTGGTCATTCTTATGCGTACGCGTTATTTTTTGCGGAAGCGTGGTTAAGAATCGTGCACTGATACCATGAAGGAAATTAGAGGGCGAGGGGAATGTGGCACACGGTTTAGGCTTGTACCTTGCTGCCTTGCTTTGCATTCAATTACTTAGAAGCATATATACAACCCTAATTACATCTCCCTCTAGGATTCTACTACTGTTAAGAGATAATTTAGAAAATATACAAGATAATGTTACAGTATCACAATATCACTTTCGAAAATAAATCACAATATGATAACATAAAAAAATTATCAAATAATATCTCATAATAAGACTAATAAGGATAGTCTCAATACCTTTAACCTCGTGCTCAACTTCAGCCCCCTCTCGTAATATTAATGATAAAATCTTTTGGACTTAAGATAATCTCTAATGATGGAATAGATTGATCAACCTCCTTAATGGGCTTAACCGCTTGAGCACTTTTACCATAAGCTTCTAACCAATGTCTAAACAATGTCACAATACCATGAGTAGAGTGCTTGGCTGAAACTGCATTAAGCTTTCTAAGTTGGTCAAAATTGCCATTGAATTAACTTTGTGCCTAGCCTTGTCACCTAACTCTATTATTAGAGTCAATTTTGCCACTGTGACTGGTTGTAGTAGGTAAGAGAGTGTTTTGCCAATGGAAGTGAAAAGTTTGTGTTTGTAGGGCTTTAGAAATAAAAAATAAATGAAAAATCTTAATTACTCCTAAAACCCCCCGTTTACTATGGCTCTCAAACGCTCTTCTTCCCCATCCCTCTGAACTCGTTCCCTTTCAATAAAACCCTAGAAATCCACAAAAGCAAAGAAGCATCAATCTGAAACAAAGAAAGTGTTCAATTGCAGCCGAAAATTAAGAGGACGAATTGGTGATGTTGATAAACTTCATCATCAGGTAAGCATTGTATACTTTTAATTTAAAAAAAAAAACCCTTGAAAGTCAAGTCCATGGGGTCTGTGTTGATTAAATCAGTGAAATTTGTGTATTATGTTGAAATTTTGCAAAATTATACTCTGAATGTGTTGCTAGATGTTGGTAAAGGCGGAGTTTGTGATGCTTTAAAGCCTAGTGCGCTGCTTAGAGAGTAGCTCTGTCTCTATTTATGTTGAGCATGATGATGATAAAATTGACAAGGGCAAGGGACTGTTGGATGAGGAGGCATATTTTCCAGATGTGTCAGACTGTGATGATAAATATGACAGTGATAGGTGGTCCAATTTTGATGATAATGACCCTGAATTTATAGATGTTAGGGAGACAAAAAACGCAACCAAAGAGGCTATTGCTGCTGAAATAGAGAATGTGAGAGGTAATGTAGGATATGAAAGTGGGGAGGATAATGTAAATGCTAAACATGAGCCTAGATTAAATACTGAAGGAGCTGATGGACATTATCAGGATTCTGATAATGTTGATAGCCCAAGTGGTGATAACAGGGAGGATGCTCTAAATGGTGACAAAAAGGGAAAGAGTAAAGAGAGAGGGAGAAGTTCCCTAGATATCTTTGGCCATATCTTGATAAATTTGATTTATATGTTGGCATGAAGTTCAGGGATAAGAAACAGTTAACGTAGGCTTTTGACAACTAGAGGATATTGAAGGGGTATGATTTGGAGATTATAAAGAGTGACACAGTTAGATTTCAATGTCATTGCTTGGGTCAAGGTTGTAAGTGGAGTATGTGGGCATCAAAATGCAAGAATGAGTTATCGTTTTAGCTAACCAAAATGAAGAATCCTCACAATTGTATTCCCTTTGGCTTTGAGCAAGGAAGTAGGTATATATCAACCATTTGGTTAATTGAGTAACACACTAAGACATTTAAGTTGCAGTCTAGTTTAAGGTCAATGAAGTTGAAATGCCTTATTGAAAAAGATCACAATTAGAAGGCTACCTCGTCCATGTGTACGAGGGTTAGGGCAGAGGCTTTGACTGTAGTCATTGGTGATACAAGGCCTAGTTTGGACAAATAAGAGATTATTTATATGAAGTTTATAAGCAAAATCCTAGGACCATAATAAAAGTCAAAACTTTCAAAGATGCAGATGATTAGCATGTATTCAGGTTTCTATACATTTGCCCTTGAGCATTGAAGAGGGGCTTCTTGGATGGGTGTAGGAGAGTAATTTCACTTGGTGCATGTTTCTTGAAGGGGCCTTGAAATGGCCAAGTATTTATTGTTGTTGGTAGGGATCCCAACAAGCAAATGTACCCAATAGCGTGGGTTCTAGAACAGAGTGAGAAAAGAGAGGTATGACAATGGTTCATTGCATTGCTGCAAGCAGATCTTGAGATTGGAAATGGCATAAGTTGGACTCTGATTTCAGATTAGCAAAAGGTATATATTACTGTTAATGTATGTTTGCTATTTTATTTTCATTTCTGTTAATTGTTTTAGGTATATTAACTGCTTCTTTAGCTTGTAGGGGCTTGTTGAGAGTGTACAGAGTCTTCTACCTAGAGCTGAACATAGAATGTGTGCTAGGCATGTGTATGCTAATTTAAGAAATCAATGAAGGGCTGTGATTTGTAGGGAAGTATTTTGGAAATTGCTAAGTAAGATTTAGATGTAAGGCTTGATAATTTTCAAAAAAGAAAGATCCAAGGTATTTCTACAGATTATACTTTAAACCACATGCTAAATGTGATTCATTTGATAATAATATGGTACAAATCTTCACTGGGTTTATTGGAGAAGCTAGATGCCTACTCATAGTGTCTATGCTTAGAGAAATCTTCAAGGTTGTCATGAAAAGAATGGCATAAAGAAAAAGTTAGGTTGCCAAGTTAGAAGACTCCATGTATCCTAGGATCATTATCAAACTAGAAAAATTGAAGGATAGGGCAGGATATTGGCAGGCATCAAGGGTAGGAAATGGGTTTTATAGTGTAGAACATAATACTAAAACCTTTGTTATGAACTTGAATCAAGGGTCATGTAATTGTGAAGGCTGGGAATTAAGTAGAATCCCCTGTCTTCTTTCTTTGGTAGTGATGAGGGCAGATAGACTAAACCCCTTGAACTTTTGTCTATCACTATTATAGGACTGAGCATATGAGAATTACATATGGATACACTCTTATCCCTATTAATGCACAAGATATGGGGGAGCAGGCACTAGGAGTTGATATCAAAGCTCTTGTGTTTCCCACTAAGAAGAAAGGCAACCTCAAATTCAAAAGAAGGTTTGAACCTGGGAAAACAACTACAAAAGAAGTTGTAAAAGTTCTTACATGTGGTGTGAAAATGCATAGTTCAAATTGTAGGGATGAGGGCCACAACAAGAAGGCATGCACCCAAACACAGTCTAAGTTGAAGGTCAATCCATTCCTCAATTTATTCCTTAATACAGTTATGAGCTGTGCATTATTTAAAATGTGTTTAGCTATTTCTTTGTTTCTTTTTTTTTAGATCAACAGGTAAAAATCAAGCCGCCAAGGACAAGCAACAGCTATCATAGCTAATTCTTAGCCCTCAACCACAAAGAACCCTACATCACAACCTAAGTCTAAGAATAAAGCTAAAACTGCTTACTCCAAAGCTAATTCTCAACCTACAGTTTCCTCTCAACCCACACCTTCTGCCCTACCCACAGCTTTTTCATAACCCACACCTACTGCTCAGCCCACACTCCTCAGCTCACACCTGCTTCTCAGTCTGAAGTATCTACATCTTTCCATTAGCCATCCTTCCCCCTCAAACTACAAGAGCTGAACCCACTCTGTCTACCATTGTAATTGATTCTCTTAAAGAAGGAAACTTCAAAGTGAGCATTAAGATGCCACGAACTACAAATGCTCCACCTGTTCCTCCATCTCAACCTTCTCTATCTTCCAGCCTCAAGTTTAATGTCAGAAGGGCAACTTTAGTGCATGCATCAACTACCACTGTTGCTGGCACCTCGTCTTCACAAGCTCAGCCTCTATTCCTGCCAAAAATGTGTTAATTTTACAATACTTTTGCATCTATTTTATGCTCGTTATAATCATTATTTTTAGGTTTTTATTTGATTTTATTTTGTTTTGTAGGTTTTGAATAATTATGGAAAAAATGCGAAAAAAATGATGAAAATGTCGGAAATGAAGATTTGGGCCGACTTGACTCAAACCCGACCTAATCCTTAAGCCTAATTTCTTTTCAGCCCAAAAAAAAGGAAAAAAAGGAAAAAAAAACCTAAATTCTACCTAGCCCGTCCCACGTGCACCTCGCGTGCCTCCTAAACCCCCCTTATTTCTCCTCTCATTTTCTCTCTCCTCTCTCTTGACCTTCGGCCCCAAAACTAGAGAACCTGAAACCTCCATCATCTTCATTCCTCTTCATCATTTCCATCTCATCTCCCCCTCTCTCTCTTCGACCCCATCAGCATCGCCATCGTCATCAAGCACCACCACAAGCACCATCAATGCTCCTCACATTGCCAGCGTAGTAGCATCATCATCCCATCGTGACCTTCCACGCTATCAACAAATTCAAGGGCCGAGATGAAGCTGGGCTTGGGTATAAATCAGAGGTAGCGGCCAAATTAGGTAACAATCTAGGGTTATGTTAGGTTTAATTTAAGTTTTAGGTTTAATTTTAGGTTTAAATCCGGTCTTCAGTCATTCGAAATTTTAGGGCTATTGTTAGTTTCAATTCAAATTTTAGATAGTTGTTAGGGTTTTGATTTTCGAGTTTTGAGGTTAGAAAGTCTTTAGGTTGAGTTAGTTTTAATTTTCGAAATTTAAGCTTGAATTTCATATGTGTTTCTCGGTTTTTCAGGGTTAGGGTTTGAAAATTTCGAGTTAGGGTTTGGTTTTAGATCGGTTTATGGTTCTAAATTTCATGTAATAATGCTACAGTTTCATGTTCCCTGGTTGTAATTCACAAATTCGGTACCTTTTCTTGGTAAGATTTGGACATCTTTTGTTGAATTTCAGTCATGCCCCCTCCCCTGTTTGATTCTGGTTGAACACGGTTATGGAGTGTCCACCATTGATGGCAACGAATGAAGCCTGCTTCTGATTTTGTTGGATGAAACCTAGCTCTTCTGCTCAGTTCAAGGCCCTGTTCGCTGTTCTGCATAGGAATGGTTTGGGTTTGCATCCTAAACTTCATTTATGCTTTGTGAACGATAGTAGCCTAGTTGAATCAATGATAGATGATACTCTGATGATATATAAATGGTTTAGATTCTGATAGTAGCTTAGTTTTCAATTTTGATGGTCTGGATTTTTATATTTAAGCTGTGTATTCTATAAATGCTTCGGCTGAATGATGATGATGATTGGTTTGGTTGTCTTTGATTGATGCAAGTATTCTGGGTTGGGTTTAGTTTAGTGGATTTGGCTTGAATGGTTTGAATGGCTGAGACCCACGCTCTGCTTAGTTTGCTTGGATGATAATGGTGGTTGATGGCTCTGTTTCAGCTCTATTACTCCCCCTCCTGTTGATTCTGTTTTGCTGCTTTGTGCCTTGCTAGTTTGGTTCTGTTTTGCTTTTGTTATGCTATATTGATATTTTATCAACAATAGTAATCTCATTATTTCGCTTATTTGCTAGTTTGCTAGTTTGGTTTTGGTTTTGGTTTTGCTAGTTTAGCTTTGGTTTGGTTGGTAATGGTTGTAGGTTCTGCTTATTTTGCTAGTTTGTTAGTTTGGCTCTATTTCGATAGTAAGTTTAGAATAGGGTATGTGAGTACTGAGCTTTGAACTGTTTTAATTTCGTTCTTTATTTTGTTTCCCTTTTGAAAACGTGTAAAAAAAGAGAGAGAAAATAAGTAGTTACTTTAGCCTATTTCATTGTTAGGAAGATTTAATTCTGCTTAAGATGGTTTAGTCAATTATGACCTCAATCTCATCCTCGTCCTCGAGGACACGACCGTCAAGTACTACGACGTCAGTCGTTTACTTGCGGCACTTTTATTTTTCACTCAAAATTATCAAACAAGTTTTTGGTGCCGTTGCTAGGGACGCCGACAAAAGATTAGGTCATATTTTCATTTTCTTATCTCCTTCCTTATTCGTTGCGTTGTTTTGTTTATTTGAATATAAGTTGTGATTTGTTTAGTTGATTTGTTTTGCTCATTTCGTGACTTTATTATTAGGTTACGTAGATCTCATTTTACTTTCTTTAGGTATCGATTGTTAGTTAGCTTAGTCATTTCTTGAAAATTCTCAAAATCCAAAAAAAAAAAAAATAAAAAAGCCTAAAATCCAAAAAAAATATAAAAACTTGAAAAACCACTAAAAATTAGAAAGCCTAAAATTGCAAAAAAAATAAGAAAAACTTGAAAACCAAAAAAAAAAAAATTGAAAATTTTTTTTAAAACCTTAACGAAAAACAAAGTGGCAAGTTTATGTTTGAGCACTTTTGTTTTTCTTAGTTTTGTTTTTATTAGTTGCTTATGTTTTGATTTACATTGTTTATTTATTGTTAGTTGTGATATATTTAGTTCATTTTTTGAAAAAATCTGAAAACCCATAAAAATTTAGAAAAACTTGAAAACCCCTGAAAATTGAAAAAACTTTAAAAACCTTAAAAACTTCAAATGCCAGTTTTCCATTTCCCGCAATATAAGCATGAACCTTTTTGGAGTTGTCTTTAAAGACTTAATGATTATTGTGCTCAACTGAATCACAATTTCGAAAAATGAAAAATTTGTGAGGTCATTGCTATGGGTCAAATATTAAGTCAAGGTGCTATGTTGAATCAATTTGTCCTGGAGGTTTAATAGAATTATTATCTAAAACTCAAGATAAAGTTTGGGATTTCTTTGAAAAACTAGCTTGGGAAACCTATGCGTTTGGACAAGCTAACGAGCCTTTTAGATGCCCAACTCCTGGAAAGTATGATTTTCAAGCTAATTCTTACCTTTCAGACTACTTTGTGAATTCATATGGCCCATCTTATTCTTATATGCCTCCTGTTTTGTGCGATTAATGTAAATCTCCTAATCATGATGCTCATACTTATCCTTATCGTGCTTATGTTGATGCTACATGTGTAAGTTGTGAAAAGAAGATTAATGAATTGACTGATCAAATGATAGAGACAATGAAAACGAGAATTGCTGCATATTCTTAGTGTTTTAATCAAAATAGGGAGATTTATAGGGAGCTTGATTATAGTTTAGGATCTTCTAAACCTGACATTAGTCTCTGTGATGATCTTGAACCCTCTTATTCTACTAGGCCTGATTTGAATGAAGACATGTATTTGCCTAGTCTAGAAAAAGAGAGTGACCTTTCTATATCTCTATCACCTAATCTTGCAACTCGGACTAGCGCACCTAAGGGCATCACTGATGATGTTCTAGTTTCTGCCAACTCACCCACTACTCTGAACGAATTTTGTGAGTTTGATGTGGGTGAACCATCTGATACTGTTAGTGAGTTAGATATAAGCATCACACTTGAAGTTGAGCCTCGTGATTTAGATGAGTCACAAGAAACTATTTCACAGGAGTTGTGTGGTGAGGTAACTGAACCCACTAATTTGGACTTTAATGATGATATTTTTTTATGCAGAATATGAATCTTTTTCATGTGGGTTTGATGTTACTGAAGGTCTTGATGTAGGTTTTCATGTTGAATATGAATCATTCTCTTTTGATCCCGTCATTCCTGATCTTTTATTTAAATTAGATGATAATATTCTATATATGGAATATGAATTTTTTTCTTATGAGTTCGAGACCCATGGAAGTTCTGATGATGGTGTTTATGCTGATTATGGGTCTTTTTCTTTTGACCCCATCCAAAGTGACTTCCTTTTTGAATATTACAAGTTTGAATTTGTTGAGTCTGAGATCATGGCCACTTAGAATTTTGCTTTAGCCCAGACTCATACGTATATTGGACTTAACAGACTTGTGAAATTTGTACCCCCTATTTTGCCTAAACTGCTCGTTCATGATGATATAGTTTCTAGGCCAATGACCTTAATACTGGCTTGTTCTGAGTATGTTCATTTTCTTTCTGATTGGGCCCAACTATTTGATAAGTTGAAGCGGGCCCTTTCCTGTGCTTTATTGGCTATATGGATGTACCCTTTCTGACTCTAACTCATTGCTTTTCACTGTTTCTATGTGATTGGGAGTTGGGCTTCTTTGTTTAATAAGCTGCTCTATGCTTTAATGAGCTTTGATTTGAGTTATATTTCTCAGCTTAATGTGGAGTGGCTGATGCCCCACAAGCCTCATGTTGCATCATCTCCGTGAGGCATAGTTTGGGTACAACCTGTATCCAACTTAGTATGATCATTCCATCCTGTCTTCTTCTCTTTTTCATTTCTTTGCTTGTGGATATTTAGGACTGTGAATATATGGGTGATCAACCTTGGTGAGCAATTTGGGATATGTTGAGCCGTGTGGGCTATGATTACCCTCGGTTGTGTTCTGATTTTGTGAATATTGGTTAGTTATGGATATCTAGGATTGTTTGTATGTTTCAATTTGTTTTGTTTTTTTTGCTAGTTTTTGTTTAATCTTTTGTTTTTGTTTCCTTTTTAGTGTTTGAGTGGTTGTGTTTTGGTTTTATGTTTTGTTTCTTTTCTTTTGAGTCTTGTTTTGTTTTGTTTATGGTTAGTCTATTTAGTTTGATATTGTTTTCTACTTTGGTATTTTGTAGCCCCTTAGTCTTGTTTTGTTTCTATTTTGGGTGATTGTGTTTGATTTTGATCTTGATTGGTTTTGTTTTCTTTTGTTAGGTGATTTTTTATTTTTCTTTATTTAGTTATTTTGCTTGTTGATTTTTGTGTTTGGGTTTTATTTTGTTTTGGTTTGATTTTGATTTTAGTCATTTAGTGGTTTGATTTGTTTTAGAGTTAGTTTTGTTTTTGCTTTTCTTTTGAGATTTTGATTTTGGTGATTTTATGTTTGTTTTTGGTTGTGTTTGTGATTTGTATTGGTGTCCCAGTTTGTGTATATTTGTGGTTTAATATGGTTTTATGGTTGTTTAGCTTATGTGCTCGCTTTTCAACACCTTAGTTCCCACAATGAGGACGTTGTGAAGTTTTGATGTGGGGGTAAGGTGCCCATTGTTTTGGAAAATCCAAAAAGTTTTTTTTTTTGGGTTTTTGGGGACGTTTGTACTATGTCTGACTGACCTAAACCCCCTGTGCTTTGGTTATTAGCTTGTATATAAGTAGGATGTGCATGAAAGATTTGCGGCCTCAGTGTGTCACTCTAAGTCCTTATTCCAACTCCAGTTGTCCATTATAGATGAGTAATCCAATCCTTGTTTATCTCTTTATCATTATCTTCAGGTCTTAAGCTTCCATAAATGATTCTCTCACTAGTTAGTGACACGATTACTCAAGAAAGATAAAGAAAAGTATATTACGGATAAAGATGAGAAAAAGAAAAAGAGATGGAATAAAATCTGGAATGACAAGTATCCCTTTGAGGCATGTACTACTGGGCGTTATCCTTTGAGGCACGTGCTACTGGGTGTTACCCTTTGAGGCAATACTGCTACTGAAAAAGCTTGCTTTTAATGTTATTGTGTTAATAATGTAGTTGTGTCAGTTAAGTAGGATTGAGTCTAATTCAGGTGAATCTAAGGCTTGGGATGATGATACACTTGCACACGAGCACTAAGATTAATTTAGAATCTTGATGTACAATAGGGTGAAAAAATTACTGCTCTGATGTCATTTATAGGGTAGAGCGCTTTGAAGTACATTCTGTATATATGTAGGTCAATAACTTAGTTACATGGGTAATTTAGTTGATTAGAATGTATGCATATCTTCCCTTAATTTTGTACATATTAGCTTTGAGAAAAAAATCAAAAAGATTTTCTTTTATTTTTGAAATAATTTTTTGTGGGTAGTTCATTTGAAAACTCTCATAAGACCTCGCTCGTCCACTTAGGAGACCGAGGGGTTTAAAGGGTTTGTTGCATACGCTAAATGCAGCCGTAATTCCTACAATAGTGAGGTAGGACTTTCTTTTTCTTATTTTTCATTTTTAGTTAATTTAGTTTGTTTTACTCGAGGATGAGCAAAATCTTAGTGTGGGGGTATTTATTCATGCCAAAAATTGTTATTTTTATGATACTTTTACATCTGTTTTATGCTCGTTATAATCAATATTTTTAGGTTTTATTTGATTTTATTTTTTTTGTAGGCTTTGAATAATTACAGCAAAAATGCAGAAAAAATGATGAAAATGCCGGAAATGAAGATTTAGGCCGACTTGACTCAAACCGACCCAATCCTTAAGCCCGGTTTCTTTTCAAGCCAAAAAAAAAGGAAAATAAAAGGAAAATAAAGCCTAAATTCTACCCAGCCCGCCCCACGTGCGCCTCGCGAGCCTTCAAAACCCCTTTTATTTCTTATCTCATTTTCTCTCTCATCTTTCTCTCGACTTTCGGCCCCAAAACCAGAGAACCCGAAACCCCCATCATCTTCATTCCTCTTCATCATCTCCATCTCATCTCCCTCTCTTTCTCTCTCTTCGACACCACCAGCGTCGCCATCATCATCAAGCACCACCATAAGCACCATCAATGCTCCTCACAGTACCAGTGCAGCAGCATCGTCATCCCATCGTGACCTTCCATGCCATCTACAAATTCAAGGGCCGAGATGAAGCTGGGCTTGGGTATAAATCAGAGGTAGCGGCAGAATTTGGTAACAATCTAGGGTTAGGTTAGGTTTAATTTAAGTTTTAGGTTTAATCTTAGGTTTAAATTCGTTCTCTAGTCATTCGAAATTTTAGGGCTCTTGTTAGTTTCAATTCGAATTTTAGATAATTGTTAGGGTTTTGATTTTCGAGTTTTGAGGTTAGGAAGTCTTTAGGTTGAGTTAGTTTTAATTTTTGAAATTTAAGCTTGAATTTCATATGTGTTTCTCGGTTTTTCAAATTTGAGTTAGGTTTGTTTTAGAAAGGTTTATGGTTCTAAATTTCATGTACTACAATTTCATGTTCCCATGTTGTAATTCACGACTTTGGTTCATTTTTTTATAAGATTTGGATGTGTTTTGTCGAATTTCAGTCATGCCCCCCTCCCTTGTTTGGTTCTGGTTGAACACGATTATGGAGTGTCCACCATTGATGGCAACAAATGAAGCTTCCTTCTGATTTTGTTGGCTGAAACCCAGTTCTTCTCCTTGGTTCAAGGCCTTGTTCGTTGTTCTGCTCGGGAATGGTTTGGGTTTGCATCCTAAACTTCATTTATCCTTTATGAATCATAGTAACCTAGTTGAATCAATGATAGATGATATTCTGATGATTTATGAATGGTTTGGATTCTGATAGTAGCTTAGTTTTCAATTTTGATGGTTTGAATTTTTATATTTAAGCAATGTGTTTTATGAATGCTTCGGCTGAATGATGATGATGATTGGTTTGGTTGTCTTTGGTTGATGCAAGTATTCTAGGTTGTGTTTAGTTTAATGGATTTGGCTTGAATGGTTTGAATTGCTGAGACTCATGCTCTATTTAGTTTGCTTGGATGATGATGGTGGTTGATGGCTCTGTTTCGGCTCTATTACTCCCCCCTCCTGTTGGTTCTATTTTGCTGTTTTATGCCTTGCTAGTTTGGTTCTATTTTGGTTTTGTTATGCTATATTGATGTTTTATCAACAATAGTAATTTCGTTATTTCGCTTATTTGCTAGTTTGTTAGTTTGGTTTTGGTTTTGCTAGTTTGGCTTTGGTTTGGTTGGTAGTGGTTGTAGGTTCTGCTTATTTTGCTAGTTTGTTAGTTTGGCTCTATTTCGATAGTAAGTTTAGAATAGGGTATGTGAGTACTGAGCTTTGAACCATTTTGATTTCGTTTGAATACCTTCTTTATTTTGTTTCCCTTTTGAAAAAGTGTAAAAAAAGAGAGATAAAATAGGTAGTTACTTTAGACTATTTAAAATAGGTAGTTACTTTAGACTATTTCATTGTTAGGAAAATTTAATTTTGCTTAAGATGGTTTAGTCGATTGTGACCTCAATCTCATCCTCGTCCCCCATGACACGACCCTCAAGTACTGCGACATTAGTCGTATACTTGCGGCACTTTTATTTTTCACTCAAAATTATCGAACAGCCTCTAAGGAGATCTAGAAGAATGAGAACAGTTCTATTTGCCAAGAAGTCATATGTGTCTTAGAACAGTAATCCAACTGCAGTTGGAGTTTTTTATTCTTTTTGGATTGTAGCCAAACACAACATTTTCAAGCTTCACTAGATATCTTTTTAGTTATATGTACCTTAATGTACATGTTAGGTAGGAACTTTTTGATGTGTACATAAATGTACATATGAAACTTGTTTTGTTCTCATCTTGTAAAGCTTAACTATGGCTTCAATGTCTACTTCTAAAGTTTACCTATGGCTACAATTATCACAGTAAACAATAACAGCGGACCCCACAACACCTTCCTCTCTCTCATTTGGTAGTCAAGAAGTTGTGTCTTAAGCCTTGTATTCTCCATCTTCAATCTTGAATTCTTCTCACTCACCCTTTTCAGACTTCACAACATCTTTATCACAAGTCGTTTCTTCCTCCATTCTCTGTAAATGCTGATACTCTTCTAGCAATGTTTCATTTGACATAATCAAGGACACCACCATTGAGCTCACCTTATCACAAACAGAGTCATCAATCCATTCAAAGTAATCGCGTCCACCAATTGAGTCGAACATTCTACACCTAGCAAACCTTCTAAGGGGGTTCTTAATCATCATGTTTGTAAGAACCACACATCTCTTCCCACAGCTACAACGCCTTCCGCAAACAGAGAAACATGAACAATTTCTACACACATAAGCCATCTTTAGGGTTTAAGGGTTTCGACTTGCAAGGCTCAATCAATTTCCAGCCCCAATTTATAAGTTTGCGTTAAGATTGAAGGCTGATTTGAACTCCAACACCATGAACTCCAAACCCTAGAGCATGAAGGAAGGGAAAGAAAGAGGGAGATGAGGGGGGAAATGCTGAAGAATTTTCCATTTTAAAATAATTAAAATTTAAAGAGAAAACCACAAAATACCTGCTGAAGCCAGTTAAAATGGATCAAAGTGGCAAAATTGACTCTAATAATAGAGTTAGGTGACACGGTTTGGTACAAAGTTAATTCAAAGACAATTTTGACCAAACTAAAAAGTTCGATGTTAGTTTTGACGAAACACTCTACCATGAGCATCTAGAGCATGTCCAACATTTGTAGTAGAATCCTCTCTACATGATCCAATAGTTCTTACACATTAGGCTTAAGGATCCAAGAATCATCATCCCTCACCTTCAATATAGAAGAGGGCTTCCTCTGAGTTTGTGAAAACAACACATTATCTTGTTGCATAGCACTTTTAGTAGTGATGTGGACCCTTCTCACGACAATACTATTAGGGAACACTTTGAAAACTTCAGCAAAATAGTCCTCATATTCATTATAAATATAAGCCAAAGCTTTAACAAATAGAGCCATTCGAAAAACAACATGTTGTAAACAATTTAAAAGACAAGAAAAAGAGAATCAAAAATAAAGGGCACATAAATGTAGCAAAGAACAATACAAATTTTTCAAAAAAATGCATGATTGGCAATAAAAAAAATTCATCAGCCCAATACTTCTTGCTATCACAATTACATTCATCAGAATTTAAGCAACAAAACACTAGATTCACTTCTACCAACTAAAAATTTATTAAAAAACAACTTCAATTATCAAAAGCATAGCTGTGTAGTAAAATTTATTATCTCCCAAAAAAATCAACATTAGAAAAATTAACTATTGGGAAAAAAATTCATCACTGAAAATAAAAAAATTCATCACCAAAAGAATTCTCATTGTTTTTTTTTTTTTAATAAATAAGAACACTTCTCAATGTTAAAACTACAATTCAGCATAAGCTCAAAATAAAACAACTAAATGCTTGAAAGCAGTAATGATGTAATAAACTTCATCATCTATAAAAAAATCGGCACAAAAAAAAGTAAAATTAGTGGGGAAGCTTACATCCTTTACGATATAAACTCTAACGCTAGGAAAATTTTCTCTTGGATCCACATTGCTAGCAACATTGATGACTATAGGAAATGTTAACGTACAATCTCCCTTACGGAACCTACTTCCTCTTCTCTAGTCACCCACGTCAAAATGACATTGTCAGTCCACCTAGACACAATGGAGAAGTTTCTTTGAATAGCATCTCAATGACTACAAAAAAACACGATTAAGATAAAACAACTTATTAAAACCAAAAAGACTCTACAACACACCAAAAAAAAAAAAGTTCAATTCAGTGAGAAAAAAATATAGCATAAACAAAAATTCAATGTAGTGAGAAAAAAACACAACATAAAGTAAAAGCCATAAGAAACAAGTTAACTTACCATAAGAAGCAAAAGAGAACACTTGAAAGCTTCCCTTCTTCTCCGTTGAAACTTTGACAATCGATACTAAACAGTGAAGATCATATTAAGACCAATTGAGATTTTTTATCTCATCAACATCAGCAAGGGCATTTAAAATTGTAAAATTGAACATGTATTTTGATATCCTTTTGACGTAACATAAAAGAAAGCACACAATAAAATTCCTCTTGAACTTTGGCCCTTTAAGACAATCTTCAACAATCTTCTACACAATTTGAAAATTTTACAATTTGGTACCTCCATTTTTAGCTTATTCACACGTAGGACCTGGTTTTGAAAATCTTTACACTTTGGTACCTTCAGTTTTAGAACAAGTAACTCTTTGGTCCTTTTTATTTATAATTTAATCCTTGAATTTTCAAAAATTGCAGAAAAGCCCCTAGAAAGGGTTTGCTACGTAAATAAGCTATTTTCATGATTTTTCTCAAAATATGCTTCATTTAACTTCTTATAATGACTTTACTGGTACTAGTTATCATAATCTACTACTTATATCATATCTATTATATTTTCTGTTGTTATAGGCTCACCATGCTTAGCAAAAATAATTAAAACTTAATTAGAGAATTTTGACCGTTACCTGAACTTAGTCGGCGTTGGATCCTGGCGCTCCTCTAGCTTCCAGTTTACAGATATTGCTAATCTCAACCCTACCTTCCTTAGATTAGGTATAGCACAGATCTATTTTGTTTCCTACCTCAGACCATAGTCACTCATCAAGTCTTTAATCTTTTTCAAGAATAGTGGATCTTTAATCAAGAAATTATAACGTTTAAGACATAAGGTTTGATTGGATAACATTCCCTACTGGGAAACTTCTTTTATTGAAAACTTGAAAGTGGTTATATTACAATGGGATGCTGAAGAGAGACTTAAGCTAAGATCATTAGAGATGCTTGCTCATAAAAAAATAGAGAAACCCAAACTCTCTTTTGCTCAAGTATGCTCAAATAACCATGTCCTTCTCATTTCTTAACCTCTCTATTTATAGAAAGGATGGGGGTACATTGGATGCCCGAAAGACTACAGTACATAAAGATTTTTCACATGACAACAGTTGTCTACAGTACACTGATGGCTATAGTACACACTTTATTTTACAGACCAGACACTTGTCAAAATAGTACCATAATGGAGCAGCTTTTTGAGAATCCAATGGAACCTTTTGAACATATGTTGCCGGAATTTAGCTAAGGTTGAGAAAAATGAGAAATTAGGGTCTGGGACTTCTGAGAAGTAAAGAACCATCCCATATTTCCAGGCTTTGAAGATAGGATCATGGGGAGATAATGAATTGGTTGGGAAACAAATGTCATCGACTCCAGATTTGTCGAGAAAATAGATTGTTGTACTCTAGAACTCCCAAATGTCATAGGAATAATGATGATAAAAGTCGATGCAGGCTGCGTACCATTTATTGAACCATTTTTCTTGGATATGAGAACTTATTTTTTCTTATATATCATAAGGACACCGAAGGTAGCTAATTTGTAATTCTAGAAGGAAAAATCTTTGGGCTATTAGGTAGGTAGTAGAAAGTAGACTAAAATGCGATCTACTTTTTGTATGAAATTCCATGTTATCAATAAGGACTTTACTAGAAGGCGAAACCCGTTCTAGCATGACTGGCATTTCATCAAGGATTTCCTCCTTTTCTGACAGGAGGTCGGCTTTGTTGATCACAATTGGCAAGTTCTCGAGTTAGAGTATCTGCCAGAGAGTTTTTCGATCCCTGTATATGTTCAATAGAGAAAGAAAACTAGTTAAGTCATAATTGCCAATGCAGGAGTCGCCCTTGTGCTTTCATATTTGATAAATTCTTTTTCACAAAACCAAATATTCATTTGCAATCTGTTCAAACGAGAAAAGGTTTAGGGGCTAAAAAGATTAAGAATTTTTCAATTCCCCTTATGACTGCAAGAATTTCTTTTTCCATTGTAGGGTAGTTGTATTCTGCCTTATTAAAGCTTCCACTGCAGTATTTGTAAAGTTTTTCTCCTTCTTTGATTTTGAATACCGTACTACAGTGTTCATTGCTAGCATTTGCCTCAAGAATTAAATCATCTTCTTCATTAGGCAAATTAAGAATAGGAAGATTTTTACACATTTTTTTGAAGTTCTGGACAATCGTTGAATCATTAATGGTCCATGTCCAGCTAACATCTTTTTTGAGTTTTTACTGCAATGGTTTTCTTAGTTTAACCAAATCTTTAATGAAATCAGAAGCATATGTAAGACATCCAAGGAACCTTTCTAGGTGTTTCCTATCTTTGATTTTTTTAGGAAAATTTTCTATTTTTTCCAAAATATGTTTTTGTAGAATAACCTGTCCAACTTTTATCTCTAGGCCTAAAAACTCAATTTCTTGTTCAGTATAAATACACTTTTTTTTTCAAGTATAATACCATGATTAATGCATCTTTGGGTGACAGCCAAAACATCGTCTTTGTGCTGCTCTATGGTTTTGGAAAAGATAAGGATATCATCAATGTAGACTAAACAACAATGACTAAGGTCCTTGAAGATGTTATCCATTCTTCTCTGGAATATTTGAGGTGCATTTTTAAGACCAAATGACATTACTATCCATTCATAATGTCCTTATGGGGCACTAAATGCAGTTAGAGAAATACTTTCCTCATCCATTTTTATCTGTCAATAACCACTTTTGCAATCTATTTTCGAGAACCAAGAGACTCCTTGAATTCTGTTAAAAAGGACTGTTTTGTTAGGAATATAGTAACCATCAAAGACAGTATTATCATTAAGCTTTTTGTAATTGACTACCACTCTAGCTTTTCCTCTTTTCTCCTCAGCATGATTTCTTACTATGAAAGCGGGACTGATGTAAGGACTCTTACTATTTCTAATTAATCCTTTATCCAAAAGTTCTTTGATTTGTTTATTAAACTCTTGAATATCCTGATGGGTATACACAATTTGTTTAACTCGGATGATAGTGTTAGGATTTAATGAAGTAATTTTAGCAAATGTTTTGTCTTTATCCCAAAATTTCAGAGGGTTGTTAGAATAGAGTTCTTTGCATAATTTTTCTTGTTGTTCAATAATCTGCTCTTTAACAGATAAATCGAGTAATGAGATTGTTAGTGCTACTTCTCGTTGTGCTGGCATTACCTTCTCACCACGCTGGCTGTGCGTAAATTCAATTTTCTGATGAGTGTAAGCCTTAGTTAATTTTTCAATAGGAACTGAGTGGCCATTAATTGTAAATATTATTTGATTTATAGTCTGGGTGCATGGAGAATATAATCTTTGGAAATTATTTTCAATAATCATATCATGAGAGGGTTGATCAGTAGCTCATAGAGCTGGTATAATACATTGAACTCCTTTTAATTCTATAAATAACCCTTCTATGGCTTCATTGTGACTCATAACACTATTATCAGCTATTCTTACTTGCAAAGGATTTTTAGTTCTTTTCCACATAAATTCAGAAAATAATATTCTTTTTCCAAAGCATACAGAACAAGTACTGCCTATGTAGGCACACAATTCATATTTATTATATCCCTCTAAACATACCTTTATTAGGATATAGATGCCATTAGAGTTTGTATTGGTAGCTTCATAGGATATTTTCATGGTCATATTTTTGACTAATTCATCCTCATAAATTGGTTCACTAATAGTTCTAATTTTGTATCCAATGACCTTTCTTTCTAGACTTGTTAATCGATCTAAACTGGGCCGTGCAGCTTCAAAACTCATTCTATTTATTTCATTGGTCATGCTAATTGTATCATCTTCTTTAAGCTCTTCTTTAGCGGATGAAGATCCTTCTCCCCAATCTGACCTTATACTCATACTTCTCAATAATTGGGGTTTAATGGTGATTTTTCCTTCCTCATCAATTTTTATTACATTTTTCTTATTAATTTTTTTACGGTTGGCAAAGATAGACATCCATGAACGATCGATTTTTATATCTTGAGGGTTAGACTTAATTCTTTGGATTTTCTACATCGGGGTAGGACTTTCAAATTTTTCTGCCTCTATCATTATTACCTTAGTCTTAGGATCTATCGTATTATCTACGTTGTAGATAATTTTCCAAAATATCCTTAACGGATATCCTCCTCATGTCCATCTCCATTGTTTTTATCTTAAGGGATAGGAAGTTTTTAGTAAATTCATCTTTTAAATTTACATAATATTCAGGTCGACAGTTGAAATTTGCTGACCCATTACATAAATTAGTTTTTATCCCTGTGATTATCTGATTATTAATTTGGTATGCCTAATATCACAGAGTAAAGTATAAAGATCAATATCTTTACTATAATATTGTAATGGAGTGATTTGAACTTCGACGCTTCCGATATGGATATACCTATACTTTCTATCTTTGTTATGCTTAAGGATGTTCTCCCAATTGATCAGATTAACTTCTCCAATGTCATATTCATAATCCTTTATCTCAAGATCTCCTTCCATCATTTCACATACGTATTTGCTTTTTAATTGAAAAGTAGATTTTTTATAGATCATGTCTTTTTGGATTATGGGAAGAACCCAATCTCCTTTGACTTTTTCTGATCATTGTCCACCACAAACTCTTCTGCTTGAAGATCACCAAGGCTAACCAAGCTACTTTCTATCATATGGCTTGTTTCTTCATAATCGCTTTCTTCATATTTATTGTCCTCTATAATTTCAACAATTCCTTTGTTGTTGCCTAGGGTTAGGTCTAAAGTCTCATCTTCACTAAGCTCAACATAATCTAGGCTTCCCAATGTTTCAATAAATTTGTTATTCTTTTGGTTTTGCATTCATTAGCATAATGTCTCACTTCTCCACATGCCCAACATTTGCAGTTGTTCTTTCCTATCGGGCAATAAGCAGCTTTTCTAAAAAATCTATGTTTTTTAGGACTCAGTTTGTTATAATATTTTCTTCTATATTTTTCGCCTCTTTGCTTGTTAAAGCTCTTTTTCTTATGGAATTTTCTTTTTCTTCTTTTCTCAAATTTTCCCCCATTGGTGAGGTGAATCCCAGCAAGTTAAGAACTGCTTCTTAATCTTCTTTTTCTTTTGAAGATCAAGACATTGTTTATTGACCCATTTTCGCAGAAAGGAAATTCTTGAACCAAGGGTATCAACAACATCTGTTCATTCAAACCATGCTATATATTTTTCATTAATTATAGAATTTATAGGATATGGCAATTTGTCATAGAACATGCCAAGATTTGTTTCATTAGACCCAATTTGGTAATAATATTAACTGAATTCTGTAATATAATTTTCTAGGTATCTCATATCCCATAGTTCTATGTTGTTAATTTTTCTTTGCCATTCTCGTGCTTTTTCTTCAGAATTAATTTTAGCTCCGATGAATTCAGTTTCAATTTCTTTGTACAGATTTCTAAACATAGCAGTTGGTGTTTCCATCGTCATGTATTTTTACCATCTTCACTTAATGAATCATACCAATCAGCTACAGCGCCAGAAAAACTATGTTCAATATAATTAGAAAATTTGCCGCAGTCCATGTAGTATTTAGGTTTAAGACACTGTTCATTCCTCTTTTCCAATGCTCAAATGTTTCTTCTCTATTACGGGCTCCATTAATATTTAAGATATATCCAGTTTGGCTAATTGGGGTAAGGTTAATTTTTTCATAAGTGGTGGTTTTCCTTGGGATAAACTCAAAGGAAAAATTACCAGTTTGACCTGCACACACCTCGGTCTTAGGAAATGAGTGTTTCTTCTAGATAGTTCACCAAATTCTTCAAGTTTAGGAATGACATTTTTAACTAGATTAGTTTCTGTTTCATATAAGTCAATCTCTTCCGTAATCTCATTGATTTCATTAGTCATTTTACCATATTTCTTATCAAATTTTCTTCTAATTTCTTCTAATGGTAAAACATTAAGATCTCTTAATTTTATCAGATTCATCTGCTGATATATTTCTTCTTCTAGTTGGACATTATTAGTCTCTACATTATCATCAGACAAGACATCATATTTATCACTAATTGTGCTCATTATTTTGTTCAATTCTTCTGAATTTTATTCCTCATCAAACATTTTTTGTAGCTCTTTAACACCATATTTTTCATACTCCGTCTTCTTTTTATTTCTTTTCAGTCGATTTTTCATCAGATTATTCTCTTCCTTCTTTTTGGACTTTTATCTCTTGCAAAGGAAATAGAATTTTGTTTTTTGGATTTTAAAAAGGATATTTATACTGATAAGGAGTGCTAATTTTAGGACTGGACTTTTCACTATGTCTAACTTCATTAATAAGAAAAAGGTGGACAAGATCTCTTGGTTCAGATTTAATTTTAGCTAATTCAACTTTAATTCTAAAACTATATCAGTGATATAGTTTAATTGAGGTGCTACAGAGATATCACCATCAGGTGAGTGGACAATGTGTGAATAATTAGGACTAGGACAAGCAGGTGATGATTCAAGCATTAATCACAACTAATCTTAGTTAATTAACTTAAGTAGTCATTAATTAGCTTAATAATTTTAATTATTTTTGTGTATGTGGTTCTGATACTAGATGGAAGAGGACGTCGAGATCTATTAATGGGCAAAAAATGACAAACATAATTTTAGATTTTTCGAAAGTAAGTTTTTAAGGATTGAGGGTAGATTTACAAATATGAAAAGTTTAGGGACTTGAAAATAAATTTTTATTTATTCAAATAGTGACTTGTCCCCTAAATGTAAATAGTGTAAAAACTCGATAATCCCGGCAGCAAATTTTTTAAAAAGTTGGTCCTCAAAATGATTACAGCAAAACTCGATGCACCTAAATGTAAATTATCTACACAATTTCAGATGTACGGCTTCTCGTAGGAATGTTGTTATCAGCCCTCCACTCTTTGAGCGAAGCCTATAACTAGGTTGATGAGAATAAAATCTCTTTGCAGGAAGACCCAAAGTGAGATGAATATCCTTATCTCAAAGAGGTAGAACCATATTGGTAGGAAGCCTCAAAACACAAGCTTTATGATCAAAACTACCAACAAGAAAATGACCCAATCTGATATGAACGTTACTCACACCCAAGCGTGTAAAATGCCTAAAACAAATCTCCTCTAAACTCACAAATTGGTTTAAACGAGTATAAAGCTGCAATGGAGAAGTCTAGTCCATAAAATCCCATTTCCACTTAGGCTCCACATTTTCGCCAGTCTTACCATCACAATGCAACACTCTCCCAGCCCTCTTAGCTAGCAATTCTTATATTCAACATCAACGCTCACTCTCTTTCCCTGTCGCTTCTTTTCTTGAGCGTTCCCATAACAAACTTTCTTATATCCAGTTAAAGTAGGTTGTCTACCTCCAACATTCCTACCTCCTTAGAAATGTTATCATGCCCTCGCTTACTCCTCCACTCGGCATGACCACTTCCATCACTGCTTCCCTCATTGACAAAGCCAAAGAGCCACCAGAATCACTAGAATAATCTTGATACAATTCACCATCAGCATCAGTACTGCTATCACTACTAATCGTATTGGAATCAAAAAGCACAATAGTCACGTTTCCACACTCTAAATCCGTCACTTTCTTTGAACTACACTTGCCACCATGAGATGCGCATACACCTTTACCTTTGTTAGAAACTCATGATTTCTTAGAAGGACTAGTACTCTTTATAGCAATAGTCTTAAACCCCCGAGGGCACAAACCACTGCTCTTCTCTTGACTATTCTTCTCCAGATTATTTAACCCTAATTCAGGGTTATTCCCACCAACAATTAGTTAACCTCATTACTAACACTTTGTATATAACAATAATTATTATACACCGTTGTTTTACGCAAGTTCATTTCGTTTTTAAACGGGTCCAAAGCGGGCCGTCCATGGGCCGACTTGACCCGACCCGTTTATTAGCTTGATTGTATATTTTCTAACTTTGAATTTATACTAGTTTAATTTGGTTGGAAAATTACAAATACATTAGTTGAAAAATTAACTAACCAAAAACACTCCTTAGGTAGTAATGGGCGGGTCATGGGTGGGGCCAGGTTCATTTGGCCCATAACCCTGCCCAGCCCATTAACAAATGTACTAGGCCGAACCCAGCCCGTTTAGTTAATAGACTGGCCCAATTCAGCTCAGCTCAGTCCATTACCCACCCCTAATTATCAGCATTTTTATAAGTAATTCATCATTATGACTAGAAAGTTGAACCCCCAGCTCTTATGACATCTGATATCACACCCACAACACACAACCATAATTAAAAAAATAAAAGGACCTAAAAAACTAACTTTTTCAGAAAACCGCTGCAGCAATTAAAAAAAACAATTCTTCACTAACATTTCCAAAATCAATGGTAATACACACAATGCAATAGGTCACAATAATATATACGAATTCAAACTAAATCTAGTACCTTAACCCTAACACCTTTATAATACCCACAATTCCCCAACAAGGAGAAAAAAAAGAAAAACAAATCCAAAAATAACTAAAATAAAAAAATTAAGAATTTATAAAAGTTGTTGTCTCGATGAATCAACTTAAATCACTGAAATGAACATGTCTACAAAAAATTACGCTAAAAAAAATCAAACCCGTATTCAAACATCAAACATGCGTCCTTTTCTCATAGTGCAAACCAAATCTACCACTTAGTGCATGATCATGTTCGTCTTCAGTTACATCATAACATTTAGATCAACGGCATATTCATCCCTGATATCCATCTCACCTCTCAAAATCTATAAAAATTCAGCCCAAAAATGGAAAAAATTCTGTAACACATAAAACCTGCTATCATGAATTTTAAAATGTAGAAACAAAAATATTGAATAGACACACACAAGAAATCTAAAACTAAAGATGAAAAACTATTTGACATTTGAAAGAAAAAAGTAAACAGAGAGATTTATTTTAGAGAGAGAGGGAGGGAACAGAGAGAGAGTTCAAAGGTGACAAAATAAACTGCAGGTAGAAGTGATGTCACGTGTATTCGTGCTGTGAAATTAGGACTTTTGGGGCTTTTTTTAAAAAAAAAATAAAATTTGCCTAACTTGTGGGATTGGGCAAGAAAATGGAAGCATATTCTACTTTGAATTACATAAAACTTGAGTTGGGATGTACAAATCGCATAGAAGCCAAAATCCCCCCCCAAAAAAAAAAAAAAAAAAAAGAAAAAAGTAATGGCATTTGGGCCAGACTAAATACCTTGGTGTAGTACCTAGCACATTACCACAGAATAACATATAGTTTGCGCAAAGGGAAGTAAAATTTATAACCTCTACAACTTACAGTACAAAGCATTAATTCATGCCAATATTTTTTTTCAAAAAAATTAATGATCCCCTACCTTTTAATCTTGCACACTTCATCCTAAATGGCAGGAGCAATCCCCTTCTTTCTGAACTTTCATCCAATGAATGATTCCTCCAAGTAGACGTCTCATGCATAGCTCTCTTCGGTTGTAAATGCTGGCACATCTAAACTCTCAGGTACTAGACAACACATGCAGAATCTGATACTTTTTGCAAAAGATAGTCACTGCTATACCATGTTGGATCTTTGAAAGAAGATTTTATTTATAAAAAAAAACCTTTTATTATTGAAGTGAGGTCTTAGAAGACGACTAAGGCAATCTGAGACATTTATGCTCCGTTTCGTCCTTAGAAAATTTCAAAAAGTAGGGAGAAAATGAGTTTTTTTCTCTTGTTTGGATTAAGAAAAAAATACAAGAATTTGGATGAGAAATTTAAATGTAGATGAACTACCTAAATCATTTTGATGCCATCTAAACAATACAAGGTTGAAGAAAGTTGAGAATTTTCCTCAAACTTTCCTCACAATTTTATGAGGAAAGTTTTATCACTTATTTCTAATAACTTTTTCGCCAAACTTTCCTCTATATTTTTTTTCTTTGTGATTTTCTCTAAGTCAAACCAAAAAAAAAAAAAAAGTAACTTTTCTAAATTTTTTTCTTTTCATCAAATTTTTCGAGGTACAAACAGAGCCTTAAGAGCCCATTTAGGGAGGAAAAAAGGAATGAAATGCAATCAAGTATCAAGTTTCTAAAGGTTGAAAATGGGACTAGAATCCTAAACTCAAATGCTTAGTGAACAATTATGGAATGGAATCATTTTCCCATCCCCTACTCTACTTCCCAAAGAAAAACGACGGAGGCTCCATGGTCTCCAATGGCTTCCCATTAGATTTGATGACCCCTGTCTCTGATGACATTTTCTCCGACAACCTCCTCTACAAACATTTTCGGGCGGCCCTTAGGTCGAAACCCCCAAAAAAAAAAAGATCGATGAAGAAAAACATAAATCAGAACTATGGAGAATAAAAACCATGGAGGCTTCATGACCTCTAATGGCTTCTCCTTAGATCTGATGAATCCCTGTCTCCTTTCTCCATCACCTTCCCTATAAACTTTTCAAGTGATCCTTTTCATTAGAAAACAATTATTAAAAAAAAAGATCGATGAAGAAGAACGTAAATCAAATCAATGGAGAAGAAAAGCAGCAACAAATTTGAAAGTAGAAGAAGAGCAAAAAGAGATGATGAAGAAGAGGCAAGAACATATCAATGAAGAACAAGAGGACTTGACCGATCTAGAAATCGGAGCATGTCGGTAGCAACCTAGTTGGCGACGACATTTCCTCCAACATTGCTTGTCAATGGCGACACATCCTTTGGTATTGGTGGTCGGCGGCAACACTCCCCCTCCTCCGCCCCCCTTATCTCCCTCTCTCTCTCTCGGAGGTTAGGACTGGATATCCTCTATGTTGGGGGTTCAAGTTCCTTGGTTTGATGAGAAGACTTATATTCTTATGTTTCAAGTTTCATTTCATAAATTATCTCATTAAATATTAAGGAGTGGAATTTGAAACTTAAAAATTCAAATTACCAGCCATTTTTGCTCGCCAAACATCCCTAAAGACATTAGGGGAGTTCCCTATAGTAAGCCTATAGTAAGGCTCTTTGTAGTTTTCTGGTGGTGTTTTAAATATTACCTTCATTGTTTCTTTTCGAGTATTAGTTTTGCTTAAATAATCCCATCTGGAGAGGTAATACAAGTTTCTCTCCATGAGTTTGCTTTGTTTGATCAAAATAAGTACTTCAAAAATAAGTAATTGAAATTTAATAGTACGTTATGCCTGATCTTCGCCATGGGATGCAATTAGACCTGACAAATGGATCATTCGGTTCGGGTATGGGTTGGATCAAGTTCGGATTGGGTCATATTCGGGTTAAATGAAATTTCGGGTCGTTTCGGTTTGAGTCGGGTATGGTTCGGTTCGGGTCGAGTTCGGATCAACCAATTTTCGATCAAATACGCTCATTATGCCAAAACAAGCAACTTTGTGGAAAATTTCGGGTCGGGTATGGTTCGGGTCGGGTCAATTCGGGTTTCAGGTTCACTTTCGGGTGAGCATATTTCGGATGTCGGGTCGAGTATGGGTCCGGGTCGTTCGGTTCGGGTTTCGGGTCTTGGGTCAGTTTTGCCAGGTCTAGATGCAATGGCATAATTATTAATTCCTCATGTTTTATTATTATTTTTTTTTGTTTACATTAGCATGATTATTATATCTGATCTTCGCCAAGGGTTGAGAAAGGTAAACAATAGAATAATTATTAACTCCTTACTTTCTCTAAGTAATACGCTAACACTGAATAGTTATTGTTTTTACTTTGTTCACACTTTCTTCTTGCTCAAGTCGATGTTAGTCTGTAACTAATTATCTAAAGAACTTTAGCATTAATGAATTTTTAACATTTGAAATACAAGTATACAAATGCAAATATTATCCGCAAAACTGTTCAAGAGTGAGAGTGACATTCACTTTCATCAGTAAACTACTAATTTAATTTAATAACTAAACTACAACTAGGAACTTAATTTAAATTTTTTATGAATAGATTTAATGATCCAGTAATTTTTCCTTATTTTCGTTAAATTCTAATAGTTTATTAGTTTTTCTTTATTTAACAATTTCAAATATGTTTTTGCGCATACTTCATTTGTAGATATAATTTTATACAATATTCAAATCAAATGAAAACCAAATCAAAATTTTTAAATTTAGAAAAAATTTAATTTAGTTGTACTATTTTTTTGCCTTCTCTCAAGTTTCAAATTCTGTTAAAAGAATTTTAGAAACCCCTAATTTCAAGCTTTCATCCCCCATGTCTCTCTCTCCCTCTCTCTCTGTGCGTGTGTGTAAAAGTTCAGACTTTCTTTGATTCGTAATTTCTAATTTTCTTTTGCTCTCTAGGTTGACCTTTGAAGTGGGGAAAAAAAGAATAAATGAAAAATAATAAAAAATTTAAAATCAAACATCAGACAAAACATTAAGAGCATTCATCCTCTTTATTCCCTTTTATTCCACATCATCACATACAATAACTAAAACATCAAAATCTATTTGGTACTTCAAAAGGTACTAAGACCCACAAAAAGAAGGATAATTTTTGAAATTGCATATGAACCCCACAATAAATATGACACTCTATAATATTTTAATATATAATATTTGCCAATTATTTTTATGAAAAATAATTATTAGATGATGTCATATTAAAGAGTATACATTTTTGTAGATCAATTAATTTGAATTTTTTTAAAAAAATTGATTATACTATTTTATTGATAATTAAAATTTAATTTAATGAATGATATTTTGGGAAATTATTTACAAGAATCTTTTGGGAGAATAAATTGCAGTAGAACTTAGCAAAACTAATTCATAAGGTGGTACATGGAAGTGTTCTCAAAAATGAATTCATGCATGGTGCTTTTATGGGCATAGTCATGATATATTCTTTATGTCAAGAAAAAAATTATTAATGTGTAATTAAAAAATTTTTATTTCAAATATTCATATCCTTCACCAAAGACCTACTTCTTTCTTCCTTTTGTCGAGGACCATTAAGGTTTATAAATTTTTTTAATAAAATTTATTATAGTTATTTATTTTAATTTTTTGTGTTTTAAATTATATATTTATGTCAATTGTCAATCAAATTTATTTTTTGCCTTGCATAAAATCATAAGACTTGGTGATAAGATTTTACACTTTGTAATTTTTCTTTTTCCTACAAAAAATTTCATTATTTTTTCATATTTTTAGAATTTCAATAATTAGAAATTAGCTTATCTGCCAGAAATATTTTGTTGCAATAATTTCTCCTAAATTGCTACCTACCACAAGCAATTTTTTTTTTAAAAAAAAAAAAAACCTCAAGAACAAAGGGTGTGGTCTCAATTATTACCTACCACAAGGAAATTCGAGGAGAAAAAAAGGCAAAGTGCGAGTTTTCATAGTGAAAGAACTAGGGGAGCGACAAAAAGCCACGTGTTACAGTATGAGTGACTGGGCCAAAGTGATGATTGGCATCAAGGGCGATTTGCATCAAATGTGATGTAAACGATGTAGTTTTGGTCAGCTTTTCATGCATCTGCTAGACATGCACCAAATTCAATCCAGGTGTCTTCCAATAAGCATAAGGCTCGCTTTTTTATCTAGGATTTTTTTTCTTTTCCAAATTTCAACCCAAATATTGGGTTTTCAATCCCAAATATGCGAGCATACAGTTGTAAGATTGGATTTGAGCATGTTCTGGGTAAGATAAATGTGGAACCTAATTATGGATGCTCTAATTTCCCTAATTCCAACATCCGAATCATCACCCCTCTTTTCTCTCTGACTCGCGTTACTCATTTCCGGTTGGTTTATCTGTTTCTAACTTGGATATTTTAGTGACGATAATTCAGTAAGTCTCTGTCTCTCTTAATCTTTCTTCCCCAGTGACAACCTAAACTCTCTATTGAATTAACATTTCCATTGCTTTTCTATCCGTCTCCGACTTGGACATTTTAGTGACAGTAATTCAGTAAGTCTGTCTCTCTCAATCTTTCTTCCTCAGTGACAGCCGAAACTCTCCACTGAATTAACATTTGTATTGCTTTGGAACAACGATAAACATGTTTCAGACAACCTTGGCTTGTTAAGAGAGGTTTTCATCTAATCGTACTAAAAATATTGTGTCACATGCGATACGAGTCCAATTATGCTTTAAAATGTAAGAGATGTATTTTTGTCTTTATACTGAGGTGTTATACACTCAATACTACTCAGGGTGAGGACATGGAGCATCCATTTGCTTTCAACTTTGCTACGTGCATAATTTTTTATGATAATAGTTTTATTGAATATGACTTTAGTGTCATTAGCCGACAGATGACACATTCTGCTTATAATTGTCCAAAAGTCTGCTATAGGATTGTTGCTTACAATCCAACTTTGAATTACCATAAGCAATTGTCACATATGCTTTTATGCCACTTGCTTACCCTTGTTAA
The DNA here is from genome assembly GCA_029747015.1 of Carnegiea gigantea. Taxonomy (NCBI): domain Eukaryota; kingdom Viridiplantae; phylum Streptophyta; class Magnoliopsida; order Caryophyllales; family Cactaceae; genus Carnegiea; species Carnegiea gigantea. Next base: position 212,605 of record JAKOGI010000844.1, on the reverse strand, counting down.
GTGTTAATCCTAATTTGATGTCCATCTTTTTCGTTCTAGAGCTCTTTGTGGTAGTTTACTTTGTTGGGATCAAATTGCTATCTTTGCTCATATATCAACAATTATCGTGGCTTTTATTTTGAACTCTCCTTTCAAAAAAGAAAAATGAGAAAAAGAAACCAGATTAGTAGACTTTTTTTGGGGATTAGGAGGCAAGTAATTTATAACTTTGGAGCTTTTTTTGTCCGATATATCATGTTTATGATGTTATCTATTTATTTGACATATGTTTTAACTATAGTTTTTGAATTATGTCACATCAATTGTAACCTAGTGATTAGAGCACATTAGAGCACCTGCATTGCTAGGATTGTGATCCAAAATTTCTGCCCGCGGTCCAAAAAATGACATACAATGGTGATCCTTTCAGCTCGCCCCGCGGTCTAGCTCATGGCCATGATCCGCTTACCACCATTTTTTGCTTTTATTTTTTTGCCAAGTAAGCTTTAAACTTTTTTTTGAAAAAGTTTGACCAATGATATATTAGTAGTGGATTCCACAAAGTATTATTTTATCTGATGATCCAAGTTGGTGATTTATGGGATGTAGAGAAGAAAGAAAAAATTGGTTTGCGGGATGATGTGGAGGGTGTGGACCCCCATTTGTGATCCAAACTCTTGGATCATCAATGCGGATGCTAGAGCACTCCCATCCACTTGCACGCGTTCCAGTGAGAGGCCCAAGTTTCACTTCAAGTGAAACTTTGGAGGTCCAGCCATGTGACACATGGGGGGATACGCAGGCCAACACGCCTGGGCGTTCCCCCCCCCCCCAATTCCCTCTTTTTTAATTTTTTATTTATTTTTCTTTTTTCTAATAAAAAGATATTATTTAGATAGCTAAAAAAAGATTATATTATAAGTGGATCCATATAAAATATTTTATTATATAATTTAAGTTGGAGTTTCATTAGTTGGAAAGTAATGGAGTGCAAGTTCCAAAAATATAAAACTTTTGATGATGTGGCAGGCCTGAATTCCAAAAATCAGAACTCAGGTTGGAAATGTTCTTATGGCTATTACCTATCAAGGTAGAGTTGTAGAGTTTTAATCTTTGCTTTGTCCCTACAATTTAAATTGCTAGGGAATGGTGACGTATACTATCCCTCAATCCCATGACGTATAATTTTTTACATTCAAACTGAGTGTTCGGTTGATTTACAGTTTAAATTAAGTTCACTTTCCGAATTTCACAAGTAAGAATTGTTTATACTTTCTTAATTTTTTAACTATTATGGTATGTTTCTTTCATATTTTTTATACTTTTATCTTTACCCTTACATATATTCTTAGATTATCAATCATCCGAAAAAGTTTATATTGGTCAAGGTATTTTTATGATTTCTTCTTATATGTCATCTCCTAATATTTCAACACATGTCATCCTCACATATTTTTTTTAGAATAATTAATGGTTTTAGTTTTTTTTAAAAAAAATTACAAGTTAAGTCCTCCAATTAAAAAGGTTACATATTAGTGCTGGCCTATGTGCTTCGCTGGAGGCAGAACGCACATTGCGCTGTTGCGTGCTCCTAGTCCAACATAGGCCAACTTCCCTGTTTTGCTTTAAAAGAAAGGAAGCTGACTAGTTGAGTTCATTGTAGGTTTGCACTATTATGTCATGTCTATTTACATTGTAATCATATGGTAGATTATTATGGATATTTGTCATAACTAAGTATCGTTCCTTAATTAAACATTACAGGCATTTTACAACCAAAAAAAAAATATATTATGAGTAATGTTTAACGAGCCAACTCTGGTCGGCTCAACTCTGTTCGTTAGTCAGCAGCATCAACTGCTAATTCAGTTCAAACAATTTAACCATTGACCCACTTTTTGGACCGGTACGATAACTGGATGGATTCTCTTAAGTTTGTCTATTGAGGACACAGTTGTCGAGAAGCTCTTTAGAGGATCATTCTCGCATAATATTGTTCTAGCATATCTTTCAAACCTGATCTTATTATTCCACCCAAATCCTGGATTGGCAATTAAGAGGCGAGTGGTGGCATTGTAGGACTATGAGTCTATAACAGTAAAATGGGTCAGTGGTGGATCACGACTTTCAATTGTAACCCAGGGTGGGTGGCAACAAGAGGCAGATGACTAGAAGATCAGGTTGCTATGTAGTCAGATGACTAGAAGATCAGGTTGCTATGTAGTCAGAGAGCTTGAATAGGGGAAGGAGGTGGCAATACAGAGGAATGAGTGACAACGCTGCCCGCCAGAGAAATGTTAACCAGAAACATAATAAATGGACATGTTTCTATTGTGAGAAAACCATACAAAAATTTCTAAGGGGGATTGAACTATAACATTATTACCGTGAAGCTAACCTTCATCGGTAACATTATTACCATGAAGCCAACCTTCATCAGCAACCCTAGAAATGATGGCGGGTTCTATTCAATTTTAATTTGGTTGTCTCGGTTTCGGGGTCGATCCCCTCTGCACCAAAACAAGAGTATTTCATTCAGTGCCAATAGATCATCATATTATGAAAAGAATACTCATACAATCAGCCCCTTGCTTGCCATATAGGATTGCATCGGTACATATTCATACATATTTGTCACGGGGCTGCAAATTGCTTATTCGCACAACTATCGATACAAGGAATCGATCTCTTTACAGACTGTCAGGTCTATAAAGCCAGCAAGGCTGCCCATATTTAGATCTATCTATACCTCGTGAAAAGGGGACCCACACTAAGAGGAGCTGTTATTGTTGTCGCAGCATAACTACCAATAACTACCAATACATGCATTAGATCTTGCCAATGACAAAAGATGGACACAAAAATGTCATTGTAAGACAGGAAGCTCGGCTTTGTCAAAGGAAAAGAAACTAACTCGTCCATGATCTACATGACTGACTTTAAGAGGAATGCCTTTGCATTGTCTCTCAAGTTCTCCAATCTCAAACCTTGAAAGTGGATGGCCCCTGAATTGCAAAACATGATAACACGAGAATCAGAGGCATGTCTCCATGGAAAAGCCAGCATGTCGAATTGAAATTTTATATATATATATATATATATATATATATATATATATATATATATATATGTGTGTGTGTGTGTGTGTGCGCGGGCGTGTGTGTGTGTGTGTGTGTGTGTGTATATGTATATGTATATGTATATGTATATGTATATGTGTGTGTGTGTGTGTGTGTGTGTGTATATATATATATATAACAACACAATGTTTATTGTACACTACGAATTGTATCTATGGAGATGGAAGTTTCAATTTTGAGATCTTCAACAGGCAAATTTTCCAGGGTAAAGATGATTTCTGAGCCCTACCAAACGTACTTGAAAGAATTTTGGTCGGTATCTGGGAAACAAGTAAACAGCTTCTACACCAATATATCATGTAACATCGATGATACACACTAAAAGTTTAAGCAAATTATTTCTTAGCATGCCATATACGCGTCACTCCATAACAATATCCTCTGATTTCCAGTGTTATTGTCAAAACATTAAATTGTAAGCACTTACCATGTTCTTCAGTACTTAATATTCGCAATAGACACATCTTTTGTTCGTTGGTTTTATATGCTGATCGAGGCCCATGCACAAGCGCAACATTAAACTAGAAACTTTTATAGGCAAGCACATAAAATGGACTTCTTCCCAGATTAATATACTTACGTGCTGCCTTCTTTAGTCTGACCTATTCCAAAAATAAACAACATTTCTCACCTAAGAATGAGGGGAGATTGGTGAAGGATCAGATGCCCACAAAATTTGATGAAACAATTAAAAATAACAACAAACTTAGGCATCCTTATCTTTCTATTGGGTGAATTCTTTTGGAAACAAAGCTCCTATGTTAGTGGACAATTATGCATCTTGAAGCTTATACCTTCCTAAGAAAATTGCTCTAATCCTCATACAGATATCTTCAATCAAACTTTAAAAATACCAACTAGAAAATGGCAAGTTAAGTAAGAAACTAGAAGCATCATCTTACCCAGCCAAATAGACAACAAAACTTGGATCACCAGGACATGTCTTCCTGAACTTCTTGTTTGGAAGATAGACCTCAAAAGTGGGTTTTGCTTCCCTAATATGTAAATCCTTCAACAATTGGACAATGGTAGACCTGTCCCATGCTGATTGTGACGAGCTATTGTCATCTAAAGAATCCTCAAGATGCATCAAGGAACTCCTGACACTCTTTAGGCTCCATGGAATGCCATATCTCCCTACAATGTAGCCAAGAGACTTCAGATGCCTATAAACCTCGAAACCTTCCCAACAGCAGCCACTTTTTCCTTCAGCAACTTTCTCATATAACTCTTTCAAAGATATGGTTGTGTGATTTTCACCAACAAGAACTAGCGCCCCTATTTCAGCTAGAAACCTATTATATGATGAAGTTATTAGATTAAACCCAAAGAGAAAAAATGGATTGACACGGTTATATGTCCCAAACCAATGTAAACCTCCACAATATTTCGGAAACAGGTACCTGATCATTTATAACCAGAAACTAAATCACTGAGCTCAATAATGTCACAAATAACTAAACCCAATCAAATACGACTCTTCTTGACCAAGGATCAGTGGATCACAGTCCGTGTAATTTAGATCATGTAATGTGATCAAGATACTTCATTTTAAAGAACGTAGCTAGACTATGTGAACAATTCAAATGTCTCCCATTGATATAATCAATGAAGAATGAAATCCAAAGGATGAATTCCACAAGTTTCTAGCCAAAAAGCACACATGGCAACTCATTACGAACAACCAAACCTCTTTGCAGGGATGTAGTGTGAGCTCATCTTAAAAAAACAAGGTCCATCCACAAAAAGTACCATTTGAGAAACAGAAGTTAAAGACCTGTTTGGCCATTTGCAATGAATAAATGGCCAAGGGAAATAGTATGGGAAAGGTACCTCATAAGGGTCAGACCAAGTACATACACCATGTGCCAGCCCCTTCCCCCAGCCCAAAAAATAAGGGGGCCTAAGCAGAATCCAGGACATTGGTTTGATAGGTTTTTGCATGTCATCATTGATTGGGACAAGATGAAACTAGAATGCAACGATGACACACGACATAATATACCCTGAAAACAAAACAATGATGAATGAAGAGAAAAAGTGGGTAAGGTTACCTACAGTGTCTCTTCAAGTGAGAAATAGATCTTGCCATTACGGTTGATACCCATAGAAGTGAACAAGCGACCCTTGTGCTCCAAGACTTCAGCCATACCCGTTTCATCTTTCCAACAAGCCTTGGAAACATCTTTTCTATGACAATATAACCCAAATACAGTTTAATCAAACACAAAGGACATCCCAGATTCCTCCTGCAAAATGACGAATTTCAAGCACGAAAAGGGTTACCTAAATTGCAATTTGGTAAGCGAACCCATTTCATAGAAAAACTCTTCATGCTTGGAATCTTGCAAACAGGTCTCAGAGTCGCTCACTCCTGCAGAGGAGCTTGACCACTCCTCTACTGCTGCCTCCATTCTACAAATACTCGATGTGAACTCACTGGTATCTTGAGAAAATTCCATTCAACTAAACGCTGGAAGTATTTCAGTTCAGCATTCTACCAGCACTAACCAGTGATCTAAGAAAATCTATCCTAAATAAAGACTAAAACTAAAAGTAATTACCAGAGGTAGATTTAGGGTTTGTACCTTTGTGATGTGGTCGCGGTGGTGGAGGCCAGTGAGCAAAGGGGGTTTTTTGGGGGGGGGGGGGGGGGTTCGTTATATGCTTGGCCCAGGAGCATTCTTTGGTCTAGAAGATCATTTATATACACACCAAGCACACTGCTTCAGAGCATCTTGGCACAGGCGTTGGGAAAAGGGAATGCTATCCCGCAGTTCGAAGCTACTAAGCAACAAAGTTTTCATTTCTTTTTTTTTTTTTTCCCCTTTTTATTGTTGAATATCTTTCCAATGCGCCTTTCTTTTTTTGGGTACTTAGCAGTAAAATGTACAAAATACATTAGCAAAGACCTATGAACAATAGTCTCAGTTTTTCCCTTTATTTTAATTTTTAATTTTGTAATAAGTATATAATGAAGATATATTTTATTTTGAATTAGCATAACCCACAAATATTATTTATGTGCAAGTATTTCATGCTCAGCAAATTCGATACTGGTACTCACCAAAAGATTATTAGTGGTTGAAATTTTTTCAAATATTAAGAGTTAAAGATTATTAAGAGATATGGTAAACAATATTAGCAATGGGTAAGGTAATTTCCACCCCAGAAATTACCGTAATTCATGCGATATACACTGTACACTTGACATGATTAGATATTTAACCGTTGATTTTTCTAATTATATCTTGAAACTAAAATGATGTTTTTTAAAATGAATAAAATTAATTTATGAATGTTATGTTTGGAGGAGTAACATAATTTCACCATTTCAATTTCAATAAAAAGTTAAAATCAATAAATTAATTAATTTTTAAACTCTTCCCCTTCTTTGTCCCCTTCCATGGCTGGAAACAATGGAAGTCAATACTGGCAGCGTCGACGAAGCTGCAGTAAACGGCGATAAGGAAGGCCCCATTCGCTCACCCACCCCGTGTGAACGTCGCCTTTTTTTCCAGTCATCGGAGACAGTGAAGGTTTCGGGCGACAACGAGTTTCAGATTCTTCGGCAGGTGGGTCGACGTCCACTGGTAGAAGGGCTGACATCTGCTGGTATGGGTCAACATCGCAATGGGAGGTTCATTTTGCTACTATTCTGTTATTTGCTTATAGTATTATTGGTTAAACTGCAAGTGCTACAAGGAAAGAAGAGTGGCTACTTTCATTAACCTCTTAGCTGTCATAGAGCAGGTTTGGGGTTGGAATCTACCTTAACCTGTTTTTCGGAATTTTTAGTTCCATTTTTTTTGGTCGAGCGAAATTTTAGGTTATTTTTTGTTCCCAACCATCATGGTCACTATTTACCTTTTATCATAATCCATGCACTAGTATAAATATACTTTTGTCATAAAATATTAGATAAAATTCATTAGTTCGTCTAAATTACATATTCGTATCTTTATCATATGGATCTTTTTTTAAGCAAATACAACCATCATATTGAATTGGACGCACACAAGGTAAGTTATTGAATTTTATTATTATGTTGAAAGTTAAATACTTTTTATTGTTGTATCTTCAAATTATTTCACTTCGTATTCTACATTGTAATCGATAAGTTTTAAAATAATGAATATAAGGACTTCTATGTAATTAATTGGGTTCTTAAACGAAGATTTTATCTTTATGTTTTCACAAATCTTATAATAAATTGTGTGTAATTTTTGTTTGATTATATGGACTTGTATGTAATAAATTGGGTTCTTAAACAAATATATTATCTTTATCGTTCACAAATGTTATAATGAATTGTGCGCAGTTTTTTGCTTGATTATATGGACTTGTATGTAACAAGTTGGGTTCTTAAACAAAGATTTTATCTTTATGTTTTCACTTATGTTATAGTGAATTGTGTGTGTTTTTTTGGTTTGATTGTATCAACTTGTATGTAATAAGTGGGCTCTTAAACAAAGATTTTCTCTTTATATTTTTACAAATGTTATAATTAATTTTATCCAATTTTTTTGTTTTATTAGAATAAATATATTTTGTGGTATGTCTATCTTGGATTCACCTAATATGTTACATTTGTCCCTTTTTTCAAACTTGTGGAAATCAAAAGCGAAGAATTCATGTGAGATGTATAATTATGCATGCAATTACCCGGAAAAATTTGTGAAAGTATTTACCAAGTTGCAATCAATTAAAAATTTGTTGCTATCTATACATTCCATGGTCATAGATCATAATATGAAAAAGAAAGATGCGGTAAAAGATGAAATTTGCATGAGTAATATAGAAAAAAATGAAATTTGAATAAAGTGGAGAATACGATGTTCCCATTGCTACTCCTCTTCCTATTCCAAATCTATTTGATGATCCTTTAGCAAAACGATCAAAACAACACTCAGAATCCCCTTTTATAAAGTTCACTAGGCAGGACTTTGGCAACCCATATGAGAAAACTTGTAAGCAAAGGAGAGAGCTTGCTATTGAAGATGACGACAACTCTCCAATTACCGGAATGGCATTTCCTGCAGCTCTGAAAAACCTATGCTCTAATAAATCGTATTTTCCCAATGGGCTTGTCACCATAAGGGATAACCACCCAATCACCATAAATGAAATAAAACTAAAGCCTCACCCGCACAAAGCACCAAAATAGTCAACATGTAAAAGAGGAGCACAAATAAGGATATCACTTTGAGACGGCGGCATAAAATCAGTAGGCCAGAAGTTGACATTGGAGAAACATCATGTGTTGGATGAAGACGGCGTTATTAAACTTCAACGAAGAAACTTGCTCTCAGAAAATGAAGATACAAGGGTACGCCGCTGGTATTTAATATTCTTTGCCTTATTCTAGAAAAATAATAACTTTTGATGTACTTTTAGTTTATATCCCTACCCATGATCTACGGCTTAGCAAGTCGTGTGGTGTAGATGAGCTAAATGAAATATTATCGCAATGTGGACCCTTGCGAACCAATGTTTTGGATGATTTAGATTTGTTACTTTTACCACAGATGAACACAAGCAATCATCATTGGAAAACAAATATGCAATGGTATGACATCAAGTTAGTTTTTAATATTTCTTTATTAATACATAATGTTGTCAAGTTTAATTGTTGTTGGTAATCCTATTACTCACTAAATGTTAACCTATTGCTCACAACAATATAAATGTGGCAAACAATACTACCAATAAGATATGTATATTGTTCACTAAATGTTAACCTATTATTCACAACAGGTAAGCCTGTTGCACACAAAATAAGAATCTATTATTCACAAAATTAAAGTTTTTAATGAGCACATTATTATTAATCAATAACCTTTTATATTCTATTGCTAACAAAACTAAGTGTTTTTTATTGGCAAACTAACTTTTATTCAATGAAAGAGCTTTTACTCGAACAATGCTCTGTAGTTCAACAAATATGTTTAATTGTTCAGTAAAATATCGGATATATGCTTCAAATACTAGGACTTAAAAATAATTAAAAAATATGCTAAGAAAAATCACCAAGAAAATAATTTTCTAATGTTCACATAACATTAATGTATTTCCTACAAAATAGAAACATTTGGTTCACACAGTGTTAACGTATTGTTCACAAAATAAAAACCTATTAATACAAACTAAAATTGTTTTATTTACACATTATTATTACTCACTAACTTTTTTATTTTCTATTGTTCACAAAACGTTAGCCTACATCTCACAAAATACAAGCCTATTATTAACAAAATAATGTTTTATGCTAGCAATGTTCCATTAATCACTAAAAAAATTTAGATTTTTTTTTCTAAATAATACATTCTATTAGTCAAAGTTACAATAGCAGGTTAGCCTATTGTTCACAAAACATAAACCTATTGTTCACAAAATAAAACTTTTTACTAGCAATGTTTTATTGCTCACCAAACAATCTTGATTTTTAAGGAAAACATATTCGATAAGTCACTGTTTGGTTTTCAATTAAATAATGTTACAAAAAAAGCTCTATTGTTTATAAAACATTACCTAATTATTCACAAAAGCTAACTCATTGTTCATCAAAATAACATTTACACTATAGTTAAAAAAAAAAAAGAACCAACTATTATAAATCAAATATAGTCAAATAGCACAAATACATTAGACAAAAAGATGAGAAAGCAAATACATTAATAGATAAAATAAATGTATTTGAATATTTAGAAATAAAATATAAATTATTCACCGACCCTAATATTATTAGAGTTGACGGCCACTTAAGCCGCTAAAGGGCAGTAACCCTAGTTGACTCCAACCTACATAAGGAAGATTATGGGGCCGACCAAATGCACATTAAAAACAAAGATCTCCAATTCTCCTCTCCCTCTCTCTCACGACCTCCTAACCATCTACTGGGATTTGGGTTTAGGCCATGACTTTCCAAGATGACTTTAGTAGTTGTCTAGCAGCATTCAGATTACGTGATTACGTGGGCTATTATTAACAATGTATTCCACATACAAGGTCAGTCCTTTATTTTCCAACAGTGGTATCAGAGTCTAAACAGTTTGGATTAGTCCCAGTTAATGTATTCATAATCTATCAATCTGAGCATGCGTGTTTTTTGCAATTTGTCTACATGATTAGTTGTTGAATTATCGAAATTATGCAACTTTGTTATTGTAAAGTGTGCTTCTGTGTTTATGATGTCTGCCTCCCCATAATCAACTAAAAGATTGAATCTTTTAGACGATTTAATTCATGAATGTTTCTGTTTTATGGACTCAGTGTGCCTAGAATGACAATTGTTCAAATAGACTTTCTTCAGTTCGTTTGATTACGCGATCGTGCTATTTAATTGATGGTAAATGTGCTTTTGCAATTAAATGTCTCTATAAAGCATGTTTCTTTACATTACTGAGTCAGATTATGTTAAATCGAATACATTTTTTTTTATGCAACTGCTTGCACCAAGATTTAATAAATAGTTCATCAATATTACTAGTTTTAATTGATAACAGATATTTTTTGTCCAGTGTTGTGGATTAGTTGCTTCCGAAACCCTAGCCCCACTCGTTTTTTACTTGTAAACACTAAAGGCCATAGAGACCCTAACCCTAATCGACCTCTCTACCTGCACCCAAAGAGACCACGATAGGGTCCCATGGATTCCCCCCACCAACCATGCCTTTGTGGTTAAGGTGGCGGTGCATCTAGCGAGGCCTAGGCGGCCTTCATAAAAACCACCATTATAATCAAATGAAAAAAAATATTAAAAAAAGGGATAGAAATGAGTTAGAAGGCAAGAAATCAAATCGTACGTATCAGGTCTACCGATAAGGGGTGGCGCGTGTGTCACCGGATGCCTATGAAGGCAGTTTTTGCGTACTCTCTTCATCCCCTCCTCTATAAACACACAGATCTAAATATTGTCAGCTAGAAAATCTCAGTCTAACACACAGGACACGTATGGACTCACGCAACGCCGGTTCGGGGGGTATGCGTGGAGCACGTAGGTGCCATCACATGACTTGAATTCGATCGATATACATCATGGCGGCATCAGTTTAATGAGATTTGAAGTTCTTTTGAGTTTTGTTGCAGTGGTGGAAGGGGTGGTTTTCATCACTTTGGTCTTCAATCATGGTGGCTATCTTTTTTAGTGCCTCGGTGACAGCCAGAAAAGGTATGGCCCTGAGAAAGAATAGTGAAGCATTAGTGGCGCTACTAGACGAGTGGAAGAGGAGCTTAGGTCTCCATTTTCGGGACTGGAGAAAGGGCAAAGGTCCATAAGCCTCAATTTTGGTTAACTTTCCTACTCCTTTTTGGTCCTTCTACCTTGCTTTTCCATTGATTTGGTGGAAATTTAACCCATTTTAGCCCTTTTTATGAACATTGTCTCATTTTGACTCTTTCCTTTAAATTTTCAGGCATTTCACTCGATTATAGTGAGAAAGAAGTTTGCCATTTGAAAAGAGATAATGCAAGCACGATGCTGAAGTGCTCTATGGCCTAAGAGGAGCAATGAATCACAAAGAATGAAGAGTGCAAGGGTTGAGAAAGACCATGGTTGATTGTTCCCAAGGTCCCACCTAGATCCATGCCTGGAGTCAGCCAATGAAAGGAGAGAAAAAAGTCAAGGCACGACCGGCCGTTCCCCAAGCCAGGAGTCGTGGCCATCCTAAAAGTTTTTGCCTTGGCCACGATGGCCAGTTTTCATCCCCCACCCATTCTAATTCCTAATTTTGACCCACTATAAAAGGGGATGTGGCCTAATTTTAGGAATTAGCTTTTACTTTATATAAAAACTCTCTTTAAAACTCTAGGGTTAGGTGTAGTTAAGGAAGAACAGTTTTGATCGGATCATTGTGAAGAATTTAAGGATTGATCAACATTCTGTTAATCTTATTTCAAGTTTGCTCTCTTCCTTTCTCTTTACTTAGTTGTTTTCTTTCTTTCACCTTTATTCATTATTATCTTGATTTGGGAATGGTTGAGTTGTGTTGATTTGGTGATAATTAGATGCTAATTTCTCCCACTTGGGTTACGGGTTAGGGTCTATTATGCCTAATGAGGTTGGATCATATCACCTTTTGCCTTTAATCATTTGTTCCATAGATGGTTCTCCCCTTGTTGCCAAGTGTTCGATAAAATATCCCAATAAGGATTTCATCTAGTACTTGAGATTAGTGACTACATTAATGGATGAGTCACTGATGGTAGAGCCTAGGAGTAGAATGGTAGATACTAGGCATGATGATAGCCTAAAACTTTGCTAGAATGGAAGTTACTCACCTTAGGCGTACTCACCTAATGCCCATGAAAATAGGAGGATTGGTCGATTGGGGACTACCGATATCTTTTGAGAGGAGACTTTGGTGATTTTTAAAGCATTAACAATCCCCTCCTATGTTGTGTTTTATCATTCAAAAATTTGAGGTATTCTTCCCCCATATCAAAATAGGAAAAGTCATAATAGTTACCTTTCCCCCCAATCCGAGTCGTTCTTGCTTCATTTCTAATCCATTTAGTTACTACTGCTAATTAGTTGTGATTCTTTCTTCTGGTTTTTCATTTGCCTAGATTAAATTTCTTTACTAGTTTGGTACTCTTAGAGCGGATTCCGTGAGGACGACCCTCAAGTACTACATCATTAGTCGTATACTTGCGGCTAATTTTTGACATTAAAAATCTCGTGAACAATTTTTTGGCGCCGTTGCGAAGGAATTAGGTTCTCTAAGATATCTATCAAGCTAGTTTAGGAGATTTGAAGCTATGTTTTGTTTTCATTCTTCTTTCAATTCTGCTTTTCCTAGGGTTTATCTTTGCTTGAAATTGATTACCTCTCGTGGTAGCGTTTTTAATGCATGCTCAAGAGGAGTCGAGGAGCGGCTAACTTAATCCCCATTGCCCTGAGATTTTGAGGCTACCGCCCGACACGCCAGGGTTGAGCAAGGAGACAAAGAAGGCAAAGAGGGGAAAGGATGGATACAGAGGAAGTAAATATGGAAGCTCGCAATCCCAACACTACCCCACTTCGGAAGTTTACGATGCCGAACCCCATCGTCATCCCATTAAGCATCTTAAGGGCCGCGGTGGAGGCCAACAACTTCCAGTTCAATCCGTTATTCATCATCTTATTCCAACAAAATTAATTTGGCGGTTCACCCATGAGTACCCCAATGACCACATTGTTTCATCCTTGAAGAAATGTGACAGTATCAAAAGGAATGGACTATTGGACGATGTCATTTGGTTGTGCCTTTTTCCCTTCTCATTGAAAGACAAGGCTAAGTCATGGTTAATGAATGCTAATATGAACTCTTTCACCACTTAGGATGGGCTTTCCAAGGCATTCTTATGCGAGTATGCCCCTAGAAGGCTGCCAAACTTAGGAATGACATCACCTCATTTACTAAAGGTGAATCTCTTTATAAGGCTTGGGAGCGTTTCAAAAAGCTTCAACATGAGTGTCGTCACCATGGTATAGCCGATTGGTTGCTTGTGCAAATTTTCTACAATGGCCTTCACCAAACCCGTGAAGATCTCTATTGATGCCTCCGCTAGCAAGACAGTTATGGGGAAGCTAATCAATGAAGCCAGGTAATTATTGGAGGAAATATCTTCCAACAACTATCATTGGTGTGGTGAATGATCTAACTTCAAGAAAGATGAAAGACTTGAAGTCGATGCGTTTGCTATGCTAGCAAGTAACATGGATGCTTTATTTCAAAAGGTGGTAATATTCAAACAAGTCCTCATGTGGGTGCTTTAAGTGGGTCATTTTAGAAATGCAAGCATTTGCGAGGTGTTTAGATTCCAAGCCCATGTTTATAGTGAGTGTCAACTTGGTCAATCTTTCCAAGATTTGACTGTTGAGCAAGTGAATGCCATCCATATCTGCAATAACAGGTCAACAAACGACCCCTATTCAACACTTTCAATCTGGGGTGAATAAACCATCCTAACTTCTCATATAAGAACTTCAATCCACTCTCTCATCCTTCTCTAGAAAATCACCCTCATCCACCGGGATTCCAATATAAGGCTCCACATTTCCCACCCTTTTAAGCTCAATAACAAAAGTCCAACGTGGAGAACATAATAGAGCATTTTATTCAAACTCAAACTAAGACAAATAAGGCCCTTGGTGAGCCCATGAGTCAACTAAACTCAAAGTTTGAAAGCATATCCACTCACCAAAAGATGATGGAGAATCAAGTGGCTCAAATAGCTTAACAAGTGAGCCATCCCTCCAGCCCCAAGGACACCTACTAGGCTAACTGAAAGCAAACCCCAAAGGGAAAATGAATGTCATCTGTTTGAGGAGTGGGAAGACATTGGAGGCTCCAAAAGAGGTCCCAAGGGAGATGAAGAACAAGTGAAGGATCAAGATGCTGGGATTATGGATAAAGAGGGGGATAAGAGTGAGGGGGGGTGTACTGAGCTCACCTCGAGAGAATCCAAGCCCAAGCCCATTGAGTCATACAAGCCACCAATTCCTTTCTCTTAAAGGCTACGTGCTGCCAAGCTTAAAGCCAAATTCAAGAAATTTTTGGCAGTACTCAAGAAGCTCTATATTAATATCCTACTCTTGGATGGTATTTTGCGGATGCCTTTGTATGTCGAGTTCCTGAAGGATATTCTTTTAAACAAGTGAAAGTTTTAAAAGAATGTGATGACTTCTCTCATGAAGGAGTGTAGTGCTACCCCCTAAAACAAGCTACCTCCAAAATTCAAGGATTTAGGAATCTTCTCTATGCCATGTGCCGTGGGTGATATTGCTATTAATCGTGCGTTGTGTAACCTTGCAGCGAGTGTGAGTCTCATGTCCTACTTAATATGCAAAACGCTCCAAGTAGGGGAATTGAAACCCACCACTATTTCCATCCAACTTGCGGATCGATCGGTGAAATACCCAATGGAAATCCTTGAAGATTTGCCCCTTCAAGTTAGGAAATTCTTCATCTCTAGTGACTTTGTTTTAATTAAAATCAAAGAAGGCACTCAAATTCCTATTGTCCTAGGATGTCCACTCCTAGCCACGGCTGAGACAATGATTGATGTTAAAAATGGAGACTCTCCCTCTAAGTTGTAGAAGAGAAACTTAAGCTCAATCTCACAGAAGCTATGGCCACTCCTACCATAGAGGATGCTTGCTATCTGGTGGACACCCTTGAAAGGGTAGTAAAGGAAGCATTAGCCATTCCTAGGCCTCTCGATGATCCTCTAGAAGCTTGTTTGGTTGGTTCCTATGAAGATGAGATGGAGATTCAATCGATTAAAGAAATGAGGATCTCCTTCAAGCTCCTAAATTCAACCTCATTATACCCCATAAGCTACCGGCAAGGAAATGTTTCTAGTGTAGAAGTTCAAGCTCCAAAGGAGGAAAAGAAGGGCACCCCCAATGTAGAGCTAAAGAGCTAAAGCCATTTCCCTCACACTTGAGGTATAAATACCTTGCTTCTAACCACACACTTCCTGCTATTGTTAGTACTTATCTAGATGACTCTCAAATTGAAAAGTTGTTGGATGTGCTTTGCAAGCATAAGGGAGTCATTGGCTATAGTATTAATGATATTAGGGGGATTAGTCCATCGGTGTGCATGCTTGAAATACACTTTAATGATGGGCATAGGCACTCTAGACAACCTCAAAGGCATTTAAACTCAAACATGCAAGGAGTGGTAAAAAAGGGGTTGTCAAGCTACTTAATGCTGGGATCATCTACCCTATCTCGGATAGTGAGTCGGTTAGCTTGGTGTAAGTAGTTCTTAAAAAGGGGGATGTGGCCTTTGTCAAGAATGAGAAAGATGAGCTTATTTCTCCTAGGACGGTCATGGAATGGTGCATGTGCATTAACTATAGGAACCTTAATAGTACCACCTGGGAAGACTATTTTCCCCCTCCCTTGACTTGATGTTTGAAAGGCTAGCCCGATATTCCTTCTTTTAATACTTGGATGGATACTCCGGTTTCTTTCAAATCCCTATCTGTCATCTGAGTGAGTAAGAGAAGATGACATTCACCTGCCCTTATGGTACCTTTGCGTACCAAAGGATGCTTATGCAATGTCCCAACTACTTTCCAACAAAGTATGCTCGCCATTTTTTCTGAGTATATGGAAGATATCGCATAGGTTTTTATAGATGACTTCACAGTCTATGGAGCCACCTTTGATGTGTGTTTGGAAAGCTTGATTAGGGTGCTTCATAGATGGTAGGGGGTCAATTTGGGGTTAAATTAGGAAAATGCCACTTTATGGTGCTAGAAGGTGTAGTTGTTGGGTATGTTGTGTCTAAGAGGGGCATTGAGGTGGATAGAGCTAAGGTAGAGGTGATTGAGCGGTTGCCATTCCCCACCAATGTAAAAGGGGTTCTACGTCGCTTTATCAAGGATTTCTCTAAGATCACCAAACCTCTCACCTAAGTCTTGGCCGAAGATACCCCCTTTGTGTTTAGTAATGAGTGTCTTCAAGCTTTTTATAGAATCAATAAGGCTTTGATATTGACTCCAATTATCCAGCCACTCAATTGGAGTCTTCTATTCGAGTTGATGTGGGATGCAAATGATATTGGTGTGGATGCAGTTTTGGGCCAAATAAGAGACAGAAAGCCATCCGTAATCTACTATACAAGTAAAACTCTCGATGAGGCAGAATAGAACTACTCCACCATGGAAAAGGAGATGTTGGTGGTACTTTTTGCTATTAAGAAATTTCATCATACCTCTTAGGCTCCAATGTGATAGCGAATCACCTCTCCTAATTACTGATTGATCATGAGAGCTATGGGGAGTGTACTTTTCCAATTAATGATTCTTTCTTGGATGAGCATTCACTTGCATTGGCTACGTCAAGCTCTCTTTGGTTTGCGAACATCATCCAATACTATTTTGTGGCACTCCACCACTCGATATGAATTCCAATCAAAGGAAGCCGTTCTTTTCCTAAGTCAAACCCTTCTTTTAGGAGAATCCTTATTTGTGTAAGACTTATAGGGATGGAATTATCAGGAGGTACGTTCCCAACGAAGATATAAAATCTATAATCTCCTATTATCATAACTCATCCTATGGAGGCCACGCCAGTGCCGACAAGACCACTGCCAAGATCGGCTTTTTTGGCCCACGCTCTTCAAAGGCACTTATGTGTATGTTTGAGCTTGTGATTGATGCCCAAGAACTGAGAATTTAACAAGGCGCAATGAGATACCCCTCAACTATATCCTTGAGGTTGAGATCTTTGATGTTTTGGGTATTGCTTTCATGGGTCCTTTCTCTTCCTTAAGAGGGAACAAGTAAATCTCGGTGGCCATCAATTATGTTTCTAAATGGGTGGAAGCCATTGTAAGCCCCACGAATGATGCTATAGTAGTCACCAAGTTCTTCGAAAGGGTAATCTTCCCTGTGATTGGCATGCCAAGAGTCTTAATTAGTGATAGAGGGACTCATTTCGTATGATGAAAATTTAAAGTCGTGGTCACTAAGTACGGGGTGTATCACAAGAAGGGATTAGGGTATCACTCTCAAACAAGTGGCCAAGAGGAGATCTCGAATAGGGAAATTAAGGTCAGTTTGGAGAAGACGGTAGCCCGGTCAAGGAATGATTGGTTGGACAAGCTCCATGATGCAGTATGGTCCTATTGCACCGCCTTCAAGGCTCCCATTGGAGCCATACCCTTTGTACTTATGTATGGAAACCAGTGCCATTTGCGATTGAATTAGAGTATAGAGCTTATTAGTGAATCAAGTAACTAAACTTTAACCTCAAGGCTTCGGGAGATAGGCGAATACTACAATTGAATGAACCGGAAAAGTTGAGATTTGATACCTATGAGAACTCAAGGATATATAAGTAGAACATGAGGAAGAGGCATGACAAATGTATGCTAAGGAGAGAATTGAAAGAGGCAGATTTGGTGCTATTATTCAACTCACGCCTCAAGTTATTTCCCGAAAAGCTATGCTTGAGGTGGCCCGAGCCGTTCATGGTTCTCAAAGTGTTCCCTTGTGGGGTGGTCGAAGTATGGAGTGCAACCTTCGATACTTTCAAGATGAATGACCAAATACTCAAGCATTACATTACTAATGATCCAATTAAGGAAAAGGTTTCTTATCCCTTCCCTAGCCCCTCCTCCACGTAAAAGAAAAGCCCAACGGTCTAGCTCAAGGCCTTAAAAGAGTGCTTCTCAGGAGCTAACCTGAGTTTTATACATATTTATTCTTTTCTTAAAATGAAAAAAGAAGAGAAAACCATAAAAATCATAAAAATTGCATTAAGAGGCGAGTACGGAGCATTGGGTGTTGCATAGAGACCGTTTGGGAGGCTGAAAGCATGCCTTAGAAGGTGAGAAGAGTTTAAAAAGGCAAAATTGGGTTATTAGGAACAAAGGTGCGCTGGTCGGCCATTGTCAAGGCCTCAGGTCATGGCTAGAATTGTAGAAAAAGAAGGGGAAAAACCAGCGGGTAGAAACGGGCAGCCATACCCATTGTCACAGCTCCTGTAGCCACTCCTCGACTTTTTTTCTCCCTTTTTTTATCCCTCTTCTACCTTATTTTTCTTTATACTGTCCCAACCATAACCCCCATAGCTGACACCCCTCTCTTTGCTCTCCTTCTCCTTCTACCACCAAGAAAACCACAATTCTGCCTCAATCTTTACCCAAATCCTCCAAATCCATATTTTTTTCATCATTCCTTCACATTTCCACCCTTAAAACTCCAAAGTTTCTTCTCTTTCACCCCTATTTCTCACCCACCAAACCCTAATCTCCATATCCACCACTATTAAAATACCAAACTCTAGTGCTTTCCAGTCTCGTACTTACTAAAAATAACCCCCAACTCTACTTTCCTTCACAAATTACACCGCTTTCCACCATTCTAATTCCATTTTCTCTCGCTTCAAATCCCACCTCCGTTGAAGGGTTCTAAAGCTTGAAGAGAGAGAAAGCTCACTCTTTGGGCTCATTTTGCTACATTTTGAAGGCAAATTACAAGTGGGTACATCCCTTTTCCCACATTGGTTGCTAATTTTGGTGATTAAGGTGTCTGATTTCCATTTGGGAGTTTTTGGTGATTTTAGTGGTTGAGTTTGAGCATTATTGGTGCATTGAATCAATTATGGGCAAGAAAACCTCTACTCTCGAACCATCCTCTTCCATGACTTCCAAAAAGGCAGAGAAGACCGTCACAACCTCAACCTCAACCGCTGTACCTAGTCGGGCACAAGTGACCTGGCGTAGTCTCCCTACTCCTCCTTATGTCACTAATAAGTATGGAATTAATTTTGTTGATCAAGAGGACATAAGGCATTAGTGGCATCAAGGAAAATTTGTGAAATTAAATACATTGACATTCCCTTCTTCGAGAGCAGAGGCCTTTAGAATGATGTCTATGAATTGCTTGAGGTTGTTGGTTGGGTGGAATACATGCAATCGGATAAGCCTATTTATGAAAGGTTGTGTTGGGAAATCCTTAGCTATCTTAGGGTCGATTGGAAGACACATTTTAACAATGTGGAAGTCCATATTCACTTTCACCTATTTGACCATTCTTTTGACATGAGTCTTACGGAATTTGATCACTGCCTTAAACTCCTATATGTTAGCTTGCAGTCATGTGCCCACAAAGATTTCAATGACCAATCATTTTAGTGTGAGATAACCTGTGAGACCCATGAGATGGTACCTGATAATTCTGGGAGTTTTGTTTATTATAATGCTAGCTCTTGTAAGGCCACTGCTGTTTATAACCCGGTACTTCATTACCCTCATAGTGTCTTGGCTAACACTATCTGTCCTAGGTATGATAGCTAAAATAACATGCAGTTGACAGAGTTGTACGTCTTATGGGCTATCCTATATGATTGCAAAATTGATACAGGAGCACTCATTCTAACTCAATTAGTCTCCCAATCCAAAAGCAAGTCTAGTTTCATAATCATAGGTGGCATTATCTCAGCTATTGCATCTGGTCATGGGTTGGATAACCTCATTCAAAGGTTTAGAGCCTTTGCACTTGGGGGCGATTGAACCTTGCTATATGTTTAAACATGGATATCTCTAAAATTATATGGGGGTGAGTATATGTAAACCATCATGGTAGGGCTCTTTTTTCACTTCCCAACCCTACCAAAACTACTTGTAGTGATACCACAAACTGGTATTACAAGGATGATGTCAATGTAGAGATTGATGGGGAGGAACCCCAGGCCCAAATAGTAATAATAGTAATGTTGGTGGAGAGGTTAATGTTGGCGGAGATGAAGGATATAGATAAGATGAGATGGCTTATGATATTGATATAGATAAGCCACTAATGACCAGGAGTAGGAGTGCCATCAAATCTTCTTGCTTTGATCAATGACGTCTCTATCTCCATTTGAGAATGGACACATTTGATGAGCGCTAAACTCAACAAGTGCAATAATAAGCTCTTAAGCATGTCGAGATGCTCTATCGATAAGAGGAATTTGACCGCTAAAGAGGAATAAGTGAGGACGTGTTTTTCTAAGGAAACAAAGATTACTTTTGCACCAGCACCATCATGTCTCATGGCTCCTTCAAAATACATTTTTCAAGGTGGGAGGATATCAACAAAGAATGCATCTTCACTAGGCAAGTCATCATTTAGCTCCCAAGCATCAAGGATTAGGTGATCCGCCAAGAAATCCACTAATGCTTGTTCTTTAATGGCCTTTTGTGGCATGTGAACAAGGTCATATTGCTTTAGCATTATAGCACACTTTGCAAGTCACCCATTTAGAATTGGCCTTGACAAGATATATTTGATGGGATCATATTTAGAAATCACTTGCACCATATGAGCTTACATGTAATGCCTTAACTTTTGAATGGCAAATATGAAAGCCACACACATCTTTTCAGTCGGCGAGTAATTTAGTTCAGCCCCAACCAAAGTGCAACTTAAGTAATATAGAGATCTTTCTTTGCCTTCCTCATTTTGCTGGGCTACAAGGTACAGTACAAGCGGCTTCCTCAGAATTGGTGCCCCTAGAAGTGGTGGATTTGATAAGTACTTCTTGATGCTGTCGAAGGCTTTTTGGCATGACTTTTCCCATTCAAATTGTGTATCCTTCTTCATGAGGTAGTGGAATGGATGACAACGATCAGTTAGGTTGGATATGAACCTTCTAATATAAGCTAAATGGCCTTGAAGACTCGTAATTATTTGAGATTTTTTAGGGTAGGCATTTCTTAGATTGCCTTGATTTCAGCTTGGTCAATCTTAATGCCTCTATGCCAAACTAGAAAGCCTCAGAACTTCTCTAAAGGGATACCAAATGCATATTTAAGTGGATTCTTCTTTAGTTGACATCTCCTCAGCCTATCAAAAATTCGACGAAGGTCTTGTAGGTGGTTTGATCTCCTTTTTGACTTGACCACAAGATCATCAATATAGCACTCCACTGTTTTGTGCAACATGTCATCAAATATAGTTTGCATTGCTCTTTGGTATGTTACCCCGACGTTCTTCAAACCAAAGCTTATTACCTTATAGCAGAAGATGCCTTTTGGAGTGCGAAATATTGTGGCTTCTTGGTCTTCTGGTGCCATATGGATTTGATTGTATACTGCAGCAAAATCCATAAAGGACAAGGCTTCATGTCCCATGGTTGAATCAATCATAAACTTGGTGATGGGGAATGGGCAATCATCTTTTGGGCAAGCGTTGTTAAGATACCGGAAGTCCATGCAAATATAAAGTTGCCCGTTCTTCTTCCCTATAAGGACAACGTTTACGATCAAATTCGGGTATTTTACCTCATGAATGAGTCCTGCCGCTATGAGTTTATTGACCTCTCTTTCAATTTCAGGTACTAACTTTAGACGAAAATGTCGTTGAGGCTGCTTTTTGGGCGAAACATCCTTCTTGAGGGGTAAGCATAGACTGCAACTTTGCGAATAAGCCCTGGCTTTTCACTGTCACTCCAAGCAAACACATACTTGTACTCCAAGGGGAGATCGAAACACTCCTTTTCTTCTTCGGGTGTAAGCAATTAACTTATATAGATAAGGCGTGATTTCTCAGCAGTTTCGAGATCCAACTCCTTCAAATCATCAACTGTAGCCTGCCGCTCGTTTCCTAGAGTTTTAGGAGTCTCTGCAAGTTCTATCTCTATCTTTGAGTCTTCACATTCCTAGACTGTGATATGATTAGAAGAAGTCACTTCCTTTTGGTCACCCCTTTTGTTCATGTTAGAATTACCTGGCTGAGTAGTAAAGACCATAGTGCATCTCCTTACCCTCAACGAACCATCTGTCTTCATGTAAAGAGTCAAAAGCTGCTTCATATGAGAAGGGATAGAACTTTGTACTTTGTTTCCACCACCAAATCGATTGAACGCTGGATCGTTTCGTTCTTGGGCTAATGGATTCATCAATTCTCTTGCTTTTGTGATTATGTTGAACACTGAAGGCCTTGGTTGCGCATGATCCTTTTTTCTCTAGAACGTAGAAGACTTAAGGTTTTGACCTTTCCTAATTCTAGCGAAGATAGATGGGTATTCCCTTGAGATATAGATGGGTGTAATCTATTAAGTACATAAGGTTTTATAGGAGGTTGGGCATTTTCAGCCTCACTCTCATCTATTTCTTTAGCAAAGATATGTTGCACTATATTCTGCCCAGCCTTGCGTCACCTTGATATCCTGATCGGTTGCACTGGTGTATAACCAAGACCTACCTTTGGGACTTCTACAAGACCTCCTTGTTCTTGAATCTTCTACATTTTGTTGAGGCCGTAGGTTTCTACGTCCACTACCTTCCCTAGTGCAATAGGGTTGTTAAAATTATAACTTGGTTTCTCCATAAGCTTATGTGCATTCGGGTCGAATCCTTCCCTTATTCGCGCATTTACAACTTCTCCTCTTAGTCTAATAAGGTCTTGGAACAAGAGACAAATCTGGGCATAGGAGAATCACCTTCGGTTGGTACATGTTTCGCATTGGCAACGTGACACTTTCTTTAAGGGTGCTCAAGTTAGCCCCGCTATCCTTCTTGATGGCCGTGCCCCCAGTATTTCCACTTATGCACCTACTGAAGGCTGTTTCCCCTTCTTTGCGATGAGCTTTGGGAACATATCTTAAGACCAGTGGCATGTGATTTGTGGAAACCACCACTTGCTTAGCAACGTGTTTAGCAAGTTGGGTGATAGTCTCTTATTTAATGTCTCCCTTATGATACTCCTATTATTTCACGCTATTGTGTCTCAGTACCACCTTGGAATTATTGGCAGCATATGGCTCCCCCGTACCTGTCGGCGAAATTATGCAAGGCATAATCTCCTTAGGTACAGTGCCCTCTTCAAAGAATTTTGAATCAATAAAATGCGATTCTGCCCTTGAAAATGGCTTGACATCACCGTTGATCTTCTTCTCGCCACCATAGTAATACTTAAGACATTGATGGAGGATAGAAACCACTATTCTATGTTTATGGAGACACGGGTGTCCAAGTAACAATTTGTATAGCGTTTTGGAGTTAATTACATGTAAGATTGAAGATGTTAATAGTCTCCCATTGTTACCTCCGGCCAAATCATGTCAATCGAACGCTGACTCTCGAAGCTAAACCCTTGAATCACCATACGACTCTTACAAAGCTCTTTAACTGTGATTCCTAATTCATTCATTGTAGACTTAGGCATGATGTTAATGGCTGAACCTCTATCTACCAAGATGCACTTAACTTTTTACTCCTTGATATAGCCAGTCACAAACAAAGGACGGTTGTAAGGTTTGGAGCCTACCAATAAGTCATCATCGGTGAAAATGATAGCTATGTTGCAAGTGGCGTACTGGGCAAGGCCTTTCAAGGATTCTTCAACATTTTTGACCTTGTCAGCATAAAGCTTTAGGCAGTGGCAACACATTGATGCATCTCTTCTGCTTAGCAAAAGATTTACCTCCAACCCATGGGTGCTGGTAAAGCCTCTAAGACGATCAGAGTTTTATCATCTCCTTTTGGAGAATCTTCATGTTTTTCCTCTTCTCTATCTTCTTTATCTTCCAGCTCAGTATATAAAGACATGTTTACAGTGACTCTAATAAAAAAAAGCCAACTGGGAAGAATTCTTCCAATGTGATAGGAGTAACCAACTCCTGCTCAAGTAGGTCTATAGGTTGAACGTCCTGCTTCTTATTTGTTTTCGAGCTCTTTCTACCTCTTATATGCTGAGGTTTCTTCTTCCTCCCTTGTCTCTTCCTATGGTGCAAAGGCAGTTGTTGATCTCGTTTTTTATTCCTGGGCCCTCGCCAAGTAACAAAGGTCCACCCCTCTTCATCATCCTCCGAGATATCAACAGTGTGTTTGATTTCTAGAGGAGGAGTTTGTGTCATCAGCGGCACAACAACTAGCTCTAAACTTCTGAATTGAACTGTAAACAACTCCATTTTTGGCGAAGGAGTCAAATCATTTTTTTCCTCTTGGTAGAGTTGGATATGACTTTCTTGTCGTATAGGCGATGACTCCAGTTGAGCGCAGATACAATTGGATTCAGCGGTTTCATCCAAGTTTAGTATAATCCTCCCATCCTTGGCTCTTCCTATGGCGTAAGGGCAGTTGTTGGTCTCGTTTTTTGTTCCTGGGCCTTCATTATCCTCTAGGATATCAACAGTGTGTTTGATTTCTAGAGGAGGAGTTTGTGCCATCAGCGGCACAACAACTGGCTCCAAACTTCCGAATTGAATTGTAAACAACTCCATTTTTGGCAAAGGAGTCAAATCATGTTTTTCCTCTTGACAGAGTTGGACATAACTTTCTCGTCGTATAGGCGATGACTCCAGTTGAGCGCAGATACAATTGGGTTTAATGGCTTCATCCAAGTCTAGTATAATCCTCCTATCCTTGGCTAGTTGCATGATACGCTCTTTAATAGTAATGCATTTTTAAAGGGTGACTAATGACCCTGTGATAATGGCAGCACTTCGAGTCGTTTGTCCTTCCAACCTCTTCTGGTCGCTTAGGTTCAAGAACTTTGATGATCTTGTTTTCAAAGAAGTCATCCAACATTCCCGACGAGTCTGAATTAGGGAATGGGTACTTCCTTTCTTGAAGTTTCTTCGCCATAGGGCACTTCTTTGTTGTCTTTTTAGAGAATGCAGGCTTCTTCTCCTCTGGCCTAGGCTTCCCTGAAATCCTCATGGGCCCTTCAGTGGAAACAGTCATAGTTTCCTTCATTGAAGCCTTTGGAGGCTTAGAACTCTTCTTGGAATCGCCTTTGTCCTTTTTGAACTCATATGAAGAGGACGACTTGTTGCGATGGTTTGCTATCGTCATTTCCATGTCATGTGCCTTCGTAGCTAGCTCTTGAAAGGTCCTAGGCTTGCTCATCTACATGACATAAAGCAAGTCCCACTCCATGCCCTAAGCGCACATTTCGCCAGCTGAGTTGGATAAACGATCTTTGCAGTTAAGGCTAAGAGATCTCTAACGATTGATATAATCAAGGACTGGTTCATCCTTTCACTACTTAGTATTTGTCAGCTCTGTCATACTAACAGTATGCTGAGTACTGTAGAACCTGTTAAGGAATTCATGTTCCATTTGTTTCCAGTTGTTAATAGACTCAGGCTCCAAATCTGTATACTAATCGAAGGCGATCTCTTTAAGAGATCAAACGAACTGCTTCACTAACCTGTCTCCCTCAGTGCCACCATTGCTGCACGTCTCAATAAAATGAGCGATGTATTATTTGGGATTACCTTTACCATCAAATTCGTTGAATTTAGGGGCTATTAGCCATTGGGCATACAAAGGACATCAATCCTTTTCGTATAAGGCTTTGTGTACGAATGTGTCTTGCGAGGTCCTCCCCCTAATTAAGCCTTAATAGCATTCGTGATTAGACTTTGAATATGTTCAACATACATCGAGCCCAATGATGATTTCTTCTTTTTTACGTGTTCGTCATTAGAGTCTTCACTGTGGATAGACTCCTTGTTAGACTCTTCGACATCCGAGCCTTTGTTAGAGGATTTGAATGGTCGCTTTTCCAGCTTCTTCATCAAAGCAGTAATCTGCTCACTTTGATGCTTGATTTGAGCGTCTTTCTCTAGACTCTGCATAATGAGCCTCTCTAATATTGCTTTCATATTTGCGAGCTACTCTTCTACGTTGGTCGCCGCCATCACCATGACTGGCATAATGATAGAATTTGAGGATTCAACTCCAATTAAGCGACTAACTCCCTTGGACATGCCGCTGAAGAGTCACTACTAGTATAGCCATGATTTTCTACACCGAAAGGTTGAAAGGTGGGGTTGGCCTAAGTTTGGAGCTCATCCATCCCTTGAGGAGTTGTTTGATGCATTTTTAAGCCAGCAACTGACCTTTGCTTCAAAGGATGCGACAGTACAGTCCCAACTGATTGTTTTATAGCAATCACAGCAGCAACTTTTGCCATACTTCTAGTCATGACTCCGCTAGATGTGACATTGGTGGTTATCAACTCTTGACATGTAGATCAGATAGCTTTCCTTGAAGGTTGTGGGATGGCGGTCTTAGGGCCATGGCATCGTCGAGGAAATGTAGAGTTCGTGGTTTTGAGAAAGAGATGGGAGGCAGAGAAGATCCCATCGAGCGTGCCAAAAATTTATAAACACAAATTTCAAGCCTAAAAATAAATTAGACAAGAAGTTGAGTAACAAATTAAATTTTTGTATTTATATCAAAGAACGGGTACAATCTATATATAACATTTACGAAAACAAGTGTAATAAATCCTTTAATTCAATCTTCTCGAATCATCTTAAATGAATTTTAATCTTGAGAGAGGGCCTAAGAGGCTTAATCTCAATTAGGATATGAGTTTGATCTCCACGAGTAGACAACACGTGTTTAGAGTGCTTGTTGTCTTCTGCCAGAGAAAAATTCTTGAGCTCTTGTGAGTTCTTCTAAAATGCCGATCCCTGAATGAGGGGGGTAGCTCCCTTTTTATAGAGAAGTCGAAGTTAGGATATTCCTTCTCATCTCTATTAAAATAAATAATTATCTATTTTCTCTCTCATTAATTCCACGTGACACTTTTTAATTAGCCACAATACATTTCCATTAAATATTTAATTTAGTGGAACACCATAATTAATTTAACACGTGACGTGTTGTAATTGGTCAAAATAAAGGTAATTAATTTTTCCAGATGGAGGATGTTGGTTGGTTTAAGAAAATTTACATTCTACAGTAATACTCACTAATATATACAGATAGTTTAGTGACTTTTGATGCATTTTTTCTGAGTAACATGACTAACACTAATATATACAAATAATTTAGTGAGTTTAGATGCATTTTTGAAGAGTTACATGACTAACACTTTAGTGAGCTATTAGATGCTTTTAGTTAGCAAACCAGATCCAAACCAATGCATGACGTCTTGGTGAAAATTTGCCATGTAATTAATGAAGGACGTTAGTTATTACTAAAAATAGTTCAATAATATTTATGATCATTACCTCTACAAATATAATTCATACAATTTAGTGAGTCGAAATATACTTTCAATAAGCTGAGATATAGTTTTGGTGAGTAACATAATTACCACTTTTTAGTGAGTTGATAAATATTTTTATTGAGCAAAGTGGACCCAAACCAACATTGGCACCTTGGAGAACATTAGCTATGTAACTAATCAATGATGTCAATTATAATTAGAAATAGTTCAAATAATGAGTAGAACTATTGACACCAAAAAGTATTTCATATACTTTAGTGAGCTTATATGTACTTTTAATGAGCTGAGATGCATTTTCAGTGAGCAAAATGACTAACACTTTAGTGAGCTAATCTATGCTTGTAGTGAGCAAACTAAACCCAAGCTAATGCATGGCACACTTGATGAAAATTAAGGGCGCAATTAACTAGTGAAAAATATTTCATATACTTTAGTGAACATAGATACTTCTAGTAAGCAGTGACAGCTTTTTTGTGAGCAACATAATTAACATTTTAGTGAGCAATGACAGTCAGTTCAGGGAAAGAAGTAATCTTCAATTGAAGGCAATAATATTATGCACTTAAAAATGTTACATTGAAAATTCTAAAATATAATAATCCTTGTTATAAAGAAAAATAAATTTTTAAAATTTTATTATAAATAAGCAATTTTACTATAGACCCTATTAGTGAGTGGGATACAATTTTGTCGAGCTAACAAATATTTTTAATGAACAGACAACTCTAAACCAACGTGTCATAACCAATTGAGTGGAAAAAAATAATATTTAATGAAAAACAATAATATTTAAAACTGAAAAATATTTTGTTCAAAGTTCTACAAAAGTCCTTGTTATACAAAAAAAAATAGTTTCATAAAATGTTACTATAGACAAACAAATTTTTAAATGGTGCATTTTTGTGTTGCATTAACATCAAAAGAAGGCTACAAAAATATAAAATTAAGACATGCCTAGACATAGGCCCAAGGTTCAGACCATAGCGCCTTGCACTTAGCCAATGCTTGCTCCAATACCATCACGCCGACTAGCATGCATGTAAATTTGGACGCCAACAAATATATATATAAATACCATGAGTACATACCATGTCTTCATTCACCCGGGTGACATAATAATTTGCAATCTTCACATCATCAAGACAATACAAGCAACACACACCCCAAAAAAGGAATAGATGCAGAAGAAAATAACGGGTATAAATTCTCCCATTTCTTTCGAATCCTTTTGAATTATGATTATAAATCAAATAACAAATATGTGGACATCTTAATATAGAGAGAAGAATAATAATCTCTTCTTGGACAAGAAAGAGATGTGTGGTTGATTTAAAGGTACAATGGATTTGGAAAAGAAGGAAAAAAAAATGTGATTTGTACTCGATCATGTTTTCACAACCATGTTTTGCATTTAGCACCCTTTAGGTTTTCAATATTAATTTTCTCAACCACAACATTTTCTACTTAATTGTCATCAATCTTTACCATTAATGTTCATTTAATGTAGGACTGAATTCCGGTGAGATGATGACATGACACACGAAACAACCTTGAATTACCTCAACTACCCCTCCTTTAGTGGTTGTGGGCTTGATACTTTGAAAGGTACTTGTATTAATAACAAAATAAAAACCCCAAAAAACAAAAAGAGACGATGAGAGAAAGGATAAGGTTTAGTGAAAGAGTTTTCTTGGTGAGAGACTAAGGAAAAGAGGATCTAATTCCCATCATTTCATGGCACTAAAAGGCGTACAAAAATGATTGTTCAAGCGACATTGAATAGAGATAAAACGGTCATTTAATATCATTTTTTTCAAAATTTGGTCAAAAAATCACTCAAATTATATCCTAATGAAAACTTCGGGTGGTCAAAATTAAGTAAAAATTGTTGGGGAGGAAAAATTTAACGTCGAGAACTAGAAGGGGTGAAGTGTGAAAAACCCAACTCATAGACCAGAAAATACAAAAAAACACACATACACCCAAGCACATAGTTCTCAGTTTAAAATTGAGCTCTATATGCACAGATATGTTGACATAAAGAGATAAAGTAGTCTTTCTTTTCTCAAGATAAATATTTCACTAAAAATTTAAGACCGTAGTGCATTTAGCATGACTCAAGAAATCTGCATGTAACTTAATTAAACGCTCAATCGAACAAGCAAGCAATGTTCAACCCCTTCAATTCATGCACATAAACTCCCAAACACAAATAGATTCAGTGTTATGTGAGCAAAGAGAAAAGCTACTCCATGTCCCCTATTTTAAATGCTTTTAAATTCTAAATAGAAATGGATTACAAATCTATGCACATAAAAAAAAGGTAAATTGGTCTCTTCCTTAAACAAAAATTTTACATAAAATACTGTAAAATTGGAGCTCTTGGTGGGGGTAAAAATCACATATATATAACAAAAACTACTAAAACAACTTTGACTATAGATCTCGCTTCATGAGATTTGAATAGAAAAGGAAACAAATAGATTAATTTGAGGCTTACAATCTTTGCCACCCAAAGTTGCAATAACATCTAGGAATGATTGATGGAGATCAGAAGTTAATTTTGTCATTGGCTTCTTTACTTTTACATCGCCATTAACATCACCATTTTCGATCTCAGCTCTTCTCTTAACCTTTTTTTCCTAGCTTTTGTTAGACAAACAGAAGAATGAGGAGAAACAGAGAAAGTGTGTATGTGTGTTTCAAATGTTGGGGGATGAGGCACTCAAAGTAGAGGGCAAAATAAGTAGGAAAGTTGGCTACTCCATAAGGAAAGAAATAGACTTTTACTCCTTTTTTAATTTTTTTTAAAAAACAATTATATGCGCTTTTAGGAGCCTTTTTTTGGATTTTTGTTTTTGCCTCTCTAGCCTGGTTGTAAGTATTTGTGGATAATTTCCATCAACTTATAAAGTATTCCTTGCACTCAAAAATAAGAAAACATAAAATATCTTGATTAAAGTGTCATGTTATAATCAAGTTATTAGAATTGGGATTCTTATTAGAATTGACTGAAATTCTTTCATACTTGGAATCAAGAATGGAATCAAGGATCGTAAAATTCTAAAATTTACTTAAAATAATGATAATTATTTATGCAATAATAAAATTCTTAATAAACAGTCATAGTCAAATAGAAATTCCATTTAGCTACATTTTGTACAAAATGTTCATGCAAAATCTACATTGTAATTATGAATTCCTGGGCATAGGAATGTATGAAATTATTATATTTCTTTAGGATTATGACTGGTGTGTAAAATTGTATAATCATATTAGGACCCTAGTATACATTAGCTAAAAAAAAATTGATTATAAGATCCTAATCACTTGGAGATTCTAGTGAAAATTGAATTGATGGAGGATTTTTTTAATCTTAGAATCATAGGATTAGACTTGCCGCTACAATGTTGCACTATTTTAGCTAATTCAATTCAAATGTGCATATAGCTTCATTGACATATGACTTCTTGAGCTTTTCTCTAACTCCAAGATGACAAATCCAAGGAACATAACATAAATTGCCTGGTGAGTTAGTATTCTGTCCTAGAAGTTAAACAGGTTTTAAAGCCTAGTTTCTTAAGACTAACCTCGTGCCGTGGCCCACATGTACCCCCTCATAGCCACATTTTGATAAAGGCCAGATAGGGTGTGTGCCAATTACCACATTTTAAAAAAATGCTAGCCAATTCAATATTAAGAGAATGGTCTTATTCAGATTTTTTTTTTTTGGCTCTTGCAAAAAATTTTATGTCTGAAATATCAATTTTAAGTTCTAAATATGGACTTGAGTCTCAATAAAATTGTGGTATCCATAGTAGATTTTGTTATCCATTAAAAATGCATTATATAATGGTAGCATCCATCTAATAATTCTGTTTTCAAAAATCAATTTATGTTTCATCACATATAATTTGGTTTGAAATAATTAAATCCTTGCGTTGTTAATATCATCTACAAAAGGTGTATTGGGTGCAATACATTGTTTGTGTGTAAGCTCCACAACTTAACTGCTTTCGTTGCAAAGTAGATGCATCATTGCCTTGCTTGGTCAAATTAATTACAACATTCCATTGGAATTTATTATGGCGGTAAGCAACAGTTAGTTTTTCGGGGTTTATTTCCATTTCAGTCCTTTTTTTGCAGGTGACAAAAGCTAAGATTTACGTGAAATAGGACTTGGATGATTTAGATCATAATAAAATTTGGGGGGAAAAACATTATATTGAGTCTTATTTAAGTTGAATAAGCTCAACAAGGTTAAAGTTTAGGTAAAACGGCAAAGTCTCAATTTTTTTTTGGGGGGGTGCGAAAGAGGGGTTCCACATCAGTATCCCTCATGGCCCAAAAACCCCAATATTATCAGCAAACAATAGATTCAGAACAACTGAGGGTGGGGAGTCATAAAAAAATAGACCTTGTATCCAAACCCGCACCAACATTAGCCAACTTATCTGCAACTTTGTTGGCTTCCCTATAAAAATGTGAAATGCAAACTTCCCAGCTTAGATCTGCAATGAGGTCTTGGCATTGTTTGACTAGGCTCTAATGTTCTAGTGACAGATTGGAAGCTCCCCCAGTGAAGCCAGTAACTACTAGGGAGTCCAATTCCACCCAAAGCTTTAAAAAGCCTAGTGTTTCAGCAAAATTCAGTCCCATTAGGACAGCTTTGAGCTTAGCTTCTATAGAAGAACATACCTTCCACATATCCCTCTAACCATTCACGCCTATGGCCTCGGAAAACACCTCTTCATCCAGCTGGCCCTGGGTTTTCCTTTGTAGCTCCATCGGAGTTAAGGAGGACCCATCCCTCTGGTGGAGCTATCCACCTCACCAACCACCCCCAATTTCCCTATTTGTCGATTCCAGAAAGAGTTTATTGGCTTTGAGCACATGTAAGATGTCCTTGAATCTTGCTTTAAGAAATGACACTTTATCTGTACGGATATCCTAGGCTCTATTGAAAATTTTTTCATTACGACACTTCCAGAGGTACCATATTATAACAACAAATTTAGTAGGCCAATTGTTCTCTCATTGCATGTCCTTAAATTCCAGCAAAACCATTCCTTAATTCGTCCATCGAAGCAACAAGTGCCATTGCCAGACCTGAAGAAGATCTGCCAAGTTGTTTGTGTAGATGGGCAGCATCGGAGAATATGGTTAGAGTCCTCTAGAACCAGATCACGCACTGGGCGCCTAGGGTTGTTGGTGAAACTTCAGCCTGTTTCATTCTGTTGATGTTGTGCATTATTTTTATCATGGGATGCAAGCCAAATAAACATTTTAATTCTTTGAGGAGCCTTTGTTTTTCATAGCTCTCCCTAAAAAGGATCATGAGCTAGCAAATTCTCCTTGCAAATAATTTGAATGGTAGATTTGATGGAATATTTCCTTGAGCCGGAGCCTCCCCAGAAGTGATGATCCAGATCTCCCTCGTCATTTGTCAACTGAAAGGATGAAATCATCTTGAGGATGTCACAAGGAAGAATGGAAGTAAGCTTATCCCACTTCCATCCCTGACCCACTTCCCAATAGTCCCTTACGGTCCAATTATTCAAAAGGAGGAATCAAGCCAGTGACCAATTCTAGCAATGACTTGCTTCCTTTCCAACAATGTAGCCAAAATAGAGTATGACAACCATTAACAACTTTTCGAAGAGCAACAACTTGAATAATCTCCAAATTTTTGCTATTCCTTTCTAAGCATTAGAAGCATTTGGTTTGGATAGCATCGCTTTCACTTTGCTGTAGCCTCCACAGTATTTATTTATTAGGACTCTAGACCATAGAGAGTCTTTATCAGTCAAGACCCGCCAATCTAACTTCACTAAGAAAGCTGAGTTAAGTTGCCTCAGAGATTGAAGTCCAAATCCACCATTCTTCTTCAGGTTATTAACCACGTCCCGTTTCACAAGGTGTGGTTTATGTTCATTGGAAGCCGTTCCTCACAGGAACCGACGAGCCTTCCTATCAATTTCCTCACATAATGATCTTAATAACGTTGTGGTTTGCACAACATAGGTCAGGATTGTTGAAATATAAGACTAGAATATGGTTGATCGACTTACCAAAGACAAACATCGGGTCTTCTATCTTGCTAGCTTGTGATAAATTCTATCCAATATATATTGAAATTTTACACGAGTGACCCTTTCATGAAAGGCACGTACACCTAAATATTTGCCCAGGTCCTCCATAGCTGTCATGTCCAAGGTCTTACAAACCTCCTTAGTCACTTTCGTGTGTGTGTTATTGGAGAAGCAGATTCAAGATTTACCCTTGCTTATTTTTTGATCTGACGCAGCATAAAAATTATCAAACATTCCTTAATAACTCCACTTTGATCATAGTTGGCCTCAGTAAATAGTGCCAGATCAGTAGCGAAAATTAGACCATTTTGACGAACCCAGATAGGCCTCCATCGTCCTTTATTAACTGCTTCTTCAACCAAGTGAGAGAGGTGCTCAATGCAGGCTATGAAGGTACAGGGAGATAATGGCTCACATTGTCGAATGCCCCAAGAGGGATAGGGCTTCATCGTTGGTTCCTCCTTCTAACAAACATGCATCGTGCAATTGAGATATAATGCCTAATAACCTCCATGAAGTTGGAAGGAAGCCTTATCTCGATGAGAGTTTCTTGGATAAAACCCTATTTAACCTGATCGTATGCTTTCTCAAGGCCGATCTTAATAGCCATGGTTCCCTTACTTCCGGATTTCTTCCACATAATGTGAATAATTTCCTATAAGATGACGACATTATCACTATTTTGATGACCTAGAACAAAGTTGATTTGCGTGGGTGAGATAAGATTAGGGAAGATGGCCTTCAATCTTTGGACCGTGGCTTTGCTAGCAATCTTGTAAGTCACATTGCATAATCCAATCAGTCTAAATTACATCACGTGCTCCAAATTTTCTACTTTGGGAATGAGAGCGAGATAGGTGTCATTGAGACACTCTGGGATCTTCTCCCTAGGAAGGACTTTAAGACTCTGGGATCTTCTCCCTAGGAAGGACTTTAAGAACCCCTTTACTCATTGTATTGCTGATAAGATCCCAGTAATTTTGGTAGAAAAGGACCTGGTATCTGTCTGGCCTTGGAGCTTTCAAAGGGCTTATACTGAAAAGGGCCTCCTTGACTTCCCAAGATGAGAAAGGTGCAGCGAGGGCAAAGGATTAATCATCCCTCAGTAGGGGAAAATAAGTCGACAGGAGTAGGAATGGCAATGGGGCGGGTACGGGGTGGGTTGAGCCGTACCCGTACCTATACCCGTACCCATTTTCGAAGACAGTACCCATACCTGTACCCATACCCATCGGGTATTGAAAAACTACACCCATATCCTTACCCACCGGGTTTTTGCGGGTTTGCGGGTTTTATTCGGGTTTTTATAGGAAATAAAAATTAATACCCATATTAAACCCATATTTAAATTCAATATTAGTAAATTCAACAAGTTATTAATACGTTTTTGTTGAACGCCTGCTAAGCATCCCCTGCCATAATATTTGGTCATAACAAGTAGCAACAATCCACATGAGGAGCATAGATTACCTATCCACCAGTAAGATATGCAAATTTGGGCTGGATATTTGGGCTGCCAAGCTTGATCAATTAAGTCAGATTAGATTTTTTTAAATTAATTAAAAAACGGGTACGGGGCGGGTTCGGGTACGGGGCGGGTGAAGCTCGTACCTGTACCCGTACCCATACCCATATCTATTTCGCTCAAACCCGCCCCATACCCATTTAAAACCCATTTTTGTCACCCATTTGGGTTATAAACGGGGCGGGTTTTTCGGGTTTTAAACGGGTACGAGTTTTATTGCCATCCCTAGACAGGAGGTTACTATGTATAACCAAGTAAGACGAGTCCGTAAACTGAGAGGCAAAGTAATTAAGGGCCATAGCCTTAACCGCTTCCTAACCAGGTATCCAAATATCCTCAGAATTCCTGAAGGATTCAATCCTATTACATTTTTACCTAATAATGGTATTAAGATGGAAATATCGTGTGTTATGCTCCATGTTGGATGGCTTCCATTCGGGATTTTTGAAACCAAAACATTTCTAATAGGTTGAGAGTTATATTTAGCTCCTTGAGAAGTTTTTCTTCCAGCTTAATAAGATGTCCCCCCCATCTTCGCCTAACTTGCGTTGAATGCCCTCCAACTTGGCCCAAGCCTTCCTTCTCCATCTAAATAAGTTACCAAAATCCTCCATGTTCCATTTTGACAGCTCCCCAGAGAGGTGTGCCAAGGCTTGCTCCATGGGAACATTTGAATGTCACTGTTGTCGCATAAACACATCAAAATCTTCATGGCCTAACCATGCTGCTTGGAACTTGAAAGGCTCGTAGCTCGAATGGTGCATAGCAAAGCCCATCATGGAAGAGAGAATAGGGCAATGATCTAAATAACCATGAGCCAAATATTTAGCGGCCCCTTCTTGCAACGTGGAATGCCATTGGATGTTTTACAAAGCCCTGTCAAGTCTGGCACTTCTTCTTGTTGCCAAGGTTTTGCCAGTAGCCCAAGTGAATTTGAACCCCATAAAGCCCAAAACAATAGGCCCACTATTTTCAATAAAATTACTGAAATTGTTACATCGGTGTAACGTCTCTTCCTTGCCCCTCGTGATCATGGCCCCCAAGATTCTTTGTCTCATTGAAGTCCCCCATGAAGAAGCAAGGCATAGTTATAGAAGCAAAATCACCCAACTTAGTCCATAACTCCTCCTGAGCATGTAGGTTAGGGTTAGCATGGACTGTAGAAAAAAAGGCAAGGTCTCACCCGTCTCTTATGAACCTCCATAGTAACAAACTTGTCGTGGGCTTTGATGAGAGACAGGTGAATTATTTCTTCCTCCCAAAGAACCCAAATCCCTCCTTGGAATCCCTGAGATTCCACTCTATATTAGTCCTAGAAATTGATTTTAGAGCATACTTCATCAGCTCTTGCACTACTAATGTGAGTCTTAAGAATAGCAACAATCGAGGGCTTATGAATCCCATAATCTCCTTCAAATTATTCAAACATTATTGGCTTTTCGCTCCACAGACGTTCCATACCAAAAGATTAATGGAACCCCGTAGTGTAACAACATTAGTTATAAAACCTATTTAGCTGTATAAACTCATAAGATAACTTAATGAGATGAGTTCATGTCATTGAAAGACACATCCATATCTAAAGCATAATACGAAGAATTTGATCGCATGAATAGGAGTCTCCACACTATTAGCCAAAGATTCTTTTAACTCTATAGCTTCTAGTCCAATCCCAGTAGTGCTCAGGCCTTCTAAGAGGTAGAAGACATCTATCAGAACTAGTTGCATACTAATTAGGACTACCCAAGGATTGTTTCTACCCCTTAAGGACACACGTTGGTGGTGTAGGCACTAAGAGCTAGACGAGTTCAGACTATTACCTTATCTATGGAGACTTGTTTAGGTGGCCTTGGAGTAGTGCGATTTAAAGCTAGGGAGCCTTAGATCAAGTTAGGAATGGAAAGAGCTCTGGCATTAGCATTCCTATGAATTTGGCCTGGCGATGTAGACTCTAGTCCTTCATTTCTTGATGAGGTTGGAAGAGGAGCACAAAGGGCTTGTACTGGCCGATTTGGAGGGTAGCCTATAATAGGCCTTTCCTCACCTTCAGGTCGAGCCCATTTTCTATATATCTGGTGATAGTCCGAGCAATAGGAGGGTCATTTTCTTTCTCCATAGGTTTCTCAACCACAACCACAATATTAAACTTTTAACCTTTGCTAGGTCAAGTTAAGGGGTAGATCTCGCAACATCTAGCTAGCTCCTGACATAATGCGACAAAATCGAGCATGTAACCTTTATCTGGTCAAGTTTAGGAGCCAACCTCCTAACATTTGTGTCTCGATATAAAAGGACATCTTAACTTGTACATTTGTGCACTTGGGTGCCCAGTAGAGCAGAATTCAAAGCATAATTAGACAAACATAATAGCCCAAATGAATTCAAAAGCTAACCAATCTCGACTGAGTTACACATTTTGCAAATAATTGAAGATATTATAAACTAAGCAAAAAAATAAAAGTCAGGATAATAGGAGATTAAAATATAATAAAGAAGATGATTTTGTTGATAGGAGACAAAGGTGAATTCTAATTCATTTGTCCAATATCTTCTCTATCCCATTACTACAACAAATAGGAAGTCACCCCTTCAAAAAGAAAAACAAAAGAAGAGAAAGGAAAGAAAAAGAACAAGGAAAGAACATTGTCATTTAGAGAGCGAGAAAACTCACAAAAGAGTGATAGAAAAAAAAGAGAAAATGACCATTACTCTGCCCAAACCAAAAGCCAAATTTTGTTCTGTTGCATCCCCAAGGCAATAAGGTGCGTTAACCTAAGGGCCAACCGACTTTCATCCCTTTTTCTCACTTTCCTTTTTACTAGTTCGGTTAATTTTAAAGCTTAACAAGACATAATTTTAACTTAAGCTTGCTTCCCCGATCAACGTAGCTTTTTGTTTTTGACCTTCGTATAAAATAAGAATATGGATTTTTTTTATTTACAATTTTTGATTCATTAGCATTCTTTTCTCTGTATAACATTTCAAGTTTTGATTTAATTAGTAGAGGTCATTAGTGGTAACGAATTATACAATATGTCTCCCATCCTAACATCATACATTCGACCGCAAACCTAGACCTTTGCTGCATGCCAATGGAGCATGTGGTCCTTACATTGGCAATATTTGAGGGCTTATAAAAGCCTTTTCTTATCAAGGCATCTCGTTTTGGTTTAAATGATTGATGGAAAAAGTGAAATATTTTTGTGTGTTTCTTTTA
Source organism: Carnegiea gigantea (assembly GCA_029747015.1). NCBI lineage: Eukaryota > Viridiplantae > Streptophyta > Magnoliopsida > Caryophyllales > Cactaceae > Carnegiea > Carnegiea gigantea. Next base: position 174,193 of record JAKOGI010000844.1, on the reverse strand, counting down.
CAAACTCACAAGAAATCTTGTTTGGCTAGGGGTCCAAATGGGTTATCTGCCCAGCTGAAGTATGAATTATTGGAACAAGCGATTTTACAAATAGGGTTTTTCGGTGCTGGAAAAATAGGCAACTAAATAGAGAACTCAGCTCTATAATTAAAATAGGAGTTTGCTTGTGCTATCCGCCCAGTTGAAGTATGAACCGTTTAGGCATCTGCCCCAAATAGGAAATGTTGTTCAGCTAGAGGTCCAAACCGGTTCTTAATTCAACAAATTATTCTTTTCTACCCCAAAAATGCATCTTTTCAAGCAAATAGAATTAAATTCTTAATGAAGCACAACTAACAATGTGTCTTCATGCCCAAAGAGCATTTGCATTAGGGGGCACATCAGGGTACGAACCTATTCTTGGGTCTTGAGCCGTCGGGTTCAGCTTTTGGTTGAGCAAGTTACTCTATATGGTATCAGAGCCTTTCTAAGTGAGAGGCCTCATGCACGAATCTGAATAATCCCCATATTGATTATTGTGCAAGATAAGGAGAAGCCTTTGCAACATCAACACTTCAAGCCTAAAGGTCATTTGCATGAGGGGGTATGTGTAATGCCCTGCCGAAAGGAAGGTAGGCATATTACCGTCGTGGATGTTCGACAGAGGAACACGCACAAGGCTCTTTAAACTCCTTATTGTTAACAATCCTATTAGAAGACAAATGCAGCAGAAGTCTTTGGTAGAATTTAGTCAAAGTCGATGGGGTAGTTCTAAACACATGCATTTTATATACTTACTTAAATCATAACTATAACAGTCTTACATAATTACATACAAAATAAGTGCATATCGAATTCACTAAATCCGTAACATAAACATATAAAAGACCTATATTCCTAGCTTGATTCTCCAAAAAGGCACCTAACAACTTGCTAGCCTTTTTAATACTCTTATGGTCCCCTTTTGCTTTCTAAAAACCTCAAGAATGGTGAGGTCATAAGTTCCGTGAGCCTAGTGAAAAATCTTTAACCTCCCCATTGTTACATTTTGCTCATTATCCAATTTACATTTAAGCACATAACACATATAGCACCACGAATCAGAAATATTGGTATATAGCACATGTAATACGATATAAAAACATGGTCATGCTTCAACAATATACTCATATCCTTCTTATCTGTCATGCTCCTAAAACTTATAAAAACATAGGCAGAGAGACATCATGAGACTAGTAATTAGTTAACTAAGCCATACTTCTCACAAACCATGTATGATTAAGGCACTCTTGTTTCCATTTGAGTCCCTAGACAAACTTCGCTGCTAGTCTATACACTAAACTAGCCATGATTCTCCCATGTTGATCATATCTTTTGGGCTCCTAGTCCACATAGAAGTCCAAAACAAAGTAGAGTATGCTAAGTCAAGCTAATGGCCTGACCATAACCAAAATTGCAGCATATAAATACATATTCCTTAAAAGATTCCACATACTCGCTAGAAACACATAATATATGTATTTAAGAGTACTTATCAATTACTTATATATTTAAAATCAATCACAATGTCATAAACATCTAAATAATCCCCAAATCCAAATTTAAAACCAAAAATCTAAATCCAAGCCAAAATACATTTTCACAACTTAGTATATATTCTTAGGTTAACCGAGATTCCTTAATTTAGGGGAAATCAACTCATGACCTACATAAGAAATCATCCAGCATAGGGTGAAAAATATATCTTGGTGGACCAGCCACCCTCGCTCTTCAAGACATGAAATGCACACAAAACATGAACCTTAGAGTCACATTCACATCCAAACAAGTTTAGATAAAAACCTTCCTTATTTCTGTGGCCATAGATCGAAACCTACATGGTCGATCTGACACATAAGAACGTTGTTCATATCCCAAGGGATTCGTTAGAACCTCTCCCACTAGCCTTCATTAATAGAATGACAGTCACTACTATGACCATAGCTGTAGAACACAACATAACAGCCTCAGGAAAGATGTGAACCTCCTTTCCGATAAAAATATAAAATAGTGAGATTATATAGTTCATATAATTTGAATTATCAAAATTTTATTTTTTAAAGAAACTTGTACTCACAATTCATACCAAGATGTAACCAACCAAGGCATAATTCTATTCTAAACCATGTCCCCAAACTTCCAATTCTTTATTCAACTATCATATTATTTATAATGCTTGAAAATAGTTTACATGCAGCCAATTCTCAACTATCACACACAAATAGCCCACAAACACATTGAAAATGGTAGTCCCACTCAAGAATTCACAATTTAGAAAATACACATCCATAATTCATGAACATTTATAGAAAATTGTCAAATAATATCCAGAGTCAAGTAATTTTTTGGAATTGTTCACATAGCGAATAACTTAGAGAAGTTCAAACATGGTCGAAAATCATAGAAAATTCGAAAACTTGTATTATTATTCCCTATCTTTCCTTTTCTAGTCCAAATATTCAAGCTAGGTATTCATAATTCAATGAATATACAATCAAATTCAAAGAATGGATACCAAATTCACCACATCGATAAGCCAATAATCACGACTAAACATAGAACTTGCAGGGTTTTCGTTTCAACATTTGCCCAACTGCAGCTGCTTTCAATGCTCTCAACTGTTTATAATTACTCCCAATCACTAATCGCTAATCTCAAATGCTCATAACTGGTATCACCTGTTCCCAACTGCTTTCAATTGCTATCACCCGCTCCTAACCACTTTCAATCGCTCGCAACTGCTCACATACAAATGCTATCCAACTGCTCACATATGCTTTTAATTGCTCACGACTACTCACTACTAATCACGACCACTCACGCTTGATCCTAACTGCTCTCAACTTCTAAGTGCTCCTAGCAACCGCTGAAATGAATAAGTCTTTAGCGGTGGGTTTCTTTAAAATGAAATTAGGGTTCTAATCAACTAAATGTTAAAATATCAAATTCGTAACTTCAACCTTCAATTAATTCCTCAACTTTAAGAACAAATTATTTAAATAATCTTGCCCTAATCAATTTTGGGTTGAAAAAAAGTAATAAATTATTCAGCTAAAAAACTCTACCAAATTCTCAATCATTGTTCTTTTGTCTTCCTCTTCTCCTCCTTCTACTTCCTCTTCTTTTTGATCTTTTCCTCCTTTTACTTCCTATTCTCTTTATTCTTCTTCTTCTTCTTCTTCTTCTTCTTCTTCTTCTTCTTCTTCTTCTTCTTCTTCCTCTACTTTCCTTCTCTCGTCTGTATGCATCATTTGTGTGTATGGGAAAAGCAGAACACAAACCCCCTTCCTTTTTTACATAATAAGAGGGAAAAAAATCCCTCCTTTTTATTTTTTTCTTTTTTTAGGCCAAGTTAACCCACTTTTTTTTTTTCCTTTCTTTTCTTTTCTTTTTGGGTAAAACTATAGTAGTAATAATAAGAAACATTCTACTTACCCTAAAAAAGATAATACTAAGACTAGCCTAAGCCCATACATAGATCTAAGATGGGCAACACTAAACATACAAATAAATCACACATAAGGAACATAGATCAACATTATTAAGTAAAATTTTGGGATGTCATAGTGTGTTAGAGTACAAAAGCATTCCTAAGAACTTTTGGTTGAGATAGTTCTTAAACAAAGTATCAGAGTTCTTCTAAGTGAAAGCTCTTAGGTTTGAATCTCAATAGCTTGTGCATTTATTACTGCACAAAGTAAAAGAGCATTCAAGTAAGGGGTCATGTTTGTATAAATTTATTCTCGAATCTTCAAGTATACGTTTAAGCCTTTGGTTAAGATAGTTCTTGAATAGAATTAGCCAAGTTCGAGGGGATAAGACTAAGCAAAAACATGTTCCGTCTCTACCAAACTCTCATAATAAGAATTTGGTCACTATCAGAACTCATACTAGGGAGCTCTTGTGTAGGGAGCTAATACCATGCACGTCGAGCTATGCTCTTTTAGCTTATTTTGTCAATACGAGCAAGAAGCAAGTATTCCTTATTTTACGTCAAATAAATATATGTATCTAAACTGAAATTTCTTGCTTAACATGCAAACCCAAGGTGACTCAGTCTCCCCTATCTTAGTCCCCTTATGTCCTCAGTTATAGATTATCTATATGACTGATTTGCATTAATTAAGAAATGACCTTTATAAATGATTTTAGTACGTAAAACTTCAAATCGTGTAGAAAAATTAGTATCATATTATGACTGTTATAGAAAGGATCTTATCTAAGTTCATTAAAATCACTAAACTTAATGATTTCTCATAAATTATATCCTTTAACTATATACTTAAGTTTTCTCCCCCTAGTCAAGTTGTACACCTGAGTTGAAAAATCATTCATTCTTTTTTAAAGAAAACACAGTTGAAAGTTCTTCTATATGTTGCATGTGTTTTCGAGCTGATTCAACATTAAAATATATATCTTACAAATATTTCATTCTAACTCATAGTATATTATTATTCAACTTAAGACAGGTTGTCTTACTAAAAACTACCTTATTGTCAAAAGGTTAAAACTATCCTTCACATGGCTTTTAAATGATAATGATTCCACACTTGGGGGCATTGACAGGTAATAATCCCATTTTTCAATTTGACTTCTAATACGCTGATCTCTTAAATTTTAATGTATCATTACTGAGTCAATAATGTTTTGACTCACTGATTTAGTGATATCGAAGCTTACCTATCACTCATGGATTGTACATTTTCCTTCATTTCGTCTAGTACCCCCAGTTACATGAGAGAAATAAACTACTACCCCATGTATCCTAAAATTTTCGTATACTTATATTTATCTATACTACCATGAAGTTATCGACACTTTTACATGTAGTAGCGTACTTATCACAACTGGACAATTTATTATCCTTCACTTTTCCACCATCATCATTCTCATGTAATACATAAACTACCATGCATTCAAATTGAATAGTCAAAGCTCTATTGACTTGTGGATAGTGCATCAAAGACAAATACCTATGATAGTTAGCATGTTGAGTATCAAATTTAATTAAAAGTTAAATTATTCTCCTCTAATACCCTAAAATTGAGATTATTGGCATCAAAAAATCCTTTTATATATCACAACGTGGCTTAAGAGAACTTGCAGTTTCATATCTGTAGATTTTTCTACTTCTAAAAGAAATCTTTTTATATGATAATCTAACTAAAAGAGCACCATGCGTATTAAAATGCAAAAGTGTAGGATTAGCATCATGCATATTATAATGCAAAGGTGTAACAATCAAAATCAAAGAACATAACTCTTGAGACGAGCACGCTAATATAACTAGAAATTCTCCAAGAACTACGCAACTAATTCAGCAATTTAGTACAAACTATAAATCTTTGGCTAAAGACACTTTTTAATGTCTACAAGTACCTTATAAAAGGAAGAAAATACTACTAATTATTCACTACCATTCAAGAAAGTCAACTACATTGGCACATAAAGATACACGGACACCATACACTAAATATTTAGGACTATGTATTTTTGACCAACAAACTTAATTTGGGGAGATTTAGGGATATCTCAAGCAGGAGTCATCTACGAATGATCAATTAATCCCACGTTTTAAGAAGGAAGCCCGATTATATTGGGACTTATTCACCAACGTCTCGTGAAATTGCTTCGTTGTTGGAAGGTAGTCATCTACAGGCATTGCCTTTTTTCCCTTGCACTTGGTCTAAAAATCAAAATGGGTATAAGTGTACAACCATGCTATAAGATTATCAACACTAGGTACATAGCATCATGATGGTCCATATAGAAATTATTTTGCACAAATATTATAGTATTCCCCCTCTTCTCACCCATTGCTTAGGTCTTTTATAGGCCAACAATTGTAAGGTAAAAATGAATACAATAGTTAACTATCTTTAACAATGCAACACTTATAGGAACAACCACAAACAATTAGGGCTGTTTGAGAACTGTTCCTGATACCAAGAAATTATGGTCCTAAATTTCGGGCATTTTTAGTTTTTGATTCTTAGGGATCCAACTTATGTAAACCTAGCTAGAACTTATACATACTTAGCTCTGATGCAAATCCAAAGCATGTAATTCTATCAATAACCAATAGAAATGTTCTTTCCTAGGGACTAAAGAAACTCTGCAATAGATTTGCTTCAAATAAAGCACTTGATTAGAAAACTAAAATGTTGCACATTGTTTTCTATTGTATATATACTTAAGTAGTTGAGGGGTTCACGAGATCTTCGAAAATAGGATAGGCATGAGGCCTTTCGCCTTCTTCTCTAGGCATATCAACTGTGACAATGATGTTGTTGTATTCAAATATCTGTGGTTGGTGGTGGCAAAAGTAGTGGTTGTCAAGGGTGTGTTTACCAATTAGCTCCTTTATTCGACAAAAACAAGGCTAGCATCTCCAAGAGGCTAGGTAGCCTAACTCATTGATCTTGTCAAGTGCTTCCTTATTTTTCTCATTGTCCTCATAAACCTCCATAACACCTACTTGTTATTACCAATAGGAAGGTAACAATTAAAAAAAGTGAGTGAGGGTTATGTGTTATCCTTTCGTGCCATTGATAACCACTTCTCTGATTGTCCTAGAGTCCCTGTTTTAGGCTCTGTTAATCATTGGTTATTACTTATCTCTTTGACCTAACCTGTAAGCATATTGAGATTATAGGACTTAAGGACATAGATGATAAACCTCTATTTTGATCTTATTTTAGCCCTTAATTGATCCCTTTTTCCATTGTTTTCATGTTTTATCTTGAAGTGAAAGGGGCAAATTAGCCTCTTTTGGTCTAAATTGTGTCCATATATCGGTGTTTCATATTTTCTGGAGTTTCTGTCAGGAAAATGAGAAAATTTGCTAATGTTGATAGAAAGGAGGGCTAAGAAGGCAAGTTGCAAGTCAGAGAAGAGGCCTAGCGACTAGGCCCAGAGATTCGGCACGAGGCATGCTTATCGGCATAGTCGTGCCATGCTAAAACTCCACCAAGATGTGGCTAGAGAGGTGGCATGGTCACACCATACTGAGTGGCATGACCTTGGCACCCCAGCCTGTGGCACACGGCCGTGCGCCGTGGTAGTTTGCATTTTAATCCTTCTTCTTGATTCTTTTGGGGATATTCCATCCTTGCTTTTGAGAGCACTTTTCCTAAGACTTTTCTAGGGTTTTTAGAGAGATTGTTAGGGAGGGTATTTTGCAATCAAATTGATGGATTCAAGCTGGTTCAAGAATTCTCCTTTGACTTTAATTCAAATTGTTGCAATCTCTCTTTCTTTCGTCATTACTTCCAAGGTTTTGTGCAATTCATGTTTCTTCCTTTTATAATTGATTTGGTTATTTCCCTGATGATGTGTGGCTAATCTCCCAACTTAGGTTGGGATTGACACCGATTATGTTTAGTTGAATCATGTATTAGCCCCAAATCCCTTTCTCCTATGCTTGTGTTGATAAGTTCTATTATGCACACCATGTGTTCATTGAATTGCTCAAAAGGGCGTTCATCCTTTGTTATTCAAGTTTAAGGGAGCGTAGAGATGAACCTTTCACCTAGCATGACTAAGTAGACGATTAGGATTTCAATATGAAAACAATTAAGGTTCTAATTAGGATTCGAGATTGTAGACCTTGTAATGCTTTGACTTTTAGTCCCACGATAATAGGTGACTATAGTTTTAGAATTAGTCTTCGACTCTTGAGAGAGGGAGGAGATGGTCTTAATTGGTAATCTATCCACTCTTGATGCATGCTAGGTTTTGTTTGTTGGGGGCTAATGATTGATTCATCTACATAATTAAGCTGTTAATTCAAACCTACATGCTTTAATATTCTGATTTCTGAATCGTTTGTTAATATCAAACCTTTGAGATTATTTCACCAAGATTGAGTGTTTGGATTAATTTTGGTAATTGAAAGCAAGTTTCCTGTGGACACGACATGTACTTGCTGGTTGCTAGCTACAAGTACGCCATGCGCTAATCATTCAGGACATGTAAATTACCCTAGAATGAGCATTAGGGATAATTATGATATTTCTAGGGCATTGTCTTGTCCTTTCCTAATATGTATGGTCACATATGTTGGGCCTGCATATTTCACAGTTTGAAATAAGTCTTAACTAGTATGGATGCATGCTTATCATTCTACTTTTCTCATACCCATTTTTCTGAGTTGTGCTCGATAGCTTATGACAGTTTATTGAGAGTTCTAACATGCTTTGATAATAGTGGAAACTTGGGTTTAGGTGGAGTGTTTGATTCTCCACAAGCCACCCAGTGATAGTTTGGAAACATTTAGTTTCGGACCTGGTATTATTGTTCTATCCCATAAATAAACATATATGGTATCTTTTATTTATCTTTGTGTCCTTGATGCTCCCTTTTCCATCATGCAGACATTGTGTGATTTTAGCATGTGGAAAGGGAAGCTTTCCTCCAAAATTTTAGAAAAAGGATAGAAAAGAGAAAATTTTTTCGAATTTTTTTTTTCTATTTTTATGTGTGTTTAAGGAGTAATGCTAGCTTGATTAACTTTTACGCTTTGTGACTTGATATCGGCTTGTCTATGAGTATTATGTGACACACCTTAATCTAAAGTGTGTTATTTCTCACCCCATTGCTAACCTCGTAATTTCATTATAATTTTGAGTCCAGTCCTTTTTTATATATCACCATTGTCATATAGTCTTAAGCTTCCATGGTTGATTCTCCCATTTGCTTTATTATATTGGTCGCTTTGTTTCCAAAAAAGGAAGAAAGAAGCAAAAAAGTCAAAAAAATAAAAAATAAAAAATAGAGTCTTAAATTTGAAAATTGTAAGTATCCCTTTGAGGCATGCGCTGATGTTAGCCTTTCAGGTAATACTGCTACTTGGAGAGCTTGCTTCCCATGTGAATAAGTTAATAAAATAGTCATGTGTGATTGAATCGGACTTTGGCTGGCTTAGGTCTTAAGGTGATGGTACATTTGCACACCAAGCACTTGAATGGATTTACCATTATGATGGTACGTGGGGTTAAAAGTTGGTGTGAGGATGTCATACATGGAGACCAAGGGTCTTGTTATGTACATTAAGCTTGTGTATACTATGATATTTAAGTTACAGAGGTGATTTGTTCGTCAAGTGTGTACTGTTTTTCCCTTGTGCATATTTAAGGATTTTTTAAAATTTTAGAAAGATTTCCTATTTTTATTTTTCTTTTCTTTTTCTTTTTCAATATTTTGTGGGTATACCTTTTGCAAACCCTCACGAGAGCACACTCGTCCACTAGGAGCAACCTAAAGGTTTAACGGGCTTGGTACCTGTACTAAGGTACAACCGTGATTCCCACAAACGTGAGTTAGGTATCTTAGGTATATTTTCCTCTTATTTTACTCAAGAACGAGCAAAATCTACATGTTGGGGTATTTGTTCGATCACTAAAAGTGACTAATGAAATGCTTCTAATTTCTTGGTTTTTTATTGTAATTGAGATTTTTTTGGGTTTTATTTAGTTTTGTGTGTTTGTGAAAGAATAATGATTTAATAAAATATTAAGGTGATTAACTTGGTGCATGACTAATTAGAACATATTTTAGAAAGTTGTAGCCAAGGAAAAATTTGGAAATCAAGTCGATTCCAAAAAATCCTTATCATGGTGAGTTTCCCAATGCTGATTAAGAGTGGAAAACAAGAAACCTATTCCAACTAGAATTCGGAAAGTAAAAGGAAGGTTATCACCACTGTAATAGGAGGTCTTGGGTATCAGATTTCATCAATTATTTCTTCATCATCTTAGTTTAGGCTTTAGTTTAGATTTAGGAGTATATTAGTTTAATTTAACTCTCTTTCAAAAGCTTTGATTCTAGTACGTAGCTTTAATCCATGTTGGAGTTTTCATTCATCTATTCGATTCAGCTTTGAGTTTCTACTCTTAATTAGTTGGTACTTTCTTTTTTCTTTCTCTCGTTCGCCCCTTGTGATTCAAGTTTACTGCTTTGTAAATCGTTATGCTAATTTCCATGTTAGGAGTTGTTAAATTCAATCATATTTAGGTCATGTTTAATTTTTGTTAGTTGAATGACTCTATTTTACCTATTTCTTGCTTTCAATTTAATTAATATGGGTTAGTTTTTAGTTGTAGTGGCCTTGATTTAACCCTATCCCTTTGCATTCAACCCTCAAGCACTACGATTGGCAACCATATGTTCCAGTACTACTATACATCCTTTTAGGATCATAATACGCTTGGGACAATGGGACAATGCTGAGCTTATAACCTCAAGTTCATGGACTAACCTTTTGATATTTTGCTACATCCTGGCACAATGGGACCATATTGAGCTTTTGACCTTGCACAATCAAGTTCAGAGACCGATCTTCCAATACATATGTCCTAGCTTAAGAGGCTATCTCAACATTTTTGCACTAACATGAAAGGACACTCATTATTTGTCACCGCTGTAATGAGAGTGGACAGGCGCCAAGCTTCAGATCCAAAAGCAGTTAAGTTCAGGTAACATTTTTGTCCTAGCATAAGAGAACAAAATATCATCATTCATCTCCGCCACGGCAAGAGTAGGTGGGCACCGAGCTTTAGATACAAGCGTGATCGAGTTCAGGCATTTCATTCATCTCTATCTCAATGAGAGTGGATTGGCGTTGACTTTCATACTCAAAAATGGTCAACTTCAGGCATTTCAACAATCATCTCCATCACAACAAAAGTAGTCAAGCACTAAGATTCAGACCCAAGTGTGATCAAGTTTAGGCCTCTCATCAATTATCCCGAGCAGAGTAGATAGGCACCAAGGCTTTAGGTCTTCCTAGCATCCAAGTTAAAGCAAATATTTAAACTAGTGAGCACAAAAATACTTACTTTGACCTTCACCTTGCTCAGGCTCAGTCAAAGCGGAGCCTAATTATAGATATGTAAAAAAATGGTGTCTCATTGTGCAAAAGCTTGATGACAAAATTTAAGACGAACTTGTATAGTTGGGCGCCCAACAGAGCCGAAATAAAAACATCACCATAGAATTGGATTTTAAGCGCCATAATAGTACATCAATTATAAAGCCATCCAAGCTTAACTCGAAAATTGATTGAGTTCTTGCTATTGATTATCCGAGATATTTTAAACTGAGTGGATAAACCAAACTTTCAATAATAGGAGATTAAAAGATAATAAAGAAGATAATTTTGCAGGTAAGATATAAAGATGAATTCTTATCCATTTATCATATCTCTGCCCTATCCTATTACTACTATAAATTGTGGGTCACCCTTTTCAATTGAAAAAGAAAAAGAACAATGAGGAAAAAGGAACGAAGAAAAAGTGTGGTCATTGAGAGAGAGCACAAAGCATAAGAGCGTGAGAGATTAAAAAAAGAGAAATATTATTTGTCTGCCAAAACCAAAAGCCAAATGCTATTCTGCTAGGTTCCCTAGCTAATCAGGTGGATCAACCCGTGGGTCAACCAACCTTCATCCCCTCTTTTCATTTTTCTTTTTCTAGTTCAATCAATTTTAAAGTTTATGAACATGTTAAGCTTGTTTCTGCATCTGAGTGATTTTTTTAACATTAGGATGAACTATGAACATTAGTTTTTTCTAATTCAAATTTTTTGATTCATTGCCATACTTTTCTTAGTATAACATTTTAATTTTTTAAAATTTGATTAGTAAGCCATCAGTGGCGATAGGATGCGCCATGTTGCATCCCATCCTAACATCATACATTCACCCCCAAACCTAGACCTTTGGTTCATGCCAATAGAGTCACGTGTTCCCTACATTGGGATTATTTGAGAACCTTTTAAAAACCTTTTCTTATCAGGCCATGTCCCTCCGATTGAAAGGGTTAATAGGAAAAGTCAATTATTTAAGTGTGTCTCTTACAAACTCACTAGCGATTCTACTTTACCACATTTCATTTCCTAGTGCAGGAAAAATGGGCAATTAAATAGAGAACCTCACTCTCTGATCCAAAGAGGAGCCTATTTGTGCTCTTCGCCCAGTTGAAGTATGAACAGTTCAGGTCTCAGCCCCCAATAGGAAATATTGTTTGGCTAGGGGCCGAATAGGTTTCTAGGTCAACTAATTATTCTTTTCTACCCTAAAATGTATATTTTTTAAAGAAGTACAACTAAACTCTTAATCAAGCACAACTAATGATGTAATGATTCATCCATGGGGAATCATGCCTAGGGGTCTAGGTCATGGTGTTTGTAAGTTTGCACCATCCACACTTCAATTCCAATAAGCATTCATGTTATTGGACATGTTAGAGTAGAAACCTATTCTTGAACTTTCAACCATCAGTTTAAACTTCTGGTTGAGCAGGTTATTAAACATGGTGTCAGAAACTTTCTAAATGAGAGGTTTCATGTTTGAGTCTCAACAATCCTATATTGATTAATGTGCAAGATAAGGAGGAACCTTTGCAACATCAACACTTCAAGCTCGAAGGTCATTCGTGTGAGGGGGTGTGTTAGAGTAGAAAACTATTCTTAAGAACTTTTGGTCAATATGGTTCTTAGCCAAGGTAACAGAGTCTTTTGGAGTGAGAGGTCTTAGGTTCAAATCTCAACTACTCCTACATTTAATATTACACAAAGTAATGGGAGTTTTTGTAGCATTCACTGACTTCAAGCCCAAAGACCATTCGCATAATGGGTTGTGTTAGAGTGTGAAGCTATTCTTGAATCTTCAAGTATAAGTTTAAGCTTTTGGTTGAGATAATTCTTGAATCGAATTGACCAAGTTTGAGGTGATGAGACTAGGCAAAAACCAGCATGTTCCATCTCTACCAAACTCTCCTCATAAGAATTTGATCAATACCGAAACTCATAAAAGGGAATTCCTGCATGGGGGGGAGAAAACCACACCGGCTAACTATGCTATTTTAGCTTATTTTGTCAGATATGAGCAAGGGGCCAGTATTCTTCATCTTGTGTCAAAAAAAAAAAAAATGTATGTATCGACCATGAAATTTCTTTCTTGACATGCAAAACCAACTTGACTCAGCCTCCCTTGTTTTAATCCCCTAATATCTATAGTTATGGATTATCTGCATGGAAAACTTCAAATTGTATGGAAACTTAGTATCATATTATGTCTATTATTAAAAAGATCTTATCTAAGTTAATGAAAATCTATTTTCAATGTAGCAAAACTCAACTTGATGATCTCTCACAAATTATATCCTTTAACTATGTACTTCAGCCCCCCCTAAGTCGGACTGTATACATGAGTTGAAAAACCTTGAATTCGTTTTTGAAAAAAAAAAAAAAAAGACACTTGAAAGTTTTTCTATACATAGCACCTGTTTTAATGCTGGTTCAGTATTAAAATACATATCTTGTAAATATTTCATTCTAACTCATCATACATTATTGGTCAACCTGAGACAAGTTGTCTAACTAAAAAGTCCCTCATTGCTAATAAGTTAAAATATCACTCACATGACTTTTAAATGATATAACAATTCCACACTTGGTTTCTGATGTCTTATGTGCCATTTTTTTAATTTTTAATGTATCATCACCCATCTAATAGTGTTTTGACTTACTGTTTTGATGATGTGGAACCTTACTAGTCACTCACGTATGGTATATTTCCCTTGATTTCTTCTAACACCCGTAGTTACATGAGATAAGTAAGCCACTACCTCATGGTATCCTAAACTTTAGGAGTATTTATATTTATCCATATTGCTACGGAGTTATCAACACTTTCACATGATTGTGGTAGCTTACTTATCACATATGGGCAATATATTATCCTTTCACTTTTCCACTACCACCATTCTCGTGTAATGTGTAAATTATACCATGCAATCAAATTGACTAGTCAAATAGTTGTTGACTTGTTGGTAATGCAGTAAAGACAAATACCTACGAGAATTAACATGATGAGTTTCAAATTTAAAAGTTGAATTTTTCTACTATAATACCCAAAAAATGATATTATTGAAGTTCAAAACCCTTTTACATATCGTAGTATGACTTAAGAGAACATGCAGTTTAATATGTGTAGATTTTTCAACTTCAAAAAGAAATCTTTCAATATGAAAATTAAACACCCAATTATCCAACATTAACACTATGCATATTAGTAGCCAGACAACGCAAAAGTGCAACAATCAAATAAAGAACAAACTCTTGAAAAGAGCACGCTAATATAACTAGAACTTCTTCAAGAACTATGCAACCAATTCATCAACTTAGTACAAACTATAAATCTTTGGCGAAAGACACATTTTAATGTCTAAAAATACCCTGATAAGAAGAAGAAAATACTACTAATTATTCACTGCTGGGTAAGAAAGCCAACTATATTGATGCATAAAGATACAAGAATAACACACACTAAATCATTCTGATAATCTATTTTTGGCTAACAAACTTAATTTGGGGTTTAGGGATACGTTCACTAAGGGGCATCTGCAAATGATCAATTAATCCCTAGTTTCAGGGAGGAAGCCCAACTACAAAGGGACTTCTTCACCAACTTCTCGTAAAACTGCTTCGTTGTTGGGTGGTGCTCTTTACAGGCATTTTCTCCTTTTCCTTGCGCCTGGCCTGAAAAGACAAATGGTTATAATTGTATAACCATGTTATAAGATTATGAAAGCTAGGCACGCTATGTAGCATCATGATGGTCCATCCAAAAATTATTTTCCCTAAATTAATGTTATCGTATTCCTCCTCCCGTCGCTTATTTCTTAGATCTTTAGTAAACCAATGAGTGTAAGGTAAAGATGAAAGCAGAATTTAGCTATCTTCAACAATGCAACATGCCTAGCAACATCAATAATTAAACAGCTAAGGTTGTTCAAGAACTGATACCAAGTAATTATGACACTAAATTTTAGGTATTTTCAATTTTTATTCTTGGGGATCCTATTTATATAAGCCTAGCCAATATTTATACATGTCTAGCTCTGATCCAAATCTTAAGCATGTAATTTTATCCATAATCAATAGAAATGTTGTTTCCTAAAGAATTGCTTCAAATGTTAAAGCACTTGGTTAGAAAACTGAAATGTTGCACATGATTCCATTGTATATATACCTGCGTAGTTGAGGGTTTACGAGCTCTTCGAAAATGAGATAGGCATGAGGCCTCTGACCTTCTTCTCTAGGCATATGCACTATGACAACGATGTTGTTGGACTCCAATATTGGTGGCTTGTGGTTCTTGAGGATGTTCTCAGTAATTACCTCCATTATCTGGTGTCGCCGGGGGGCTGGGTGGTCCAACACATCGTTGAACTTCTCAAGCACTTGCTTCTTCTTCTCATTGTCCTCAGAAACATCGGTAACACCTGCTTGCTATTACCAATAGGAAGATAACAATTGAAAAAAAAAAATAGAGTGAGGGCTATGAGTTAATCTTCGGTGCACTTTTGCTTTGAGATAATCATGTCATTTTGCTTCAGCTCAAAAGAATACATCTTAAAATTTAAATTGAAAATTTTTGATTTCTTGGATAATTACGTTCAAATTTCTTTTTTTCCCCTTTTAAATTGATCAAACAATAAAATCCATAGTAGGTCTTGCATAGGACTGTCTTATATAAAAACTATTGTTGGTTTCTAACAATTATAGGATAACTAATAATTTACGTTGAGTAATTTTTGTTAAGCTATCCTTATTACTTAATCACTCGTAAATTAGAAAATAATTTAAATAAGTGAATAGATCTTAAATCTCTAAAAAGCCATGTCATATAAGGCATGTCTCACCATAATATTTTCATAAAATAGTCTCACCTTAAAATTTGTATAAATGAATTATATTGGAAATTTGGAAATCAAAGCCAAAATGAGAGAACAATACAATATATATTTACCTATCTGCAATAGAGATGTCAAAAAACCTAAAATCGAAAATCAAACCAAAAAATAGAAAAAACAGAATCAAAGAGTGGGTAGCTTTCTAAAAAAATTTGTTCGGTTAACCAAACCAAACAAAATTTGGTTACAATTCGAACGATTTGAAAATTTGGTTAATTGATGGATAATCAAAATGAAATTAATTTTTTAACAAAATTTAAACGTAAAAAATAAAAATTTAGGTAAGAATGTACACTTTTCTCATTATTTGTAAATGGTAAACGAAATTTAGTTTTTATATAAAAAAATAAACATAAAAAATGAAAAATTTAGATACAGGAGTACACCTTTTTATTATTTTTGAATAGTTAACCGATAGTTGAACCGAAAAATCAGTTAATCATATCAAAAATTATTAACTGACTTTTTCTTTTTGGTTACGATTTGAGTTTTGAGCAAATCGAAATTTTGGATTAACCAAAATATGGCAATTGAAAATTCTACCATAGTTGAAAAAAAAAAATCAACTGTCATAGTTGAAATTGTTGTAACCGTTGATGTAATTTATGTAGATCTCAACCGTTAAATTAAAAACAAATGACCTGTTATAGCCGGTCACCAACAGGTTGCCCTGATTTCACACTCTCTCTCCCCCTCTTTACTCTCTCTCTCCCCCCCTTCCCCTCCAGCCTCACTGCAGTTTTCAACTCCCTTTCTCTCTCCTCTCGCACATCGTAAAAGACCCCATCACGCTGTCATCTCCTTCAATTCACTACGTTCTTCAACCAAAGTCGCCATTATCAAACCTTCTACTTTATTTGAATGTGCTTCTTGACTTGACGCGCTTCAATTCCACCCACTTGACTGGGTATTATTACTCCCTTTCCTCCATTCTGCAAATGCAGGTTTCTCTCTCCGAGTCTAACCCGCCCCAATTGCCCAGATGTGTTGCAGCAACAATCTAGGGTTCCTATTCATTCGCCCTAATTTCCGATGAGGGGTTTGCAGAGGAGAGAAAAAGTGAGAGAAATCGACATGAAGAGCAGTAGCAGCAGCAGTAGCAAACTCAAGTAAACCGAGTTTTCACATTTTTGGATTTATAATGTGTTTGGTTCGAATTTGGCGTTTGCATTCAAGATCCCTTTTAGGATTAGTGATGTTCTCCCTGTTTTGGCCCGCCAAATTGCATTGGCTGTTCTTAATAATCTCCATAGCGCCGTTGACTTACTGCCCTCATATGTTGGGTCGGTGATGCCTAATAATGGGTCAATTCAGTGGAAAGGTGCCTGCTTTTTTGAGAATAGTGCTCAACTTGAGTCCACTGATGGTGGCGATAAGGGCCTCGGTGGTGGTGTTTTGAAACTGTCTATATGACTGTTGCCCTTTGTCTATATTTTTTGCTTGTTGAAAGTGAATTGGATTGATGATCCTTATGGATATGGCTATTTGATGGCAAATATTTCTTCTTGGATTAGATGTTGTGCTATTTAGGTTTTTTCCACAGATTTGCATGTATTTATTGGTATATGCTTAATCTATGGGTCGATACTTAAATGTTGCTGTTTAGGGGACAAAAGATGTTTGCATGGTAGTGTTTGATTGTCTTGTGACTTGCTGGAAACATTTGAAAATGCTAGCTTGAGTTAGTTGAGTGGGTAGCTTGGAGGTTATTTTGCTGATAAAGGTGATTATCACTTCACATCTATTAGAATGAACTCTTGGTCTTGCTATCAGGAAGTAAAGTGGATATCCCAAGTGCTTATTGTTGAATTAGAGAGTACACAACCACAAGAGGGGGGGTGAATTGTGGTGTCCGATTTTCGCAATATGCTGGTAAACAGTCGTGGGACCCTGTTCGCACAGACTGTTCCTGAGTTGTGCAGAAGCAAAATTCAACAAAATTAAGTGCGGAAGTAATGGACACAGGATTTTTACGTGGAAAACACCTCTAGCCCAACTGAGGTTAAAAACCACGACCTACCTCGTATAGGATTTAAACACTTCACTAAACGGGCTAATCACGTTACAATAGTAACACACCTTGTTACAACTTGTAACACACGTAACCTGTCTTCCCTAAGACAAGTTACCCCACGTCCAAAATCCCCTTGATTTGGACACACACTCTACTCACTCTTGTGAAAGAAGAATGTAAAGAAAAAAAACACCCTATTACAATGCTTCTCAACTAAGCTAATATAGGGTACAATGAAGTCCTAGTATGCCAACTTTGAAAGCTCAATTAATTCACTCACAAGGCTCGGTTTTCTTTTCAAACGTTTTAGCTCATGAACTCAGATTTTTTCTCTTTGAAAACCGATGTCTCCAAGATTGTAAGAAGCCGCCTTTTATAGTGCTTGGAAAACAATTCATCAAATTTTTGGAAACTAAAAAATTTGAAGAATATAGAATCCTTTACCCACAAGGGATGGAAAAACTATTTCTGAAATTTTTGGAAACTAAAATCCTAGAGAAAATAGAATCCTTTAGCTATAAGGGGTAAGGTGACATGAGCTGAAAAACTCTTCCTGAACCGCGTGCATAAGGCGGTGTTCTTTAGCAGCTAGCCCATGTTTTTCTCAACTACCTTATCCACTTGCCAAAAATTGGATATTCTTTTTATTCAAAAAGATTTTGCAAATCCCTTAAGATTTTTGATAACCGTTTTTTAGGGTAAGGAATAAGATACTCCATAGAAAAATCTTTCTTGCAAATCTTTGAAGAAGCTGCTCAAAATCCAAAAGATAAAAATCGTGCAAAGCAGTTTTTCGCAGCTTATTCGGGAAACACCCTGATCGCCCTGTTCCCAGGGTTGTTCTGAAGGGTGATCCGAAATATTTTCCGAAAAGCAAAACCGTTTCCAGTGAGTGGTAAATTAAAACTTTCTAATTGGCATATTAACAAGAGTCTAAAAATATAAAACCAAATCAAATCAAGACATCTTATTGTAACCACTAGTCATCTTGTAGAAAGACGAATCTGCTGCAAACACTTCACAAAACCTGTTCCTTATCTGCTGCGAACACTTCACAGGACCTGTTCCTTACGGCTGCACTTACATCCTATGCTTCAAACACTTCACAGGACATGTTTCAAACACCTTACAGAGCCTGTTCCTCATGGTTGTTCTTACATCGCTGACTTGAGTACCTGTTCTTGATAAACCATTAGTCAAGCAGTTTTAATATATTGAAGAACAGCAGTAAGACCCTGTTGGTAAAGCCTGTTTGGAACAACAACAACTACTACAACACTTGGATTTGTTATCATCAAAACCTTATACATTCTAACAAATTCCCCCTTTTTGATGATGACAAACCAAGTGACCATATTGACTTTCAAGGACAATTGAAGTGATTAGTGCCAATTATTTATAGGACCGACAATTCACATGAAGCAGTCAGTATCGAAAGACAATTCACATAAAGCAGTCAGTATCGAAAGAGTGTAAGAAATTTAACTCGTCTATGGCAAAACTAAAACAATATTGGTCATCCTATCTTCCCCCTTTTGGCATCATTAAAAAGTAGGGGCGAACAGTCAAATAGAGGGTGTTTGCTATCACCACCACTTGGGTAATGGAGGAAAGGCAACAGGCGATACACTCAAGTGTGTTGGTACGGTAATGAGATTGGCCATCCTAGTCACACACGAGCAATTCACAACAGAAAGCAAGCAAGGCAAAGCTAATCAAAAAACAAGATATCCTGTCATTCATCAAAAGAGCGCAACAGAGTATAAACTGATTCACCAAGAGAAGTGAGAACGGGCTATGAGAACAACAGATGGGAACAGCTCATGAGGGGTGTTCAAGGAGCAGAAGGAGAAAATTTTGCTGAAAGTGAAGAGAGAAGGGCGAGAAGATCTGCATGGCATTTTGCATTTAGAGCTTTTTCCTCGTCCAGGGCAGCCTTTACAGTGTTAAGCTCAGTACTGAGGCGAGAGTTTTCTTCCAAAGCAGCCTCAAGCTTGGTTGAGGAACTGTCAGGAACAGGAGGACGAGGTGTTCTGGTCCCCTGTTCTGAGGCAGACCCCTCAATCAAAGCATACCCACACCCCATAAGGGTGTTACTCCCGATCTCATCAATGAACTGAGCGCCCACCTTCTTCTGCAGTGTCACCCCAAAGTGCTCAAAAACACACTAGTCAGAAAGAAGCCGTATCCCAGGTCATGTTCCCTAGAGGTGTTTGCAATTCTTGCAATATGTCGCATCATGATGGCAGGAAGGTTAATTTGCACTTCCTTGTCCATCAGATCCATCAAACACTGATTCATGGCATCAGCAAGATTGCGACCCTGGCCTCTGGGGATGACATTCTTGATGATAAACCAAAATAGCAATTGATGGAGCGATGTCATGTCCCCTTTCTTCACAGACTTGGGTGTTTGCAGGCTTGGTTGTTGGATAAATTTCTGGGCGAGTTCCATCGGCCTGACTGTCCCTAGAATAGTCTTGTCTTCCCTCACATATATATCAAAGCCTGTGGAGGGAATCCCTAGAATGTCCCCTAATATCTTCGCATCAAAGCGAAGCTGCTTCCCATTAACAATACTTGTCACCACTCCTTCGGTGACAGTGTAGTTGGCATAGAACTCTACCAACTCATGTACAGAACACCCCAACTGGGTGTTTGTAAATAACTCATACCATCCCTGTGCCTGCAGCTTGTGCAGAAACACCCCCAGTCCCTGTTCCTCAAAATATTCGACCTTTATAATTTTGCCCCTGACAACCCGTCTCTGAAGCAATTGGGTCAGTTTGGCTGAGATTGCAGACGGGGTAGATTTCTTGGCTTGTTTAGGTTGGGGCTCAGTAGGAGGGTCTTGGGTGGAGGCGTGTTTGAGGGAGGCTTTTCTTTTGGGAGTTTTGAGGGGTGATGGTTTTGGTGTAGGAAGAGGCTTATCCTCTGAGGACTCCGAGAACGCGGGCGTGCCCTGTTTGAAGGCAGTGTTCTCAGTGTCGCTATCTAATGAAGGTTCAGACGAGGAATCAATCTCCTCAATAACAGGGGCTGACTGTTTGGCAGGACGAGGAGTGGAGTGAAAAGCTATTCGGGCTGATTTTCTTGTGGATCTGTTTGTGGGTTTGGTCGAAGAGGGGATTTGTGGTTTTGGTTTGACAGGGGGTTCACTTTTTGAGGGCTCTTCAGTCTGGCCGCTTTTAGGCCTTGATGGTGGTCGTGTTCTTGGCATTCTAGTACGCCTAGCCACAATTTTGTATCGTTTACGTTTCTCACCGGTTGGTGGTACCGGTGTGGCTTGTTCAGGCTTCACAGGAGACTCCTCCATTTGACCACTACTTCCCCCTTCTTCTTTTGACAAATCCTCCCCTAGGTCATCCCTAAAAACCTCAGGCCCTGTTTCTGGCCTTGTTTCCTGCTCTGGAAACAGCCCAAGCGAACTGATGTCATCTAGTCCATGATCGAACAGAAAGATTTCATCTAAAGCCCCAATTTCTCTTTCAGATGCCTCAACAGGTTCTTGGGGTTCACATGCACCCGTTTCACCAAACAAAATCAATTCCCACCCAAATTTGTATGGGATGTCTTCCAATTTCAAATTCACTGTTCTAAGGTCGATACTTTTCAAAAACCCAAAGGGTTTATAGACAATGGGTCGAGAAGGTTCAATAGTTTTACCTTCCATGAGGGCCGTCAGAAATTGTATAGGCGCAAACAGGGTTGTGGCTGTTTGCAAGGCTGTGCCCTGTGTCTGGTTGCCCTGAGTCAAGGTCGAGGAGCTCTCGGAGCTAATGGGAGACGCCATTGTTCAGATGAAGGAGAGAGATTAGGGTTTCTTGAACAGAGTTTCAGAGCAAGAGAGTTTCGGTGGAGGTGAGAGATTGAGCAAGAGAGCTTTAAAGAGAGAGAGAGACATGTGAAATCTTTAAAAGATTTTGCCCGTTTTGCAACGGGTTTTGCATTTATTTAAGCCGCGCGTGCCTCGGGAAGAGATTAGCAGTTTTTAATTTGTTGCACACATTTGACAAACAAGAGGCGTACCTATTCCTGATGCTTGTTCTTGAGGTTACTTGCTCGGTAACATTGGACAATAAGGGCAATCTCATTAGACCTCAACGAGTGTCAGCAAGTTGCAAACCTCACATATGCTAAACACAGCGCAGAAGTTGATTGCAAACAAAAATTTAACATGTTGTGCCCGTAACTTTTAAAGTTTGCAAACAGGGAGAGAGAACAGGTTGGTCAGGTTGTTCTAATTAAGCCTAGTTCGAGTCTATTCCTTTCAAATTGTTCTCTACTCAATGCCTTTGTGAATATATCAGCAATTTGATTTTCAGTGGCACAAAAATTCATTGAGATTACTCCTTTTTCAACATTGTCTCTTAGAAAATGATGACGAATGTCAATATGTTTTGTTCTTTTGTGTTGACATGGATTTTTGGCAATGTTAATTGCACTTGTATTGTCACAATAAATAGGAATGCATCCTATGTCAACACAAAAGTCCTTGAGTTGTTGTCTTATCCATAATAACTGAGCACAACAAGATGCAGCTGCCACATACTCAGCTTCTGCTGTGGACAAGGCAACAGAGAGTTGTTTCTTGGTTGCCCAAGATACCAAACAAGGTCCAAGAAAGTGAGCCATACCTGAGGTGCTTTTTCTATCAACCAAGAAACCTGCATAATCAGCATCAGCATACCCAACAAGATCAAAGTTGTAACCTTTAGGATACCATAAGGCTAGATCAGGTGTATGTCTTAAGTACCTAAAAATCCTTTTAACAGCCTTTAGATGAGTTTCTTTAGGGTTTGACTGAAAACGTGCACATAGACCAACACTAAAAACAATGTCAGGTCTACTAGCAGTTAGATATAAGAGTGACCCTATCATGCCCCTATAGGATTTCTCCTCAACTGAGGGACTGCCATCATCCATTACCAACCTAGTTGAAGGAGAGATGGGAGTATCAATGGGCTTGGCTGACTCCATCCCAAAACGCTTAAGTAATTCCTTAATATACTTTTGTTGATGGATCATGGTGCCGTTTGAAGTTTGCTTGATTTGCAAGCCTAAAAAGAAATTAAGCTCACCCATCATGCTCATTTCAAACTCACTCCTCATCATTTTTGAAAATTCATTGCACAATTCATGATGAGTTGCACCAAATATGATGTCATCGACATATACTTGGACAATCAACAAATGTTCCCCCTTAGATTTTAGAAACAAGGTATTGTCTACCTTGCCTCTTGCAAAATTATTTTCCAATAAAAAGCTTGACAACCGCTCATACCAAGCTCTAGGAGCTTGTTTTAAACCATAAAGTGCCTTGTCAAGTTTGAAAACATGATTAGGAAATTCATCACTTTCAAAACCGGGGGGTTGTTTGACATACACTTCCTCTTTAAGGTACCCATTTAGAAACGCACTTTTAACATCCATTTGATATAACTTGATCTCCATGTGGGCTGCAAAAGCTATCAAGATTCGAATGGCTTCCATCCTTGCAACAGGTGCAAAAGTCTCTTCATAATCAATTCCCTCTTCTTGGTTGTAGCCTTGAACCACCAGCCGGGCCTTGTTCCTAGTGACTGTTCCGCACTCATCTAGCTTGTTACGGAACACCCACTTGGTTCCAATGATTGTTCTATCCTCTGGCCGTGGCACAAGGTGCCATACCTTGTTTCTTTCGAACTGATAGAGTTCTTCTTGCATGGCTGTGACCCAATCTGAATCTGCAAGAGCTTCATTAATATTCTTAGGCTCAATTTTTGAGAGAAAAGCATAGAAAGCACAGAAATTTTTAAGCCTAGATCTAGTTTGAACTCCTGCATTAATATCAGACAAAATTTGATCAAGAGGATGTGAACTTTGGTATTTCCATGATCGTGGTGAAAGTGGGTTCACAGATATGCTCTCCATCCCAGCTGGGATACTTGGCGAAACAAGTTCAGGACCTGTTCCCAAGCCTGTTTGGGAGCCCATTCCTGAAATTATCTCAGAAGGGTTCGGCTGATGCTTTCCCGAACAGGGTTCCACCCTGTTTCCCCCTGTTTGGTTCACACCCTGCCTACCTTCCTGAAGAACAGCTTCAGGCCTTGATCTCTCAGGTTGATCCTTACCTGGTTCATCTTGAAGCAGCATGTCTTTTTTAACAAGACCTAGTTCGAGGTCTTCCTCCTGTGCATCATTCTCACTTAGAGAGTTAGTTTCATCAAAAAGCACATGCACACTTTCTTCAACACACAAGGTTCTCTTATTAAACACTTTGTATGCCTTACTATGTGAGGAGTAACCGAGGAATATTGCCTCGTCACTCCTTGGATCAAATTTCCCTAAGGTATCCTTTCCATTATTATGCACAAAACATTTACACCCAAAAACTCTCAAATGCAAAATATTTGGTTTTCTTCCTTTGAGGATCTCATAAGGAGTTTTGTTAAGAACAGGTCTAATCATGCATCTATTTATAATGTAACATGATGTGTTTAAAGTTTCAGCCCAAAAATTTCTAGGAAGACCACTAGCAACAAGCATTGTTCTAGTCATGTCCTCTAGAGTACGATTTTTGCGCTCTATCACCCGTTCTGTTAGGGTGTTCTTGGAGCTGAAAAAATTTGATCAACACCATGCTCATTACAATAGTCAATAAAGCTTGAATTTTCAAATTCTGTACCATGGTCAGACCTTATGCATACCAAAGAGTGTCCTACCCTCTTTTCCGTCTTTTTAATGAAAGCAAGAAATTTTTCAAAAGTTTCATCTTTAGAAGCCAAAAACAAAGTCCAAGTAAAACGAGAGCAGTCATCCACTATCACAAGCACATACCTCTTGCCACCTCGGCTCATGATCCTCATTGGACCACATAGATCCATATGTATTAATTCAAGGGGTCGAGTAGTGCTTATACACTTTTTAGACTTAAATGAATTTTTAACTTGTTTGCCTTTGGCACATGCATCACATACCTTGTCATCATTGAATTTGATGGAAGGTAAGCCAACTACTAAATCTTTGGTTACAAGTTTGTTCAAAAGAGAGTGGCTTGCATGACCTAGTCTTTTGTGCCAAAGCATAACATCATCTTTTAAGGCACTCAAACAAGTCAAATTATTTTGGGGAAGAGTAGAAATACACACTTTATAAACATTTTTGTGTCGCTTCCCCCTCAACACAACATCTCCTGTGTTCATGTTTACAACCAAGCAACGTGTTGGAGAGAACACTACTAGGTTGTCTTTGTCACACAGTTGGGACACACTTAGCAAGTTGTGTTTTAAACCATCCACAAAATAAACATTGTCAATTGAATGGGAGAGTGACTCACCTATCTTACCTATACCGACAATTGTCCCAGATTTGCCGTTTCCAAATGCCACACTCCCTCCTTCTGATGCTGTAAGTGAGAGAAAATTGGATTTTTCACCAGTCATATGCCTCGAACACCCACTGTCAACATACCACAGCTGCCTGTTCCCTAGACTGTTTGCTGCACTGTTTGCTAGGCTGTTTGTAGGGTTGTTCTCTCTCACTTCAGCCTGCAAAACAAATCAAGGGTTAGTTTTGGGAACCCAGATCCACTTGGGTCCCATTCCTTTAGACGTGTAAATCTCATCTTTCCTAACCCACATTTGTTTTACATGCACTGAGTTCTTGTTAATGGCATACTTTCTTATAGGACAAGCATATCGATAATGCCCCGTTTTACCACAATGAAAACAAACAATATTTTCAGGTAATCCCACATATTTGTTATTCACTGGGTAGGTCATCTTAGGCACAAAACCTAGTCCTCTTCTATTTTGACTATGATGAGTGTTTAACCATTCCAACGCCCTTAAGGACCTATTCCAGAGCTTGTTTGTGGCAAGGTCCGATTCTAAGTGTTTTATTTTTTCAAGCAAGTTTCTGTTTTCTTCCAGCAAAGACTCGACCTTACCTTTTATGTCAAGAGATTCTTTTTCTAGCTCAGTCAGTTTAGTGGAACAAGTCTCTCCTTTCATGAGTAGAGTTTCTTTAAGCACATTGATGTTTTCGTGCAAGGCAAGAGTCTCTTTGTCAACTTCAAGCTTTTCTAATTTAAGGGTTTCATTTTCAAGTTCTAAATCTCGAACATCCCCTTTCAATTCAGCACATATATCCATTATATTGTACACTAATTTCTCAAGAGTTGATTTATTTAGACCACGTACCTTGTTCTTGAATTGAGTCAGACTATCCGTTGACCCATCATCTGAATCAGTGTCACTCCTTGCCATAAGTGCTACATCAGCTTCCCCAGCTTTAGACCCTTCCTCATCCTCACTTGAATCTCCCCAGGCTGCGAGCATAGCTTTTGAGAACCTTTTCGCTGAGCTGCTTACACCCTGTTTCCTCCCCTGTTTTCTGGGGTGTTCGGGTTCTTGTTCTTCCTTGTGCAGTGGGCAGTTTCTCACAATGTGGTCCAGCTTACCACACTTGAAACACCCAGTGAACTGTTCCCGAGGGGTGTTCCTGGCTTTGCCGAAGTCCTTCCTTTTGATGTTTTCTTTGACTTTCTTGAAGAACTTCTTAAATTTTTGAGTCATCATGGCAATCTCCTCCTCCTCAGAATCAGAATCATCTTCTAAGGCCTTTAGTGCAAGACCTCGTTCTCTCTTTGTCTCATCTTTCTGTTGAGAATATTTCCTAAGTTCATATGTTTGGAGGTTGCCAATCAGCTCATCTAGGGTGATCTTGTTCATGTCCTTAGCTTCTTGGATGGCCGTTACTTTCGCTTCCCAAGAATGAGGTAAAATTCTTAGGATCTTGCTTACCAATTCTTCGGTGGTGAAGGATTTTCCCAAGGATTTCAACTCATTCGTTATGTGAGTGAAGTGAGTGTACATGTCCATCACACTTTCCCGATCACCCATCTCGAACAGCTCATACTTTCTCATAAGCAATTCAATCCGGGATTGCTTTACTTGATTGGTCCCTTCGTGAGCTACTTGCAAAGCATCCCAGATTTCTTTGGCCGACTCACATTCAGATATGCGAGTATATTCATCAAGACCTAGGCCAAAATATAGGAGTTTCTTGGCCTTGGCATTCTTCTCCATCATCTTGTAATCTTCAGCATTGAACTCTTTAGGCTCCTTGGGGATTGACTTTCCATCCTCAGTTGTTTTCTTAGGGATGAGTGGTCCATACTTGATGAGCATCCACAACTGATAGTCCTCGGCTTGGATGTAGTTTTCCATCCTATTCTTCCACCAACTATAGTGTTAGACATTAAAGTATGGTGGACGAGTTATGGATTGACCTTCAGCATGCCTTGTGGTGTACTCATCTTCAAGGATCTCTCAAAGGTGTTAGCCTTTCAAAGGAGAACCTGCTCTGATACCACTTGTTGAATTAGAGAGTACACAATCACAAGAGGGGGGGTGAATTGTGGTGTCCGATTTTCGCAATATGCTGGCAAACAGTTGTGGGACCCTGTTCGCACAGACTGTTCCTGAGTTGTGCAGAAGCAAAATTCAACAAAATTAAGTGCGGAAGTAATGGACACAGGATTTTTACGTGGAAAACACCTCTAGCCCAACTGAGGTTAAAAACCACGACCTACCTCGTGTAGGATTTAAACACTTCACTAAACGGGCTAATCACGTTACAATAGTAACACACCTTGTTACAACTTGTAACACACGTAACTGTCTTCCCTAAGACAAGTTACCCCACGTCCAAAATCCCCTTGATTTGGACACACACTCTACTCACTCTTGTGAAAGAAGAATGTAAAGAAAAAAACACCCTATTACAATGCTTCTCAACTAAGCTAATATAGGGTACAATGAAGTCCTAGTATGCCAACTTTGAAAGCTCAATTAATTCACTCACAAGGCTCGGTTTTCTTTTCAAACGTTTTAGCTCATGAACTCAGATTTTTTCTCTTTGAAAACCGATGTCTCCAAGATTGTAAGAAGCCGCCTTTTATAGTGCTTGGAAAACAATTCATCAAATTTTTGGAAACTAAAAAATCTAAAGAATATAGAATCCTTTACCCACAAGGGATGGAAAAACTATTTCTGAAATTTTTGGAAACTAAAATCCTAGAGAAAATAGAATCCTTTAGCTATAAGGGGTAAGGTGACATGAGCTGAAAAACTCTTCCTGAACCGCGCGCATAAGGCGGTATTCTTTAGCAGCTAGCCCATGTTTTTCTCAACTACCTTATCCACTTGCCAAAAATTGGATATTCTTTTTATTCAAAAAGATTTTGCAAATCCCTTAAGATTTTTGATAACCGTTTTTAGGGTAAGGAATAAGATACTCCATAGAAAAATCTTTCTTGCAAATCTTTGAAGAAGCTGCTCAAAATCCAAAAGATAAAAATCGTGCAAAGCAGTTTTTCGCAGCTTATTCTGGAAACACCCTGATCGCCCTGTTTCCAGGGTTGTTCTGAAGGGTGATCCGAAATATTTTTCGAAAAGCAAAACCGTTTCCAGTGAGTGGTAAATTAAACTTTCTAATTGGCATATTAACAAGAGTCTAAAAATATAAAACCAAATCAAATCAAGACATCTTGTTGTAACCACTAGTCATCTTGTAGAAAGACGAATCTGTTGCAAACACTTCACAGAACCTGTTCCTTATCTGCTGTGAACACTTCACAGGACCTGTTCCTTACGGCTGCACTTACATCCTATGCTTCAAACACTTCACAAGACATGTTTCAAACACCTTACAGAGCCTGTTCCTCATGGTTGTTCTTACATCGCTGACTTGAGTACCTGTTCTTGATAAACCATTAGTCAAGCAGTTTTAATATATTGAAGAACAGCAGTAAGACCCTGTTGGTAAAGCCTGTTTCCATTAGTCAAGCAGTTTTAATATATTGAAGAACAGCAGTAAGACCCTGTTGGTAAAGCCTGTTTGGAACAACAACAACTACTACAATACTTGGATTTGTTATCATCAAAACCTTATACATTCTAACACTTATCTCATGGGAAGATGCCATAGACTTCCATGCTTATCCACTATGAATTGCTTACCACTATTATCCTTCGTTATTGTGATATCAGAAAATTAGGCTGTTAGAAGTTTAACAAGGAGCAAACTGAATGGATGCTTTGTTGGGGATGGTTTGAGCGTGTCTCTCTCTCTTTCTCTATGTATGTGTGTGCATGCGCATGTGTGCATCTCTTCTTGGAGTTAAATCTTGTTCTTTCTCCGGTTTTCGCCATATTTTAGTGTATTATGGTATTAATAATTTGATATCTCTATTTAGGAGCAACTATATATTGATGCTTGATCGTCTTGTGATTTGATGGCATGTCAGAAACTTGAAAAGTGCCTTGCTTAGTATGTTTTGTCTGCAACCCATCACATTAAAATGCTGCGCTTAATATTAGATGAAGCTGAGTAAATACCCAGTTCGTGTCTCCTTGGCAACTGAGATGTTGAACCATTGTGAATTGGAGATGCTGATTATGAATTGCCTGGCACCAAACCTTTGTATGCTATAATGGTAATTTGGGTTGTCAGAACTTTGATTCGAGAAGGAAATATAACTATATACTTCAAAAAATTTTGCTGTAATTAACCTATAACTAGTAAAGCAAATTGGACTACAATTGTGTATCCTGAGCTCCTGTTGTTCCTCCTTCTGTTGTAGACTTCTTCAGCCCATAGCTGGACCTGTATGGATCTTTATATTTTTGCAACTCCCTACAGGGTCACTTGGGATTATTACTTTGCTGCTAGTGACCATACACTAAAGATTGAATCCTGGGAGGACGCTGTTGAGTTGGAATATGTATGTTGAGATCTAATCTTCTGGGTTTTTGGTCTATGTCCTGACAAAATTTAGGTAGTTGACTTTCTAGCTGTTTATGTAACAGGTAAAGCAACATGGGATATCTATATTTCTTATGCCATTAGGAATGCTGGGAACACTCCTTTCTTTGGTGGATGTGCTGCCTCTATTTTCTAACTCAGCTTGGGGTCAGCGTGCTAACATAGCTTTTCTTGAGAAGCATATGGGTGCAACATTTGAGAAGCGTCCTCAGCCTTGGGCAGCAACTATTAATCCAGAGGATGTCCACTGTGGTGACTTTCTGGCTGTTTCAAAGATCCGCAATCATTGGGGTGGATTTGAGACTCTAGAGAAATGGGTGGTTGGTTACTTTTGCAGTGATTAGTTGTCTAAAACTTGGTAGATCTTTGGATTTCGAACACTACTAATGTGGATTGTAGTTCTATTTGTTGAGAAGGTTTGTTAAGTTAGAAAAAGCTGATGTTGACTATCCTGGACTTCTCTGCAACAAAGTGTATTCAAGCTTTGGGAAGTACATCATTTTGTTTATAATCAAAAATATTGTCATGTCAAAAACTAATGCTGTTATTGAATCATTTATGATGTGTTGCCCTTTGTTCTGTTATTTGAATTCCAGCATCAGAAGATGGAATTCTGAAGGACAGCAGACAAGAGGATTGTGCATGGCTTGCTGAGTTCGATGCACCAAATATCTAGATGCGTTAAAAAAAAATTAAAAAGGCTTTGAAGTTGCAAATTTAAATCTATCTAAAATAATATCTTCCCTCTCAATAATATAATCCCCTTAACTACAAAAAAGTAAAAGATAATCCAAATGATTTGAAAATTATAACAAGATAATTGAGCCTGAAGACGGTATTATATAGTTTTCTCATTATTCAAAAAAGCTCTAATGTTACAAATTTTAATCCAACTAAAATACTATCTTCCCTCTCAATAAGATCATCCCCATAATTTTTAAAAAAAAAAGATAATCCAAAGAATTTGAAAATTATAACAAGATAATTTATCTTGAAGTTGTTATTATACTATTTAAACAAGAATCAGAAGGGGTGTGTTGGCGTATGAAAACATTGAGAGCACATGAATTCTCCATCCCTCTGATTTGTTGCCTTCATCAATTTATGGGCGTGAAGAAGCAAGGCTATGCCTCTTCATTTGGTGAAGATAATCATTTGTTGAAGTAAGTGTGTAAGTGTTCTAACTTTGAAATGCAATGCTTTTTAATTTTTGTTTTTGGTTTTGAGAATAGGTATATGAGGGTTGTTAGTTTGTAAGCAATGATGTCCGACTGCATGTTTTTTTGTGTGGTTATTGGTCATTCTTATAGAGTTGCATCACAATATGTTCAGCAGTCAGTCAAATTTTTAGTAAGACCCAAACTCCCATATGTCTTCGCCCTTTATTTTCTATATATTCACGGAAAGTAGAATAAAACAAAGACAATAAGGCAAAATAATTTAAGTTATAATTAGGCCTTTGTTCTCTTTTCATATGATGTTTCCTTTATTTTCTTTCTCTTGGTGTGGGGCAATTCCCCTAAAATTCAACCATCTATTTTAAACAGAAGACAACGTAATGTTACATGTCCGGACAAACTGCTGCTCATAATGACTTTAAATTATTTTCTCTACTGGTAGCAAAGTAGCAAGCTATTGGCCTAACATAAGATTTGATTTATTAGAAACAATAAGGATTGATCTTTCTGATTGGGAATGACAATGACAGCCCCCTCCCCCGAAAAAGAAAAAAGAATAAAAAGGGAATGTAACTGTGAGAAAATCGAGTCCAAACTATTACAAGGTCCCATCCAATTTCATATCACCGCAAAAATCATAACACTCTTTCTTTGCCAGTTTGAGCACTATATATTATGTAACACTTGATTAATATGCTGGAAACCTAGAAAGACATATAAAGTTATCTTGTGGCACAGTTATTCATTCAGGATGGGTGTTGCTTGGCGATAGTAGTGCTTGTATTGTTGGTTTTAATTTAGGATATCCCTAGTTCAAATCATGCTGCAGACATCACTTCAATTTTTTTTCTTCATTTTTTTTTTTGAGTAGTAGCTTTTTTTCAATTTGAATTTCGAAATTAATGAATTATATTTTACTATTATGCTGGACTTCAATGTGTTATTCAATTCTTAATTTGTAAATCAATTTGTTTTTTAAGTTTATGTGTAAGTTTAATTTGTTTTTTTAAAGTCTAAATGTGTTGATTTTGTGGGTTTAATGACAAATCTGGATCAAAGTATATACGTATTTCCAAAAAAATAGAAGATATAATTGACTTTAGTAGTGCAACTTGTTGATTAATCCTTTCACTTGAGGGTAATTTGACTTTTTAGTTATAATTTATTAGTTTAATTTTCCATTTTTAATTTTGAGATTGTTTAATTTGTGGATTAATTTAATTTGTACCTCAAAATGCATAGATATTTCAAAAACTAACTACAGAACTATCATTCCGTTAATTTGAAAACTCACTATTGAATGTAGAAGGTGAGAACGATAGCACTCCACCATAATTACCAACTTATTTCCGACACCCCGACTCCAAATTTCTGGCTTCGCCATTGTTGTCACATACATGCTTCACAATAGTTTACGAGCCTAGCCCCTCATCTCTAACCCACAAACAAAAAAATGATCAGTGATCATCATATGCATGATGATAATTTTAAATTTCATGACATTGTAGTCATTTGTATGAGTTATTATTCTATGAAAGCTACACAAAAAATATATAGATGTTTATTCAGTTACATTGGTTAGTGTATGTGTAGTTTTGTCAACAAATATAGTTACGTACTTTGCTACCTTATGAAGGTGACGGAAAATTCTACTCATAATATGCGAAAAGTACAAGTGTTCGGAACTGTCTTGGAAGATAAAGGTTCCCCGATTGCATGCGAAGGGAATTGTGAACAACAAAATTCATTTGAGGCAGATATGAATTTTATTGAGAACCTAGTGGTTAAGGTCTCAAGTGATATACTTTCACTTACGAGTGTTGTCAAAGAAAATAGTGACACACTAAAGATGCTGAATGCGAATGTAAATAGGCTTATGAAGCATATGGTTGACAATGAAACTTCGAAATCGAATAAGCACTTGACTGACACATGTACTATAACATACATTGCTCATCCATTGAAGTCAAGTGAGAAAAAAGAGTCACCTATGCAATTTGAGAATGCTGATGAGATGTTTGCAGATAGAAGAGCTCATATAATGAAAAGACAATGTCTTTCTACGGTTGTTGACTCTTCCACACCTGGAAAAACTACAATGATGTCTCCAAAAATTCAAATCCCTTTTGCTAAGGGATTAGAATTGGATATGGGTAGGCTGAGAAACCCAAATCTGTTGACCTTACACAATAGTCCGATAGTTGACCAGCACCCACTACATTCTATGTTCAAGTGTCATTCTCACCGTGGGGGTAACCAGTTGAAGGTTACTACCTCAACCCCACATCCTTGTAGCAAATGGAAGAGAAGGATTGTAGCTTAACATAATTTCTCAAAGAACGACATGAGATCGGCAAATGAATTGACGAAGGTAATTGATTTCAAATTTTTGTTAATTTGGTTGATGACTCACATATACATGAGTGTTCATGTTACTGCGTACGTAATGTATGTTGTGATCATACTGTATAAAATTTAATGAGTTTTCATGATTTAATGTTATGCAGTCAATTAGTGTGGGTGGTTTGAAATTTTTGCATGAAGAGCATAAGAAAGTCAACGTCAATAAGGTATAAATTGGTGATGTTACGGTGCCTAACACTTTGTGAGTAAATAAATATAAGTAATTGTTCCTTTATGATGTTGCTCAGTCAAATAGTGAGGGAGGGTTGGATACTATGCAGCAAGCGAAACTCGAGCTTAAGTTGAACGAGGTATACTCCAAATTTATGTATCTTATACTACGTATTTAATTTCTTTGTTACTCATCCATTACAATAGTTTACTACTTACATACTTTTCCCCTTATAGAGTACCCTCACAACAAAATTTGGCAATACGTTCTGCTTCCCCCATGGGGTAGTGGACAGACTGAGACTTGAGGAGAAAGCATATGTGACCCAGTGTTGGCAATTGGCAAAGAGTGATAACTGTTGTGTTGACGTTTATAACAATCGGGAATTTGGTTTCAGTGCATCTCTATTTGATTTTTTGACACTTTTTCCAGGGGCATGTTTAATTGACACGGTATGCATATAGTATCAGTTTCACATGAATTTGAATTATGCTTTTCATAATAGTTCTTTATGAATTTCACATGAATGTGCAGATAATTGACTTGGTTGCTTGCGAGCTCACTATTGAAGCACGTATGAAAAGAGTGAATCGAGTCTATTTGCCAACATGTTTTCAGGTAAAATTGTATGATTTATTGACTGTTATGAAGTTATGGTATAAGTGTAATAACACCCATATTTTGTGTAGCAAGTGATGACAACATGGAAGTTGCCTGATGAAAAATGTAATAGAAGTGTCATTCATTTTCAAGAGCAGCTAATTTCCAAATTCATTCCAAATGATGTTAGTCGATGTGAGAAAGTGGTTGCTCCATTTCTTTTACGAATAATGGAATAGCAAGCAAATTTGAAATTCTATTTTCATATGGGTTATAAAAACATTCCTTCTCCTACACAGGTCTACATCCCTATGAATGATCGAGCAGTTCATTGGTTTTTGATCGTTGTGGATTTGGAACATAAACGTGTTGCTCTTCTTGACTCATTACCATTGAATAAGAGTAACGATTTTAGGCGGGAATTAGCAAAAGATTTGGTAACAATTTGACACTTATCGTATTTGGTTTAAATAAATGTTATGAACAATTATCAAGTATGACAACATTTTTCTCTCCAGTGAAGATCAGCACTTGAGTACTCAATACAATAAGCTAACCTGTATCATTTATTTGCTGCTGCATCAAATTTTCCCATTCATGTTGAACACGTGGCAAGATAAGCAAACGGGTTCGTACAATACACCTTATTTGTATCCTTCGAAAAACGATATCTTTGTTGAATTATGACTAATGTTTCTCAATAGTAGGTCAAATGATTGCGGGATGCATGTTATCAAGTATATGGAAGCTGAGTCTGAATATGATTGGTCTCTTATATGGGAGGTAAGAGTGCATGCAAATGCAACACTTCCCTGTTCTATTCACACGTGCAGATATGTAGACATATCTTAGTATTACTCATTGTTAATGCAGGACATAGAAGTAGAGTGGTTACGAAAGATAGTTGATTTACAGATGGGTGTTAACAACCACATAAAGTAATTACATGAAAACCTTTCACACATTTTGTTCATTGAAGATATATTTACGTGATTCATCATTGAATATTGCATTCATAAAACAATTCTAAACCATAAAATGTTTAAAACAAACTCTTATGAGCGCCAGGAAAACAAATGCAGCTACAGAGAACTCTACTGTTAATATCACTGCTGTGGACACATTATGGGACAAAAATGCCGATTTGTCAAAGGATGATAGTTCTATGGATAACTCCTTAGACATGTTTGGAAAGGTAATGATTGTACTAAACATCATCAGTACTTGTTCTAAACTTCTGATTGATATATTTCACAAATCGAATCCTTCTTGTATAGTTGCTTTCAAGATTGGGAGGCGAGTTAGCTAACAAGGTAATATCATATGTTATGTAATTCGACATACATCGTCATGTGCCAAATTACTTGCTTTTTTATAATATATCGTTTCAGTTGAGATTCTACTTACAGTACTACTTAGTACTACACTTGCAGGATTGTGATGAGGTTGAAATTGAACTTGAATATACATTTCCGCAATTAATAGTGGATACACTCAATGATGAAGAGCGAAAATGTTGTGAATTATGTTGGACTTTGTACATGCACAAGAGTTCAAAAGATGAGATTGTTTACTTGAATCAAGAATTTGGGATAAGTGCAACAGTGCGAGAGTTCATTAGTTTATTTCCAATGGGCCGTATAACTGATTCTGTAAGATAATATATTGACTCTTCCCTTACCTTGTTTGCATTTATGTTGTTAATTTTGTAATTGAATAGCTGTTCTTAAATTGCTCAGGTTATTGATATGGTCGGTGGTGAGTTAATACTTGGATCGCGTAAGAGACATATGAATCAAATATATTTGCCGACATACTTCCAGGTGAATTCAACAAAATTACTCTCTTTATTTTTGGTTTTAAAATGAATTAAATATGCTGACTACCACACTTGATGTAACAAAGGTTATATTCGTAGGTTCCACAACGTGATCACCCTTGTGACGGAGGTAGAACGAAGACAACAAAATTGGAAGATTTTGAAATGGATGTTATGTTTAAGATGATTCCAACATATATTACTGAAGTTGACAAGGTAGACATCTCTGCCACAACGAATAAATCTTGATGTTTTAGCTTCCAGAGCGGTGAATGTTTTACGATGGGTTTTTTTAATAATAGGTATACATTCCTTTCAAGGATGGAAAAGTTCACTGGTTACTGGTTGTTGTTGATCATTTACATAAAAAAAGTCCATATTTTAGACCCGCTAGCAGAGAATCGAGCAAATAATGGTCTAATAACTTTAGTAAGAGACTTGGAAGTGTTATATGTGGTATTTATTTCCATAAAAATGTATAACACATTTGAGAATGATAATTATAATGTTTGTTTTCCAGTTACACCAATCTTGTCGGTTTGCGGGAATTCATAGTCAATTAAACCATCTCTTTCATAATGTTCATACTTATTCCATACATGTTGAAAATGCGATTAAGCAAGCAATCAGGTATGTATATCAAACCATCCCCCAGCCAACTAGTAAAGTTTCATGCTTTTAATCAACATTTTTGATCTACATTTTTCTGTCTTATTTAATAGGTCAAATGACTGTGGTATGCACATAATTAAATATATGGAAGCTACTCATGAATCGGAATGGCGTACCCCATTTCAGGTACTAAAGCAAATTCATCAAAAGCAATGTATATGTCTTTTTAGTGATATTGGAAATAAACCGTTACATGGTAGGTGTATGATCCCCATAAAAAACTATTTATACTAGCATAGATCATTCATGTTGCAGGACACACAAGCAGAACGATTACGAAAGTTAGTTGCATTATGGAACAGCGACAACAACATGTTTAGGAATTGGAATTGAGTTATCCAATAATGACTTGCCGTTAATTATTCTTATTACTCTACTAAATTGCTCCACTATGCACTGGGATTTTGTAATTGTCAAAAAATTGATTTCATGATTTATTGATACGGTACCAATGTCAAAACTATGGTTGAGGGATGCCATTCCCTCATACTTAGTACGATTGATATATTGAGAACACATGAACTATAGATCACTTTTACTTTGAGTTAAATGTAGACAATACATTCATTTCAACATACTTCCATTTCTAACTGCGATGTAATTTAATCCTATTATGAAATAAGATATGCCAGTACACAAGAATTAACATATACAACGTGCATTCAGTCTAAAACCTGATACTTCAGACAAGGTGATGCATGAACTCTCACAGAATCAGCACAGGCCCCACTAGCACAATTGCTGGTGAATCAACAGTAGGCTTGATGATTGGAGGAATAATGATGGGTTTCAGAACTTTAGCTGACACTTCAATTTTGCCTCTTTGGACAACTCTAGCATGGTTGCTATGCACAGGTCATTATGGCCAAATAACCTCCCAGAACAATACCAGTGGCCAAAATCTCTTTCAACTTCCAGCCATCTGGCTGTGGAGATGGCTTTACCATGTCCTTCGAAATTGTCATAATTGTTCCTAGTGGTGACAAAACCACAGAGAATCAATAAGATTCATTAGGTAAAATGCTTGATTACATATCTGTAGTCAATGGAAAAACAGTAATGCTGATATAGCTTACCATCATTTAGGATTGCAATGATCAGAAGCATGAATGGAGCAACGTCGAATTTCCAAATAAAAGCAATAAACATGAACCCAAACTGCCATGGAAAAAAAAGCAAGACAAGAAAAAGAATGTTAGCACTTCCTCAAAAGAATGGAAGTAATGTGCATCGACGTTCATGTACATGGAACATACCACCACATGAATGGTGATTGAAACTGCATAGATCTGTAAAAGTGTAACGCTAAGAGGAAGAACATTAGATATTAAAGTTTACAGCAGAAAATTTCAACATAGATTCATAATCTGATAATCTGTTGTTTACAGCAGAAAATTTCAACATAGATTCATAATCTGATAATCAGCAAACAGAAAGGTACGAACTGTATAGTTTCTAATCCTTTGGAAGATAGCTCTAGTAGTCAGTACAACACTGATGATGACGCTCAATCCAGGTTCTGTGAGGACAATATCAAAAGCACTTCATGCTGCATCAGTAGCATTGGCAACAGTAATCCTAATATCTGCCTTCTTAAGGGCAGGGGCATCATTCACACCATCACCCGTTATTCCACATATGTGCTTCCTTTCTTGCAATTTCTTAACAATTTCATACTTGTGCTCTATGAGAAGGAAAAGAAGACAGTTAAGCACAAGGCTACATATCAAATACTCTTAGCCCCTTCAAAAATACTCCAATAAGGCCAAATGTTCTGGATCAGCTACACAAAACAAGAAATTGAACAAGGGCAGTAGACCAACGAACTGCCATGGACCTCCTGGACTGTCTTTGTTTTTCTCAGGAACTTCTTGTAGAAAAGGAGACCAGAATGTGTAAGTGCATGCTATCTAATTAAAAGCATCATAGAAAAGGTCAGATGCACAAACCTGTCTTGCAACAGCTAGTGATCTAAGCCCACGCTCAGCAAACTTGTCAATAGATGCATGAACCTTTTTCTTAACATCTTCCTTGCAGCCACAGAGCGTAAGGATCTATACAGAAGCAAACATATGATATCATGGACTTGCCTCATTCTTTTTGAAAACCTTCTTGTATAATGACAGTAAGTTACCTGCTCAGGTGCACCTTTGCTCGCTCGGTGCCAATTTTCATTAGCATCAATGTAAGTCAAGGCAGTCCTTTTATCCACAGGGCTTTGGAAGACAAGGCAGTACTAGCTAAAATGCAGGTATATAACACATAATCACACTGCAGCACAGCAAGGACCAGATATGATTCATGATTTCACATAAGAACGACAGATCCGATCCGCAGAGAATACAATCCATATGGGAATCAATAACCATAATACCCCAGAAACCAATCTCTTTGGAAATTATTGTGAAGGACAAACCCCAATAAAATAATTAGTTATATCAACAAAACAAGACAATTTAGTTACAATTTACAATAGACCATTCCATGTAACTGAATGAACAAGCCAATGGCCACACTTGACTGAAAAATGTCAGATGCTATAAAAGATTTAGATGCATGCATACTTATACTTTACAGAGTGATGTAACACATACACATAATCTCAATCTCAATCAGAAGATAATAAGACAGATAGGACTATCCAAGCTAATCAGAAGAAGCCACCAGTTTAAGAAAACGAAAGAGAAGCGGGCATTTTGCATTATAGAAGCAAAGAGTGATGGTACAATTCATGTACACAGAGC
The DNA here is from genome assembly GCA_029747015.1 of Carnegiea gigantea. Classification (NCBI taxonomy): domain Eukaryota; kingdom Viridiplantae; phylum Streptophyta; class Magnoliopsida; order Caryophyllales; family Cactaceae; genus Carnegiea; species Carnegiea gigantea. Next base: position 135,005 of record JAKOGI010000844.1, on the reverse strand, counting down.
AGATTTAAGCGAGATTTTCTTAGACCAATTAATTTTTATGAGTTCAAGAAAACGTTCACTCCAATACTTGCTGGCTCATCTGTAACTTACTGGAGGACAAGGCTCTCGATAGCAATGTATCACAATCTATGATCAGGCCTACACACATTACATGAGAAACTCATAATCAATTCTCATCTCTGGGAACTAAATTATCGCTTTTGGTCATGCAGCATGTAGTTGCTCTTAGTATCAGTTTTCATACATAGTTTCTGGTTTGCTATTTTCCATTGGTTTTTATTGTTACCTTTATGCCTATTCAGTTTACATTTTACTCCCTAAATGTGCGCTCTCAGGTCTCTGACTATGCCATCTTTGACTTCTTGTGATGCCATTTTATATGATCTTATGCGTTCTTTAAATCATCTGGCCTATATACCTCAAGCTTCATGTTAATATTCACTTTCTTTTATAGCTTCTTTGTGATGCTCAACCTCTCACAAATTTTACGAGAGTCTCCATCTTCTCCCAAATGTAAGGCATTGACATCACTTTGAGCATGGATTCAAAATGTGGTCAAACCGCGACGAAACAGCTACATTGGAAAAGTTTTGGAGTTGGGCAAAACATGCATTCTCATCGCGCAACAGCCGTAATATGGACTGTGAATGCCTCATTAAAGCTATTTGGCCATACTGCATTTTGAGTCCTGATTTTGAGTAACTTTTTGGCCAATTTGAGTTCACTTCATGGACAATTTGAAATGTGGAACTTTAAAGACCTAACAAACTATGGTTTCATGAAATTGGCAGCTTTGTAAAGAATAATTCTACAGATGAAAATTCAGGATTCCACGGCAAAAAGTGTTAGTTATAGCTAGAACCAACCAAGTCACCAAAAACATTCAAGAAAACAGATGCACCTCAGATCAGCACTTCTCTAAGCATGCAGAACACTAGAATTAGACAGAGGTCAATAGAAGCATGATTTTCCAACGCTATCTAAAATTCACAACTGACCAATTGAATTTGAAAGAAATCCCAGACAGAAAGGAAAGAGAATTAACCTTAATGTTTTCACATGGTGATATGCAATTCGTCATATACATATGCACGAATTCTGTGGGGAGGTCCACGGCAGTTGTTAGCCTGTTCACGACTTCCATAGAATGCAAGCTAATATCCATATTGACAAGGACTGTAAAATAACTGCATTGTCCATAAAACGCTTAAATGTAAGAGCAAAGAGACAGGGGAGGTAATAGAATCAGAAATCAGGATTGAGCCAAACTAACTGTACACAGCTTAAACAGGTTAAGAGAAACAAATGAGAAAACTCGAACTAACAAAAACTGACTGCGAAGGGGTCAACCTCCCCATCTTGAACATGCAATTATTGATGACACTAGTTTCAACATACAAAAACCTTCCGAGTAACCCAAGCATACCCATAGCCAATGGTGTTTCATAAACTGATAATGATAAAATCAAGAGAAGCATAAACAATTCAGAGAACCTCGATGTTACTTCCATTGACTGCTGACCCTAACAACTGCAGAATAATTGCCCTCTCATACTTTGCACATTCCTCATCAGATGCAACCTGTGGCATTCTCAAATGTTGTGCAGAAAGTCAATGCAGTAGCTAATCTAAGGAGTTGCGCTAAAAGAGTCAACAAAGGCATAGGACAGCTTTGAGATACTTATACACACATCCTAGATACAACAGCCAAATTCTAGCAACTTGTACATCAAGTTAGCACAGTACAGAAAGATCCAACCACTAAAACAGAGATAAGAATAATGCTAAAAAGTACAGTTAAAATAAAGCTCTGCCAAGCAAAAAATAGAAACAATGTCCATGAACAACATGAATGACAGAAGATAATCCAGGATTGGGATGTCACATGATATTCAAATACTTAGAAAGCCTTTGTATTACGTCGTTTACTCATTTCTGTTAAATTCTTACAATTTTCATAGTATATGCATATTTACAATGGCCAAATAAGGCCATTTGAACGTATCTTTAGAGGTTTAGTCTTCTTTTCTATCTTAAATCGTTTTAGTAAGCTTTACACATCAATATGCCATGCATATACATTGGTCCGATAGGTATAGGAATGGGATTGAAAATAAAATAAAACTGAACCAAACACCCATTAAGACTAAATAATGGTTGATCCATTTCCCTTCCTTCCCTCAATGCCCCACAATACTTTGAGATGTGCACAACATCTATTTAGTTTATTCAAATTAAAAAAAAAATACAAGGTGCATATGGTTAATCTTGGCCCACTTGAGTCAATGAATACTAGGTCTAGAAACAGATGAATGAACTTGCATCTCAACTGTAACCCCTCCCCCTTCCCCCTTTCTCATTGAGTTAATGCAGTGAAACTTAAAATGTCATTATGTAATCCTAAACATGGTGTTATCTTAAAATACATGAGACTTGAATAGCAATCAATTTTGAACTTGGTTTATTTAGAGTAGGATTCAGTCTAATTGAAGGAGTCCATACCAATTTCATGTTCAATTAGGGTGGTCTTTGCATTTAAACATTATTTAGCATAATCAAAGTCTCCTCACACTCTTTGCTTGCAGGAGTGCTCACAAGAGCAAGCCTGTTTACATATGGATCAATCCCATGAAAGTATGACTTATAATGGGTGCTATTGTCATTGAAAGTTCCTTTACAATAAAGCACACTTTGGAGTTTAATAGACTTCACTTGTCTGCAAAAATCCACAAGAACTGTATCACTTCCGATCAGCTAGAGAAAGATATTTGGATACAACTATATTGAATTCAACATGCTTAATCCTTGTTTCAGTTTCAGGTTCTGGATGTTCCATTTATATTTTTCTTTATTTCATTTCCTACCTTAGGACCGTCTCAGTATGGAAACAGATTGCTGAAAATATACCTGATTGCACTCAACTTGGGAACTCAATGAATCTGCAAGTCATTTCTCATTAAAATGATTAAGTATGAATAATTGCAAGAGACTTATCAAGGCATGTCTGGTATCTTATACCCTCTTGTGTGTCAGATCCAAAACTAGGGCAGGGGGCTTGCATCCTAGTGGGTTTTCATCATCTAAATCATGATATATCAATGAGAGTGGATAGCCTTGTTCCAAATGAAAGCATACATCTGTATGCATCTCAGCACCATAGCGAGGATCAAGGAGAACCAATCAGCCAAAGATACAACTATCATGGATTAAATGCAGTCGTCCGATAACCATGATACCAAAACAGAGCTAGCTCAATTATAAAATCAGACCTTCAATAACAACTGCAACAAATGGCCACCCAATAAATGAGATATGAAAACTGCATTTACTCACATTGATAAGAAGGGAAACAAATGGATTTTCAGAAGGTGGCTAGGATGAATACGCCTGATAGAGTATACAAATTGCATTCAAACGCTGACATAGAAGAAGCCTGGGTTTATCCTACACGACAAATCCATCAGGAGTTTAGCATGTCAAAAATTGGTCAAGCCAGTTCACTAGAAGAAACACTCCTAGTGCAAGAATTCAAGATAATCAATGATTAGATACTGGACGATAGCAAAGAAAGACAAGAAAAAGATCAGAACAAGGCATGCATATCACTTCAAAATTAGCCTTCCAGATACAATGTGAAAACCATATCAAGAAAGGTGCCACAAAAAAATGTTGTATTTAAATAAAAAGAAAATTCCTACCCAGGGGAGAGTTTCAACCCACAGAGCAAAGCTGCAGCAATAAGAAACCGGAGATAACATGGATCTTTGACAATTACGAATGCCTCACTATCTTCTTCAAAATAAAAAATATGAAAGAAAAGCATTGATCTATAGAGGACACATGACTAGAATTAACGCCCTTCAACTTCTGCAGAAATTATGCTCAAGATATTTATATCTGTAGCGTACATCGCTAGCACAACCAACATCATTCCTTAGCAGCAAATATAGCAAGAACATATGCAATAATCTTCCAAGATGACCATTAATTGCACTGCTAACCAATTGTCTCGCATTGTTTCCGCGTTCCAGTTAACTAATTATACACTGGTTAACATTTAGATTTTTAAAAAATCATATTTTCCCCATTTAGGACCCCCACCAAAAAAAAAGGACAGAAGAAGTACTATGTATCCATAAAAAACTCGACACTTGGACACACATCCATATCGAACACCCATACCCGAGTCCAAGTAAGTAGCAATGGTAATTTACTACTCAATCCCACAAAAACATTTGCTGGCAGTCTAAAAATCCCTTCACTCCTTTAAGATCCACAGACTTGCCATAGTCATCGACGCCCACTAAAAAGCTATACATAGAATCAAACAAGAACCACCTCCTTATCCCCCCTCCCCCAAAAAAGGAAATAAAACTCAAAACCTAATTCATTCGTTGTGAAATGAAGGGTCAACTTAGGAAATCATTTAATCCTCACTCTACTCACAGTGGCTAGCACCAGCAGAGATCAATGCAGAGTGTTGACTGGTGGGAAGGTCAAGGAATCGGAAACCACACTAGTCACTGTAGGTGGTTTCAATCCGAAACACAACATTTGGGGTGCCAGGGGGTGTGTTCCCAAATCAATCACCATTAACACAACCGTTGCACCATGACAAAGAAGCAACATAGCAGGTACAAGAAGGGGGGATGCACTAGTTCTGGTGGTGGAGCAATATCAGTAGACGAAGAGTTATGTCTAGGGCTGTGACTTGAAGAGGGGGAGGGGGCAGGTAGCTGGTGAAAGTGGGTATATTACAAAAAGATTAAACTAGGCCATCCCATTCCCATCGCAAGCATTGGATCAACTCCTAGTTCATGGTTGGTGCAATTAGAGGATCTGTAAATAACAGTCAATTCTCACTTGACTGAGTCCCTACACCCCCCTGCCCAACAGTCACGCAGGCATTATATTTTTTATAAGTCAAAAAATGTGATACAAACTTTGTATCTACAGAAAACTTACATACCCTTATGGAACCAAGCAAACTATTGAAATAGCCAAGGAAAAATCTCTCTGAAAGTGCCCTCCAGAACTTTCAACTAAGACCAAAGAGGGTATTGAAAATAAACCTGGAATGAAATTGCTGTGTCAGATAAAATGTAACAAAAACACATATTTTATTATCCTCAAATGAGCAGCCATCTCGTACATACAACACCATATGTACCAAAAGACAAATGAAGCCAGATTTTATGGGCCAGAAACCTTAATATAAACAGCGAAAGAAAGTGGCATACCAAAGGACCAAATGTGGGATATGAAACCATTTGGTATATCTGACAGCAGTTCAGGGCACACATAATTTGGAGTTCGGACCACCTAAAGCACAGGAACATCTGTCACAATCATAAAAGACCAAGAATGTAGGACAGCAACTGCAGAGAAAAGGCCAGGACGAACCCAGGAGTAGGGGGATCAGAGAAAGAAGTCGATCTTACTTACCATTAGCATAGAAGTTTACCATTCTTGAGCAATTGTTGACAAAGCTTTTGCACAAAACATTACATTCACAGCAGAAAAAGATACAAGTCTATTAAATTTCAATAATGTAGAACAATATATAGAAACACCGCCAAATAGAAATGCGCAATCACCCACCGAGCCGAACATCATGATCTTTCGTCAGAAATATATTTGAACACTGCAAATGATTAACGATTGTGTAGAGTCAAACACATAATGCATAATAGTTGGTAATCTGGAGCAAGAAGGGCACAAATTGAGTTATGCAGTACACATTGACATACTTTAAGGTCTCAACGAAGGACAAAGTTCGAATCCAGAAACTCAATGGCAAATAGTAATTGGGTAAACCACTTGCAGAGTTTGTGAGACAGAGATCAATGAGATTCAAATACGAAGACCCAAATGTCAAAATAGCAAACATGACAAGCATTGCCTTAAGATGGGTGTTTCCATATGCTAATCTTCGATGGCAATCACAGTCTCTTCCAATGCATTCATTTGTTGCTTGATTTTCTGCAATAAGCTAATAAAGAAGTAGACAAAATATACTGAATGGAGTAAATGAATTATATTAATCTAGCAACATATATACCCCATAATTGAGCATAAGCAATAACAAATCAGATGGAGAGAACATATCTTAATCAGATTGGCATGGACACCATCCCCATGGATAATTGTCAAAGGTCTGATAATGAGACATGAGGAGATATTAGTCTTTACCCATACATAACCACTAATTGAGCAGTATATGCGTGTTTGACAATACTTACAAGTTATTTAGCACTTCAGAACGATCGAACCCTATATGAGCTATAAAGCAAGTCACCTATAATATGACAAAATAAAGGATTACAATTATGCCAAAAAACATAGGAGGAGTTATAATGCACAACAAGGCATACAAAGGCCACTACTACTACCAATGTAAATCTGGAACCCAATCCACCACAAGCGTATCATCGTCTAACTTGTCCACATCCACGTGCGGATGATACGTAGCCTATGTGCATAATTAAGAATAAAACAAATTTAAGCATCACTCGGCAGAAAAATATGACTTATAAAAGCACGAAATACCAACATATGAGCGGATAATGTAAAAGCCAATATGAAATGGTTACCATTGAGACCTCTCCTTCTTCATACAAAGAAGGCATACAATGTAGAAATCCATTCGAAGATGGTGTTCCATTCGCGAGGTAGAAGCTTCTTCAGGCGATAGTGGACAGCTATTCAAGTTTATGTTATTGTCCTCATCTTCGAGAGGTGTTTCATTCAGATTAAATGATACTTCATGCGATGAAACGGACTTTCGGGGAAACTGGGAAGATTGGAATTCGCATGCATTGATGTGTACATCCTTCCCAACTTCTAATTGACAACATTTGCGCTTATTATGCCCTTGAATGCCACAATGTCCGCATTTTCTTAATCTTTGTTTCTTACCACGCCCTTTTGTGGACACAACCTCAGGATCTCGAACTCCGTTTAATTTCAATAGACTACCTTTTTCAATAGTTTTCCCTTCAATCTCTGCATGTTTATACTTGAGCTAGAGCTTTTGCACACAATCCATTGTCTCCTTGTAATATACATCTTCCTTAGAAGCCATACGACATAAAGGAGTAAAAAGCGACATAAGATACGAGTATCTTGAATTTGTCACATGTTGATCAAAAACTACAGTCTCATTCACACTTAAATCTGGCCTTGCATAAATCGTCCATCTCTTTAGAATGCACCCCCTAGGGATTCGATCAAATTGTTTATGTTTCATCACAGCAATCGCATGCCGACATGGAAAACCTACAGACTCCAACTTCATGCAGCAACAGCTCATAGTGTCATTGGAAGGCACATACACTGCAATGTATGAGGAGTATTTTTTATCGGACTCTTCTAACCTGCATGTAATGGAAACATATGCATTATAAGCAAGCTTCTAATGAATGTTAATGCGAAATATTACATGTAATATTATAGAGTAGCAAACCTGTAAAATTTACATCCATTTGTTTCTTGCTGTTCTTTTACTACGTACGCTGACTCAAACAGTAGCTCTTGTTGGAACTTGTTGTATGCTCTTCTTGTGTATACTTGGGCAGCATCTCTTTTGATATTTAGTAGTGGAGGGTGAATTTCAGGAATGCTATGTTTTGAGACATAATCATTTTGCATCTCTTGGTATCGAATTTCACTCACTCCACGTTCATAACTCTGAACAAATTGGTACAGTTTCATCTTTTTGTTGACAAATGCTTTCACCATTCGATTCATCGACTCACATCGTTGTGTGCTTCTCATCCCACCAAAAAAATACCCTTGCAGATAAGCCTCTGCCCATTTTTCCTTAGTTTCATACATATCAGCAGCCCATTTGTGCTTTTTCATATCAATCTTATAATGATGTAATAGCTCTTGCCACCCCTTTTCAAAATCTTCAGGCTTTCTATACTTATCCACACATTTGATAAAACCATGTGCAAATCGTTTACCAGCATGTGTAACAACATTTTTCATTAAATGCCATAAACATATGCGATGACATGTGCCTGGCAACACTTCTCTTATTGCGTATGCCATTGCATTATCTCTATCTATCATAATTGTTGCAGGCTTTCATCCATCCATTGCTTTCACCAACTGATGTAATACCCATATATATGTCTCCTTCATTTCATCAAGTAGCAAGGCACATCTAAATGGAATGGTTTGCAAATGGTGATTTATCCCAACAAAAACGGTAAATGATTTATTATATTTATTTGACTTGTAGGTAGTATCAAATGCCAATGTATGTCCAAAAATTTTGTAGTCTATGTGGGACCTACCATCACACCAAAACAATTTGTCTAATTTTCCATCTACATCAACAGTATAACTCACAATGAATAGTGGATCTATCTCATGCTTTCCATGTAAGTAAGCTAAAACTGCTTCGGCATCATTCTCTAACCGCCTCCGGTGTTGATCCACAACATTATAGACATCTTTCCTTACACAATCAAAATTATCATGGCCTCCAGCATCATGTACAATTTTGGTATAAATTTGCTTCTGACTTATTCCTAAATCATACATCTCACTTACTTGAATTTTGGTTAAGTCATCTATACCCCTGAAAGCTCGAATCAGATTCACTTGTTGTGGTGGAACAAGATGACGATTGTGCTCCCTCCTGAACTCTTTTACTATATACTGACATGTTATTTTCATTTATTTCATACTTATGAAGGCTTTACAAAAACATCTTGTTTCATCTCTTTCCTTCATTTTCTTATCTTCGCGGTTCTTGTCCTACTCGGATCTCACCCCTTTGCGATCACAACAAAAGCGTAATGATGTTACAATACCATGACGATTAATTCGCGATGCCTCTCTTCTAACCCCAAATCCAACTGTTTTAGCATAACTAAAATAGAACACTTCACACTCAACTGGTGTTTTAAAGATTAACTTCTTCATATCGTTTTCGTCAAGGTCGTCTAGCCTTTTGTCTATGAAATTGGAGCTTGTTCCCTCATTTTGCTTTTCCTCCCTAACTATGTCATCCATAATATCTTGTACACATTGAGTTTCATCAACAATTCCTATTGGATCAGCTCCTTCCATAACCTGCCCAGAGTTGAATGTTAGAAACACTACAATATTGGATGATAGCTGAAGAAGTAATCGATCTTTTGTATGAGGAGGATGAAATAACATAATCAAAAAATAGAAATCTCCAATAATTGTACGAGCCAAAATCATGCCTTTTATATTCATATTCATATCTTATTGTTCTATTTGTAATACTAGTACATACCTGCGCCTTCTACATTGCATCCTCACAATCGTTTTAAGCAGGTTCACAGCAATGGATGCTGCCAATGGAAGCATCCATTGGGAAGAGTATTACCCAATGTTGTTTCTGAAACAGATATGTATGGTTTAAAGATCAAAACAATTGTAAACCCCAACTTCCCTTTTAAAAAAGCCGCACAAAAATATAGTATAATGATAAGTAAAACCAAAGTCCTATGCTCACCTTATTTATAAATATCAAGCGTGCAAAAAATAAAGGCAAGGGACAAGGGAGACACGTACGGAGAAATAAGCGAGAAGGAAAATGGCTTCTATCCAAACAAATGGGGTTTATGGGGACATGTACTTGTAATTACACCACATATTATTATAGCTATTTTTATAGATATTCTTTTGCATTAGTCCTAGAATTTTCTTTCACTAATAGTTTCTCCTACTAGTGGAGCAATGGGGAAAAGGTACATTAAAGCTTCGATTAAGTGAGGGACTAATAGGAAGTTCATAACCTTTCATCTATAGCATTCTAGGCTTTAGTTTGAGTGTCAGCAAACCCATGGTGGTCAAGTACTATGGAGAAGAAATACAGCACGATAGAAAGTTAGCTAGGTTACTGTAGTTATGAATAGCGTACTACAGTCAGCATCCAAAAACTGGTTTCAAGTGGTTAGGAATAAACAAAAAGTTCCAAACATTTAAAAAAAAAAAAACAAAGTCCATCAGTAGCATATTAGTTTATCCACTAAACCTTGCCATTGATGATGATGAAGAAAAACAACAGAGGAAGGAGACATCCTAAAATTAAGCCCAATATGAAAAATACTAGTCATGTCAAGAAAATGAAATTTACATCAACTTATTAAAATGTCATCGCATTCTCTTTATTTTAGACACAAGGTTGAAATGTATATACCGATTAACCTATGACTATTGCAGCCAACTGAAACCAAAAAAATTAAATAAAACTCTAAGACTATTATATGACTTGTAACAACTAGGTTATGTGGAAAACAAAGAAGAACATAATCAATTACCAATTTTTGCCCTCTATCAGTCCAAGAAAACTTGTTATCTGACTAAGTGGTCTAGATAACTACATTATTTCAATCATTTCTTCACTTTAGCTTATGAATCACAATTCCTAAGCAGCTCAGGATGATAAGCCAATGGGTATATTGAAACCATCCGTCGCCATCTTGCTCAGTGATGTAAGCCTAACTATAATTGAACAAGACACTCTGTATGAAAAGGCCATCAACTATACTCATCAGACATAGAGCTAATGTAAAACCAATCACCCTCCCCCCCTAAAAAAAGGCACAATGAAAGATTGATGGAATGATTGGTTTCAGCTTAAGAAAATTTCAAATCAGATTAGCAAAGGTTGATGGAAAGATGGAAAGATTTTAGTACAGTTTTTGTGCATATAATAACCCTGTCAAGAAGACACAATTAATAGTGATCAAACAACTTTTGGATCAAATTGCTTGTTCTGTTCAACTAGGATTTGTATCAAAATAGGCATAGTTTTTGGTTAGGTTGATAGAGTTTCAAGTTGAATGTTCACATACACTAACATTGTCGGGTCTTGGACTTGTAAGTTAAATAATAGACTACTGGTACTATCACTTTACAAGGTAGAAATTTTTTTACAGTGTGCAACAGCGGCAAAAAAAACTCCAACAAATTCAAAATTTATGGAAGAAACCCATACATAATCATCCTATTCTTATAATGCAAATGAGATCTATACAGCAAAATAGTAAGTCACTATTCCTCACAGGACATTCCATAGGGGAAGCAATAGCATTACTTACAACTCTACGGCTACTCTCTTTTCTCCAATCTAAGCCTTCTCTACCTCAAGTTCTTTGCATCACCTTTGGTTCACCGCTCCTCGGCAACCACTCTCCCTCCAATCACTCCTCCGATAAAGATGGATAGGGAATTTCTACCTCGTGGCCTTCAAACACGACATAGTTCCAGGGCTTCTCTTTGCATCCTTAGACTCTATTGACACACAACTCCCTTTACTACTTCAATATATTCAGGTCGGTCAACCAACCCCTCAAATGACTAATGAAATCAAGGATAAGTTGATTAGCTTTTTGTTGGGTCATATTGAGGCAGCTGCAAATGGTTCAGATGGAAATGAAGGGGGAAGGTATGATCTTAAGAGCTAAAACCAACACTTGGTCTCACAATAAAAGCTATAGAGCTATGTGTCACTTAAAACTATTATTGGAAATTATTAAAGGTGCACATTTTACTGTACCCAGCGAACTTCCTACTAGCAAGTAAATGAAATAGGCTGCATAATCATTATTGACGGTACTAAGTTAGATATAAATAGAAAAACAGTATAATCCCAATCTCATCCCATATGCAGGTGACTGGCTATGTGATCGAGATTGAAGCATATTGACTCATCCTCTAATACAAATTTCATGTTAGCATACTTCAAGCAAACCTGATGTTATATAAATATGTAGCTCGTGTTATAGCACTAAAGAAGCAATCCAAATGGCTATAGCTTATTGAATTAGGGGAAAACCAACTATAATATCCATTTTTCTTAAAATATTTGCAATAGCATAAACTATACTAAATTGATGCATATCTGACTTAAAGCGCATACATTTTGAGAATGTCATTCCACTTTGAGAAATCCACACATATGAGATACTACAAAGATAAGAGCAAGAATAGGCATCATACAAACAATACACACCTTTTTTCCCTTATTTTTAGGATGAGCAAAAGCACTATAACAAAACACTGATAATTCACCCAAGCCTTCAGAGGCAATACGTTACACTAACATCAGCTGACAAGGGGCTCAACCACATATCACAAAGTGTACTGCTTGAGAAGTCTGAATACAATGAATACAATGCCACCATTTTCTACCTAATTAACACAATTACAAACTTATTAGCTCGGAATAAGCAAGGCTTCTCCCAATCCCAAATTAATGATGCATTTTTTCAGTATTTAATATACCCCTTGGAATACACCTTGGTGTATGGTAACTAGGACTCCATGATAGCGATATATCAACAAGCAAACTTACAGATGCTACGAAGATGACGAGGATAGAGAGGAAAGGCACTGATTTTCAATGCAGCAACCACTGTATTCTTCCCCCCTAATAGAAAACCATTCCCTAATTATAACCATATCAACCCTAAGAACCCAACCTTCCTCATCATGGATCAGCCAAGTACTACAGCATATAGTCAAGGAACCATACATCCCATATCTCGAGTTAATAAAGTTTCTAGTCTCAGTGTGGAATACCCACCTAAAGACTACAAATAATCGGGAAACTTGAACCCAACACAAATAACAAGTTTATTTGCTCTCCAGTCCCATAAAGAAGCAAACCAAAACCCCAGCACAAAGTTGTCTCAAATCATAGATTACACGATTCAAATTTCGCAATCTTGTGAACAAAATTACCCAGACTTCTTTGTTATTGACCACCACCTCAAAGTAGAACATCCCTTCATCGGAAAAGTGATGCATAAGCCAACAAAATGAAATCAGAGCCTTATCGGAATTATCATTATTCTACCAGCGGGGACAGCAATGCCAAACTTGCCAATATCGCAAGGGCTCCACCTAACGCCAATTTCATCTATGGTAAATTCAGCTTAATTGATGACAAGTTACACAACCTAATGCAAATCTCATTCATTCTACGGCGAGTCTCATCAATCTAATTTGAAGGATTGATGATGCACGATCGGACGAAAGGTGCGGCTCAAGCGTTTACTCACAACAGCAATGAACAACTTGGGTGGAGAGAGACAAATCTTAGAGTACCTTGATGTTTTCTACTATGGCGCCACACACCAGTGATGAGAAATCAGTAAGGAGATATGAGGAAGGAGAGACATGGCGATGAATCGATGAGGCCAGCGGCGAAGCAGAGAGAGAGAGAGTGTGAAACCAATGAGGATAGCGAGAGAAGCAACGGTTAGTACGTGCAAATAAGTTTGACTGGTTACCGGCTGTAGCAGCTTCCCCTTTTTTTCAATTAAGGGCTGAGATTTCTCGAAATAAGATCAACCGCCCATATCATTTTTAATTATCATGGTTGAATTTTTTTTTAAATCATGGTAGAATCTTCGTATTGCAATAACCAAAATGTTCTTTTCAGACACCGTGAAAGGTTAAAGAACAAACTTCTTAATTGTGTTTTGGTCAAATCCAATAATTAGTAACGGTATTTGTCAATCAGTAATGGACTATCGAAGTCTAGAACTACTATCTACTATGCAAAATACCTTCATGCATATCTTCATTATAAATAGATATTTTAAAACCTTTTAGTTACAACACTTGCGAGAAAGCTATCCAATGAGTATTGTACTCATCATTTTAAAAAGGGTTATTTGATGCGATAATCTGAACTTTGGGAGTATTAGATGAAAATAATCTGAACTTCAAAAATAACTGTCAATACTCCAAACTTTAAGGGTACTTATTTTCAATAGTCTAAGGTCATTTTACATTGTATTCTTTAGACAATTCTAAACGATATTGCTCCTAAAGCAATATGAAGATATAAATTTCAAGTAGTGTAGATTCATTTTGAAGTTTAAATTGCCTAAAAAATACAATTTAAAATAACCTCTAGACTACTAAAAATAAATACCTCCAAAATTTGGAGCGCTGAAAGTTATTTTTAAATTTCAGATTATTCTCATCCAATGCCCCCAAAGTTCAGATTATTCATGTCCAATATCTCCTTTTAAAAAATATATATTTTTAGGGCTCACATTTTACAAATCTATATCTGACTTTCTAAAGAGTACGAATTCAAACAAACTTAGCAAATTTTTGAAAAAATTAGTATAACAATGGACAATCTATTTTTTTAATTTTATTTTTTAAAAAAACCTAGGGAAGTCATGGAGGGACAGTGTCCTGCTCCTACCTCACCAATTATATTTATATATAAAAATTATCATCATCATCATCATCGAAAATATATAACTTTTGATTCCAAAAAAATTCTACAATTTGCATAAAAGTTTTTAAAAATAAAACTATTAAAAAATAATTATAAATAAATATAATGAAATATGAGTGCCAAATGTTTAGGAATGAGGTGCTGAAACTTCATGTTAACAAAGTCGAATTAATAAAAATTAAATCAATAAATTATAATGCAAATAATATTTTAAAAATAAAAATAGGCTTAATTTTATTTCATAACTACTCACCAAACATCAAGGACTAGAATTTGATCTATTGTAGTTTTTACCAAACAATTGATTTCATGATTCAAGTGCCATACTAACTCCAGGGTTGAAGTTCTAATTCCATTCTATTCCAATTTTTCTCACCAAACAGACCCTGAGTGAACAAATATGGTACAAGCAAAATGTATGGAGGGAGCTAATTAAGTAATGTTTTATCACATCTAATTAAGTAATTAAGTTACTTCTCGCGCATTCATGCATGGATGCTCGATTTGACCAATGCATACCGTCGCAACAACGTGTGCAACGGCATGTATGTCAACATGTAGAGAGGGCCTAAACGGGTTGCAAATTACTAGGTACTTGCGTATTTGAGGAAATGTAGTTCAATTAATTGTTCTGTAATGAAATTAATTATCGACCTATGATTAGAAAAATGCAGCACCTATGATTTGATGAAAAACCTCAATTAGTACAATAAATTCACTCATCTATCACACAATCAATCTTCAAATTGCGTACTTGATAAGATTAATAAATATTGAACACTGTAACAGTTTACTTGACTCTTTTAAACTCTAATAAGGAAATGTATCCCAAATAAATACATAAAAATAACACAGACTCAAAAAAATATTCGTTGTCGTCTATTGAAAGGGGGGAAACAACCACTTTCATGCATTTGTCGGTAATATTTCAATTTGAAATTTATCATATTATTAAAGTGTATCAAAACATAGAGACATCTAAGCTTATAAAAGTGATTTTATGGTAGTTGTTTCATTTAATAGACACATTCTTTTCTTCACGAATTAAATGGTAGAAATCTTGTTATTCACAACAAAAATGGCAAACAAATGAGAGATTATTAGAGAAAAACTTTGCAAAAACTAAAAAGAACTTAAATTTTCATCGAAATAGTTTTATATTTCATTGCCTATATGATTTTTTTAATTAAAAAAAACTTTAAAACAAAAGCATATGTATCAATGAAGACGAATTTCTTAAACGAATTTTACCTCCAACTAAATGCCTTTGTCGTAATTTGTGGTACATCCGCTTTTTGGGATATATGAAGCAATCCAAATCACCAAGACAAAAAGTAAACAAAGAGTAACATATCAAGTTGTAAAGTCTAGGTTTTATACAGAAAATTGCTAACACACCTGTAAATGACTCTTGATGTTCAATGTTGTTACGCCTTCTGATCTCATGATACAAGATATCATGTTACGTGTTGCGTCTAAATAACAAAAAAGAAAAGGGATATCCACATGTAAATTACATTATTTAATAAACTTACCATAGTCAAGCATGTCAAACCCATCTTCAGATAATTAAGACAATGCAAGCAACACAACCCCAAAAAAAAACAAAAAAGAAAAAATGGCCGAGATACAGAGAAAAATGACAAGTAGAAATTCTACCATTTTGCTCGAATGCTTTTGAATTTTGAATATACATTGGATAGCAAATATATGGATATCTTGATACATAGAGAAAAGCAATAAACTCGTTTTGGATAAAAAGACATCAGTAGCTGATATGAAGGATCAATGCATTTGGGAAGGAAGGAAAAAAAACATGTGAGTTGTACTCAATCAAATTTTCACAACCATGTTTTGACCCTATATAATTCATAGACCAAAAAATATGAGAGAACATATATACACCGTATGTGTAGCAATGCCTGTAGAGGTAAGGTTGTCAACATATGGATCTCCCCAAACCCTACAAAGTGGACCCATATAGGGATGTGGTGGTGGTGGAGCTGTTGTATTACATTTCTTTAGGATCATGACTGGTGTGCATGATCATATAATCATATTATGACCCTAGTATACATTATTTGAAAAAAAAATAATATGATCATAAGATCCTAATGATTTGGAGATTATAATGGGAGCTAAAACGATGGAGGATTTTTTTAATTGTAAAATTATATGCTGAAACTTGCCACCATATTTTAGCTAATTCAATTCAAACAAGCATATAGCTTTACTAACGTATGACTTCTTGAGATTTTCTCTAACTGCAATATACCAAATGCAAGGATCATAACATGAACTGTCCGGTGAGTTAGTATTCTGGCCTAAAAGATAACAACTTTTAAAGCCTAGTCTCTTTAGACTACCCTCATGCCGTAGCCCGCTTGTAGCCCCTCATAGTCACATTTTGATAAAGGTCAGATAGGATATGTGCCTATTAAAACATTTAAAATTAAAAAATGCTAGGCAATTCAATATTAAGAGAATGGTCTTATTCGAATTTTTTTTTCAACCAAGCAAAAACTTTTATCGTCAAAATGTCAATTTTAAGTTCAACACATGGGCTTGATTCATAGTAAAAATTGACGTATCCATAATAGAATTTGTTATCCATTCAAAATGCATTATATAATGGCATCACTCAATCTGATAATTTTGTTTTCAAAAATCAATTTATGTTTCATCATATATGATTTGCTAAAATAATTAAGTCATTCGCTGCGAATATGATCTAAAAAAGAGTTTATTGCGGTGCAATACATTGTTTGTGTGCAAGCTCCAAAATTTAATTACTTTCTGTCCAAATCAGATGCATGCTTTCCTTGCATGGTCAGATTAATTGCAAGAAACCATTGGAATTAATTATGAAAGGTAAGCAATAGCCAGTTTTTTGGGATTTCTTCCATTTTATTTTTTTTAACAGGCGACAAAACTTCAGATTGACTTTAAGATTTGATTTGGATGACTAGATAATAATATTATTTTATACAAAATATTATGCCCAACATTTATTTTATATATATATATAGACACACACACACACATATATATATATATATATATATATATATATATATATATATATATATATATATATTCTATATATAATGTGTTGTTGTGTGTCTATATATATATATATATATATATTATATATATATATATATATATATAATTGGATAAGCTAAGCAAGATTAAATTTTAGGTAAAAGGGAAAAGTTTTTATTTTAATTGTAAACGTAGACCAAAAATCTTATAATCTTATTCAGGTTTTCCATGTCGTGAAATTGTAATAATCTATCATTCAGACAAAATTTTTCTAGCCTAATGTCCCCTTCATTTTTTAAACTAATTAATGAATAGTGATCCATACAGATTACATTTTACATTGGATTTCTCACCTATTTTGTTATTTGTTATCTGTTATCTTCAAAAGGAAAGAAATACCTGAGATTTCTTACCATTTTTGAACACACAAGCAATTAAATAATTTTTTAATTGAAAAAAGGTTAGTTCACTGCCATATTTCAGTTTCATAGGTTTAATTTCCATTTGTTAATGTGAACTCAAACATTTAGTTTCTAGAAAATCAATTTTGACTTTAGAACCAAAAACATAGGCTGTAGATTGGTTACATATGGATAATTTGATATACCAAGTGGTGGAATTTAAATAAAATGATGACATTTATATGTCGCCATAGGGTAAAGTGGTTTTTGCAAAATGGTAATCACAGTAATTAAGGTAACTCCCACAATATAGATCGCAGATGTGGCTTGCAGGTATATGACACTTACCACCCTTCAGGTTTTCGATAATAATTTTTTCAACTCTGCTTCTTTTGTTAGTCTTGAGAAGAATGCGTATTTTGGATCTGGAATTTTCATGAGGTAAGCTATCATTCCATATTCCCACCCTTTCATGATGGGATCATCTGGAGATATTGAATTTGCTAGGAATCTCACACCACCAACTCCAGATCTATCAAGAAAGAATATCATAGTACTCATGACTCAGAAATATCATATGAATAATTATAACAGTAGCCAATGCAGGTTGCATACAGTCGTTGAACCATTTTTCTTCAACATAGGAACTTATTTTTTCTTGAATATCATACGGACACCTTAGCTAATTCACTTGTAACTCTAAAGGGCTGAATTTTCGTATTATTAGATAGGCAGAAGATAACAGACCAAAGTATTATCTACTTTTGTATGAAATTTCGAAATATCTATAAGAACTCTACTAGAGGAGAAGCCCGTTCAAACAGTAATGACATTTCATTTTGGATTTTCTCCTTTTCCAGCAGGAATTCTACTTTGATGATCACCATTGGCAAGCTCACGAGTTAAACTATCTAGGAAAGAATTCTTCAATCCCTGCATATATTCAATAGAGAAAGAAATCTGATTAAGTCGTAATTGCCCATATAGGAGTTGCACTTGCGCTTGTATATTTAATAAATTCTTTTTCACAAAACCAAGTATTCCTTTGCAATGTTCGAATAATAAGAGGTTTTGGGGCTAAAAGATTAAGAACTTTTCAATTCCTCTTATGACTGCAAGGATTTCTTTTTCTATCGCGGGATAATTGCATTATGTTTTTAAAACGGCTACTATAATATTTATAGAACTTTTCTCCTACTTTGATTTTAAGTACTGCACTCTAGTTCTCATTACTGGCATCTATCTCAAGAGTTAAATCTTCTTTTTTATTAGGCAAATTAAGCACAGGAAGATTTTTACACATCTTTTTGAAATTTTAAACAATCTTTGAATCACTAGAGGACCATGTCTAACTTATTTCTTTTTTGAGTTTCCGCTGCAATAGTTTTCTCAATTTGGCTAAGTCTCTAATAAAATCTGAAGCATATGTAAGACATCTAAGAAACTTTCTAATTGCTTCCTATCTTCAATTTTTTCAAGAAAATTTTCTATGTTTTCCTAGAATATGCCTTTGTAGGATGATCTGTCATGTTTTTATTTCTAGACCTAAAAACTCAATTTCTTGTTTGGAATAAATGCACTTGTTCTTTCCAAGAATAATAGCATGATCAATGGATATTTGGGTGATAGATAGAATGTCATCTTTATGTTGTTCTATGGTGTTGGAAAAAACAAGAATGTCATCGATGTAAACTAGACAACAATAATTAAGGTCTTTGAAGATGTTATCCATTCTTTCTTGAAATATTTGAGGCGCATTTCGAAGACCTAATGGGATTATTCTCCATTATAATATTCTTAAGGGGAACTAAATGCAGTCAAAGGAATGTTTTCTCTGTCCATTTTTATATACCAATATCTCATTTTACAATCCATTTTTGAAAACCAAGACGCTTTTTGAATTCTATTGAAAAGGACTATTTTCTTAGAAATATAATAACCATAAAAGACAGTATGATCATTAAATTTTTATAATTGATTGTCATTCTAGCTTTTGTCTTTTTTCTACAGCATGATTTCTGACCATGAAAGCAGGATGGGTGTGAGGACTCTTATTATTTCTAATTAATCCTTTATCCAAAAGTTCTTTGATTTTCTTGTCAAGTTCTTGGATATCCTAGCATATATATACCATTTGTTTAACTTGAATAATAGTGTTTGAATTTAGCGAAACAATCTTTACAAATGTCTTATCTTTATCACAAAATTTTAGAGGATTATCTTACTAGAGTTCTTTGCATAATTATTTTTGTTGTTCAGCAACCTACTCTCTAATAGATGACTAAAGGAGTGAGATTATTAGTGCTACTTCATGTTGTGCAGGTATTACCTTCTCACCACGCTGGTTCCGTGTAAAGTCAATTTCCTAATGAGCGTATAATTTATTTAATCTAGCAACAGGAACTAAGTGACCATTTATTGTGAATATTATTTGGTTGATTATCTGTGTGCACGGAGAATATAGCCTCTAAAAATTATTTCTAATAATTATATCATAAGAGGGTTGATTAGCAGCCCATAAGACTGGTATAATGCATTGGATTTCTCCTGTCTGTATGGATAGTTGTTCTATGGCTTCATTATGGCTCATTATGCTATTAGCGGCTATTGTTACTTGTAAAAGATTTTTGGATTTTTTTTCCCACATAAATTCTAAAAATAAAGTTCTTTTTCCAAAATAGATGGAACAACCACTATCTATATATGCGCGCAATTCATATTTATTATATCCCTCTAAACATATATTTATGGAGATATAAGTGCTATTAGAATTTGCATTGGTGACTTCATAGCAAATCTCCACAGTCATATTTTTTACTAATTCATCCTCATAGATTGACTCACTAATAGTTAGTAGTGCTCATTGGTCCAAATCCAGATCGGACTGGACCGGACTGGGTTGGATCGAAGACCGATAAAGAGAAAAATTATGGACTGAGGTAAATAAGAGCCGGACCAGACCGGGGATCGAATCAAAAATTTTGGACCAGACCAGGGCCGACTAAAGTAGACCGAATTTATTTTAAAGTACAGTTAGAACAAAGTTTATTGACTTAATTAATTTGGCCAAAATCATGTTATTATTGATTTTGTGTGCTAGTTCTAAAGAGAATTAGTTTGCACTTGGCATTATCTTTGACCAAAAAAATCAAAAAGAAAGTCTCAAACTCTTAACAATTTTTTATTTTATTTTACTTTATTTTTTTAAATAGTCGATCCTCGGTCTTGGCCGTTGGACAGGACCGGACCGGACCGATGACCAAATAATGTAATTTTTTGGATTGAGGACCGGACTGAATGCACTCAGTTCGGAGAGGTTTGGTCCAATCTGACCTAGTCTTCTATCCGGTTCGGGTTTGGATCGAATAATGTACACCCCTAATAATAGTTCTTGTTTTGTATCAAAGACTTTCCTATCTAGAATCATACTTTGATCTACACTGCGTCTTATAGTTTAAAACTCATTCTACTTATTTCACTGGTCCTACTAATTGTATCATTTTCTTTAAGCTCTTCTTTACCTGATGAAGGCCCTTCTCCCTATTCTGATCTTGCACTCATACTTCTTAGTAATTAGGGTTTAATGATAATTTTATCATTCTCATTAATTTTTATTTTTTTTTCTTTTTGATTTTTGTGAGATTGGCAAAGTTAGATATCCAAGAGTTATCGATTTTTATCTGCTGTAGATTTGATTTTATCCTTTGAATTTTTGCATTGGAGTAGGACTTTCAAATTTTTCTACTTATATCATTGTTATCTTAGTCTTTGGATCTATAGTATTATCTAATTTGTAGATTATTTTTCAAAATATTCTTAGTAGTAACCTCCCCTTTTCATTTCCATTCCAATTGTTTTCATCTTAAGAGATAGGAAGTTTTTGGCGAATTCATCTTTTAGGCTCACTTAGTATCGAGGTTGGCAATTTAATCCTACTTATCCATTACATAAATTGGTCTTAAGTTCTGCGATAATTTGATTATGAAATTTGGTATGTCTAATGTCATAGAGCAAAGCATAAAGGTCAATATCTTTGTCATAATATTGTAATGGAGTAATTTGAACTTGGACACTTTTAACATGGATATCTATACTTTCTATCTTTGTTATACTTAAGGATATTTTCCCATTAATGAGATTAACTTCTCCCACATCATACTCACAATCTTTTATTTTTAGATCTCCTTTTATCATTTCATATATGTTCTTACTCTTTAATTGAAAGATGGATTTTTAATAAATCATTGCCCCGTTTAGCAAATAACTATTAGCTGTTTGAGTTAACTATTTGTATTAACTATTTGAGTTAGTTGTTTGAGTTAGCTTTTAGTTGTCTAGCAAAGGCACACTAATCAAATTTTTTCTAATATTTGGAACATGATAATCACCATCTAACTCTAGAAATTTTCCGGACGACAACTCTAACTTGACTTGACTTTCTCTTAGGACTTGAGCCACACTCGCATTCCGCATGCTCACAGTTCTTGTGGCTGATACATAAAAGGATGAAAATAAGGTTTTATCAGTGCACAGGTGAACATTAGCCCCAGAGTCTATCCACTGATCATTTGAGTTAAGAATTGAATTTAACTTTGGGCTACCAGCAAAACACCTGTTAGCTAGGGAATAGAAGGTGGTCCCCACTATCACAACATTGGCCTGTGGCTTAGGGGACAATTGACCTTTAGAGGCTTCCTATTCTGGCCACGATGGAAGTAGCAATACTTAGGAATATGGTTCGTGCCTCCACATACCCAACATTGTCTTCTACCTTGATTATTACCTTTAGTCTTATTGTCATTCGACTTATTGCCCCCATTCCCAAAAAATCTTTTAAGACCATTTTTCTTGAATTCATTGGGTCTAAGTTTATAAGGACCTTCAACTATGTGAGCCTTAGCTTGGAAATTAGTTTTTTGATTTTTGGAAGAACAATATTTGTCCTTAATTCTCAAGGCGGAGAACAAATCATCCAAAGAAAACTGATTAGACTTCTGTCTAAGACCTTCAGCAAATTTAGACCAAGATGGAAGCAATTTTTTTAATAGCAAAAGCAACATAGACATACTCACTTTGTTCAATTTCCTTCATTTTCAACTCATACACATGGTTTTCAAAATCATGAAGCTAATTGGACAGATTTTTATTATCAACAAACTGAAATCAAACCAATCATTAATGCTGACTCTCACAAGACCCCCTTCAAGACCCCTTTCAGCAGTAGCATACCTTTGATCCAAAGTAGTCTATAAATCACAAGCAGTTTTCGTATAGGAAAAAATGTGATAAACATTATCAAACAAAGCACCTAAGATACAACCATGGTAAATCACATCTTTATCATCAATGTCATCTTTTTTAGGATCATCAACCTTTTTAGAAATATCTCCATTGGTCGGAGTTTTATCAAACTTTTCAACTTGTTCTTTAAGGCTGTCATAAATAATAATATAGAAAAGGCCTAACTCAGTTAACCAAAACTTCATATGTTGTTGCCAACATAAGAAATTTTTTCCATCAAATCTTTTTTAGGATCATCAACCTTTTTAGAAATATCTCCATTGGTCGGAGTTTTATCAAACTTTTCAACTTGTTCTTTAAGGCTGTCATAAATAATAATATAGAAAAGGCCTAACTCAGTTAACCAAAACTTCATATGTTGTTGCCAACATAAGAAATTTTTTCCATCAAATTTTCAGATTTGCTAGTCAAGGTTTTTAGTGCATCCATTTTTTCAAATTAGTACAAAACTAGCATTTCCTTTCTCAACTTGTTGTAAAATATAAAATGTAAATCACAAAAATTAATAAAACAACCTTCGAGGGAATTCTACTATTTAGAAGCGATAATAAATATGAATAACAACTTAACAAAGATCATAATAAGGCAAGGTAAGAAAGGTCTGGGCGAAGCACGCTGTAACGCACTCTTTAGAGATAAAATGCCCCACTGCACAACTAGATATAAAGATGCAAGCCCCTTCCTAAGATTCGACAATCCACCAGTCTTCTCGATTGCAGCGATCCGAACCCCGAACCAGTTTCAACTCAATGCTCAAAAGGAAAGTAAATTTTTGCATAAAATTTTAAGAAAGTAATAAGAATTTTCCTTAACAAGAATATTAAATCAGTTAATAAAACTAATTAATAGTTATTAATGTAGAGGAAATTAAGAAGTGACTTTTTCAGTGTAAAAGATAGAGCAGTAGAAAGCTATAGAGATGTTTTTCATTTTTTTGTGTGGAAAAACTTTAGAAGAACTAGCTTATTTATAGTGAAAGGCATTATACTAGTCGTTGCTCCATTTCTCCATATTCTACAAAAGTCTCCAAAATTAGTGGACGAGAACCCACCATTTAATGAGTCAATTAGCTACTTTTACTATAGTCCATACAAAACAAATCCATTTAAAAATAGTAAACTTTAAAAATAAAACTATGCTCCCATGACTTTAGAAAATAAGGCTCCACCTAAGTTAAAAGATAAAATAAAATTAAAAAAGTAAATAAAATGAAATAAACAATTTCACTTAATCAATCTTCAACCTCCAACTTAAAAAAATTTAATTTTAAATCATAATTTTCCAAACATATTCTTCATATTTACGACACAGACCACAACTTGTACAATATTGGAAAGAAATTCTGCAAGTTTCAATCTAACGAGCAATCTGCTATGAAACAAAGGTCGTGTTCGGCAATAGCATTTTAGGTAGCGTTTAGTATTGGATGACTAGTATTTGACTAGCATTTAAAAGTAGCGTTTTATATTTTTTAACTAAAAAATATCCTTTAAAAATTTTATCTTTGAAAACTATCTATATCCTTTTATTTTAATTTACATTAATCAACTAGCATAACAACTAAATTTACCAAACACATTAATTTCAACCGCTAATCTAAATAGCTATCTACTAATAGTTGAATTAGAAACGCTATCCGCTATCTAAACAGCTATCCGCTACCTGAACCGCTATCCGCTATCTAAACAGCTAATTTTACTAAACATGGCCAAAATCTAGAGCAGAAATCTGCCCTGTTTGGTAAATAGCTATTAGCTATTAGTTGCTAGCTATTAGCTGTTTGAGTTAACTGTTTGTATTAGTTGTTTGAGTTAACTATTTATTAAAAAACTATTTGATAAAATTAGTTGTTTGTGATAAAGTTGCGAGATAATAAACTAATTCTTCAAAATGCTCTTCCAAAGAGGTCATGGAATTAGGCCGTATTTGTTAAACAGCTGTTAGTTGTTTGTATTAGCTGTTAGCTATTAGCTGTTTGAATTAGCTGTTTATATTAGTTGTTTGAATTAGCTGTTTTTAGAAAAAGTGTTTGGTAAAAATTAGCTGTTTCTAAAAAATATGTTGGTAAAATTTCATATATGCCCTCATTTATGAATTAGTTTTTAATGAGATGTGTGTAATTTTTTCAAACTTATGGACAATTATGTCATTCCTACAAAAAGCTCTTCTCAAAAGGCTAATGGGAGTAGCTTTTTCAAAAAGAGCTTTTTGGAGTCAAATAGCTATTGCAAACAGCTCTTTACCAAACACCCTTTAGCTGTTTGACTTGGTCAAAACAGCCAAAATCCTCCTAAACAGCTATTTTTTTTCAAAAAACTGTTGTTACCAAACACCCCCTTAGTTTTTTCACATTAATTTTTTAGACCTAAAAAGCTCTGCTAAAAAGTCTTTTCACCAAACATCCAAATTAGCTTTTTACTTGGTCAAACGGCTAATCTTAGTCAAAAAAGTTATTGTTGACTAAAAAGCACTTCAAAAAGTTATCTGCCGAAGACCTCATATGTTTAAGAATAAGACTTCTGCCCATAACATGTTTGCTCCATCTTTGTTCAGGCAGATCACCTAGAATCCATGAGTAAGCTTCCTGGGTATTCAGCTTCTCAATCAGATATGATAAATTATCACTCTATTAATTACAATTGTCAAAATTTTGGTTATTTTAAATGATGCAACATGTTGATTTTAAATAAAACAAAACATTAAAAAATGTCTGATAGTAAGACATATCCCCCTGTTTTGACCTGATTTCCTTGATCCATTAGTATGAAGCCCCTGGATGAATTCGATCAAAGTAAAATTGATGAACTCGCCTGTGCAACATCAAACGAATGATTTTTTTTTGGGGAGTCCAAATGCCTGAATTTACATAAAGAAGCTAGCACTTTATTCTCGAAACTTGAAAGAGATCCACTCAAATTAGGAAAGGGAACAATTTTAAACGGCTTGGGAAACCACATCTTGGAAGTCACTTTGTTTTTCCCTTTCAGATGCATATGATATCGAATCAAGCTCTATTATTTATCCAAAATTCAGTAACATAAAATATATAAAATTCACATCAGCCTTGTCAATAAACATTGTGAGAGGCAGTCTCCTCTACTTTCTCTGTGGATCTCGGAAGAAAAAACAGCAAGTAAAGCATGAGTTGGACGCAGAATCAGGCGTCTGAGACTACAACTGCGATTGCGTTATTGGAGAAAGATAGAGAATCTCGTATTTTGGCGTCTTAATACTCTGAAATTGAGGACTTTGAAAAGGCGTATACTTAAAACATCACGAGTATACAGCTCTTTAGCCGTATCATTCAACTTAGTGATGC
This sequence comes from Carnegiea gigantea, assembly GCA_029747015.1. Taxonomy (NCBI): domain Eukaryota; kingdom Viridiplantae; phylum Streptophyta; class Magnoliopsida; order Caryophyllales; family Cactaceae; genus Carnegiea; species Carnegiea gigantea. Next base: position 108,685 of record JAKOGI010000844.1, on the reverse strand, counting down.
AGATCGCGCAAAAGAAGCAGATCCTGTGAAAAAGGCTTCCCATAACCGCCAGGCTTTCTTGGCGCGCTCTGAATGTGCTCTAGCTTACTTGGCCAAGATCAATACTTTGACTGGTGATGGTAAGTCTCTCTCAATGTTGATGTTGCAGGATAATATTAGTTTAGTGGGTGTGATTCACTGTTTTATTTGAATTGAATTTCACTTGGTGGGGCAGTGATTAAAGCTTGAGATTCTCTGAATTGAACATCTTTATTGACCCACCTAATTCTTCAAAATCTAACACTTTGCAGTTGATAAAGAGCTTGACACTGCGGACTGGGATGAGATTAGGGCTGCATCTTCTCGTGCAAAGGCTCTACTGTTTGAGGCAAAAGAGATTGCTCATTCAAATACGTTGGACCTCCTACAAGAACAGGCCGACCTATATGGTTACCTGAGGCATGTACATGAAACGCAAGGTTCTGTGTTCTATATCCCCGCTTCAATCGGCCGTCTTCTGTTTCTAAAAAGCCAAATGCTTATTTCGTGTTTCTTTGCATGTCTCTACTAGTTTTGTGCAGGCCATAATGAAGAAGCTTATGCTTGGTTTCTTCGAAGGGTTTCTTTCTGTGAGAAGATGGACGTGAGTTATTATACCACTTTTTCAGCGTATCCTTTCTTATCTACTGCCCGCTCATATGGTGTAGGATGATATCAGTCTTGTAAAATGATAATGCATCATTATTTTCATGAGTAATTTGTTTAGATATTGCCCAATATGCTGTATTGTCTTCCTTTGCAACCCTAACTAGCACCATTAGATGCCGGCGTGCAGTTTCTTGCTTCGACATTGCACTGGAGGCCCAGCCAGATGCTTCGAGGTCAGCCAGGGAGGCCCTGACTACAATTGATTGCCTGGAGAAGGTCATTTCAAAATGTGAACCAACATTACATGGTGATCAAGGTAGTTTTTCATAGTATACATATTAACATATTTGCTGGTTTTGAGGTATCAAATTGGTATTATTACTATCTTTCAGTTGTGCTGGCAAAGTTTAATATACCAGAGTTCATTGGCAATCCTGAGCGTTGGATACGAGAAATGAAAAAGCGCAGCACAACTGCAGGTATGATGAGATTCTCTAATCAATTTGTCACCCCCATGCTGAGGAGAGTAATCAATCATCTATCTGTTTTTGAGTAATTTTTGGTTGCTGATTCTTTCAAGTTGAAAATTTGAGTGAGTTAGCATATTTTCATTCAAAGCATAATGACATACATTTTGATTGTGCCTTTAATATAGTATTATAGTACTACACTTTGTGAGAGATCGACTAGCATCTGTTCATGCTCTAATGTCAATTTGGCATTTAATCTCCCCCCCTTTTTTTGGGAGAAGGGGTTGACAGGGTGGAGGATACTGCTTTTCATTTTGCCGAGCACGGTCAAGATTTGCACTTTTCATTCTCCCTTTTGCCCATCCTTTATATTTCATCTCAAGTATTTGGATCAAACCAAGGGATTTTCTACTTCTTTTGGGGAAAACTTATCTATTGCTACTTGTTATTCATATTTAAAGTCGGTATTTTCAAAAGTGTTTCAAATTATTTCAATTCAGCAAAATATTTTATGATGTTTTCTTGTGAGTCTCTTAGAATTGCTCACCTATATATGAATATCTGCAAACTCCGCAAAAAGAAACCACTTTAGGAGTTATTGATGGTGTTGTTTTTTATGGGTCTCTAAGGAACAATTTAGACAGCATTGATTTTCTTATTGTCCTAATTAGAAAACCTATTTCATCTCTTTAGGGTAGCTGATTCTTAATTTTTTTTTTTTTTTTTATATGTGTGTGCATTGATTTTTCTTAGTGTTCTAAAAAGCTCATCTATTTCCTCAAAGTCAATACATCATCCTCAATTTTTTATACACAAGCTCGTATTTTTTTTAGGCGGGGTCAACAAGGCAATGCAATTTTACCAAGGGTATCAACACATGACATAGGAAGTTGATTATTAAGTTACAAACATAACTACACCTACCGATAAAGGCCTATGCAACATACTGGGACTACAACAAGTAGTTATACAACCCCATTAACTTCAAATTGGCTAAGTACTCGCTTCTTGAAAGACAATTTGTCGTCAATCGAGCTTGAAATATTGAACTTCCTCTTGTCACAAGAACCTTGATAGTATGAATTCAATTGATTTGTTGATGGTTGCTTTATATCCAACATTTGAGCCTCTTTCTATGATTGTAATCCTCCCTTCACTAAGAAATCGAATTAGAATTAAATGATTTAGATTCGTACCTCCGTTCAATCGCGGCACACTATACAGTTTTTGGCACAATGCTCCTTTTTGGTTGTATCCTAGTATGTTTCCTTCTCCATCGTTTTCTATTTCTTTGACTATTGTGTCGCCGGGCTAAGAATTGGACGGCATTAACAGCGACAATTTGTTAGTTGTTAGCACATATGATATGCTCCTTATGACTTGACACGCTGCATTTTTGAGCTCAAACAGTCATGTAAGTCAATGAACATTTGCTAAAAAACTCAATTTTGCTTCCTTTCTCAATCATTCCATATGTGGCATGTGATAATATAAGAGACTTCATGGCACTGCTGTTTATATTTTCCTTTGTAGGGTGAAAATCATTGTTTGTAGACTCATTTGTAGACTCAAGTACACCATTTAAGGAAAGCACCAAATCCATGTTAGAGTTGATGTAGTCACTATCCTCCTCATGTCACATAGTAGTCAACGTAGACTTAGAGTTTTTGCCTATCAAATTCCATAGTTGAGCTACGTTCTAGCTCAAATTAGACACTTGGCTCCTCGCTTATAGAATTCATGTCTTCACTAGTTGCTTCACTTGAAAATGTCTCTATAATAGCTCCTATATCCATCTTTTTTAACTTGATGGACTTTGAATGGCTCTCCGCATTCAAGTTTATTTTGTGAATCCCTACAGTCTTCTGCCTCTCCAAACTCTTCAATGCTCATTTCAGATGTGGTGCTTTCACTATCTGGAATAGGATTCTCTATTCCCTTAGCTAGTTTATTGATATTAAGGGATTGCTGCATCTTTCTCAACTTTGGTCGGCTAGAGATAGAATCATCCTTACCATTTATTGATGCTCCAGAAGTTGATATCCTAGGAGATCAAAGACTCCTTTACCATTTACAATAGCTGCATTCCTAGTAGATTTCTTTTGAGTTTTGGTGATAGCTTCTGACTGGCCATTCCCATGGGCAGCATTGTACATCTGTTCAACCTTATGTAATTCATTTTTCACTTCAACAATAGAAGGATCAAACTTTATGGCAATCTGAAGGTCTCTAAGGACTCTTCTATATCGAGTTTTTACATTAAACAAGTGTAATTTAAGGGTGTATTTGGTAGGGTTGAAAATAATTTTCCTAGAAAACCATTTGTGATGTAAAATGATTTTTCATATAAAATAATTTTCAGCTCATATTTTCAGTTGTTTAGTAAAAGGGGAAATGAAATTTCATGAAAATGAATTTGATAAGCAAAAAATGAAAAAAAAAGCTAAAAACAGGCACATTAGTGAAAAAACAAAAACAACTATGATATTTAGAAAATGAAAATTTATATTTTGTTCTTTAGGGAATTATATTACAATATATACATTTTTCAATCTTTTGATCTTACCTACTGCCAACAATTTGATGGTAGCAACACTTTATCGATTTCCAACCTTCGAGTAGGAATCCAAACAAAGAAAAGGAAAGACCTAGTGAGTTTCTTTATCTTTTTAACCCTGACGATAAATTGCAGAGTGTTTTAGATTTTGATGAAATCATGGTTGTTAGATTCACTGGCATCGGTATGGTATGGGCATCGGATGACACAGTTTCGCTAATCTTTAATATGTTGCTTTAATTTTCGAACTATATGTTACTATATGTCATTATCTTAACCTTTGAACCATATGTCGAGGAAATAGACAAGAAAGAGAGAAAGAATGTGAAATTATGTGAGCGCCAAACAAACGTAAAATCAATTTACGTTTCATTCAAAGTGAAAATATTTTCCTTCATTCTAGGGAAAATGATTTTCTCCTGAAAACAAATTTACCCTCATTTTACCAAATACCGTTTAATGAGAAAATCATTTTCCAAGAAAATGATTTTTACCCCTACCAAACACACCCCAAGAGTAAAATCACATTGACTTTTAGCAGCCTTGAAGGCACACAATTTCAACCACCATGCAGCTGAATTGAAGTCAAGGGGCAATCCTAAGTCTTCCATTAGGTTTGCTTCCTCTTCAATACTAGGAACAAATGCACATAGATACTAAATGCCTTTGTCATACTTGGTAATTGCAGGCTGAAATGCTTTCAGTTTGTGAAGTTAGTTACGTTGCTCTTTCATAGACTTGGAACCTATAGAAGAGCTAGGAACATGATGGGTTTGCAAACAAGTTGGTTTTTACATTAAAGCTGGCGAACGAGGAACTTGTTTACCAAATGCCAACCCATCCCGTTCCTAAATTCATATCGTTTTTGCTTCTTGATATGCAGACAACTTGATTAGGTACTAAGAGATTAAACAATCAGACCATAAAACAAATATATATGTATTAAAAAAAAAAAGAAAGGTTCTAAGATGAACTTGAAACAACATAGCAGGATAGATGCTTAAATGAGGTATTAAGAGTTAAAACTGAAATTTAGGAGTAGAAAGCAGGAAGAGAGGTTGTGAAGACTGGAGAGACAAAGAGTGTGGTACGTCTAATTGTATTTTGATTAAAACTGGGAGTTTCTATGTTGGTTTTAATTGGTGTTGGAGGGAGAGAAGGGGGGAATGGAAGACGAATAGAAAAAGGCAATTTTTACACGTGTTCTCTTGTTAACTGCAAATTATTACATACACCCAGGAGCAATATATTTGTTATACACATGGGAGTTTATACGCCCATATACAGGTGGACAAAATTGCCACGTAGGATTAAAAAAAGACCAACAAACATGCTCATTCTGCAAACCTCTATGTAACTACTAAGTCTCTTCACATTCGTTTCTCCTCTGCTGCGACTGCAACTACACTCCTCTTTCTAACTGCCTTCGTGCATCATCAAAGCAATCAACTTCACATTATCCAGCAATATCCTCAACAATCATGAGCATCATAATTCAGCCCTGAAACCAGCATCAATGGCAGAAAGAGGTGAAGGCGTGAGTGTAGAATATGGTAATGAACCTGAGAATGTAGTGAACAACAACACAAGAAGGCAATCTGGACTGACAATCACACATAAGTGAAAATCCAAGTATGACATTTGAGTAGTTCTGATAATATTTGCAAAAGAATGGAAATTTAAGGTTACAATCTTCATTTGTAAGTGTAATGCCCTGTGAATTTGTACCTGCTAACTTCCATAAGTTTCTCTAGTTCATGGATTCTATAACCCATGGAAGAGTGAATAAACTAGGGCTATTTTTTTCTGTTCTCAATTTTGCAATTAGAGACACCCTTGGAGGTGTTCGGTTGCTTGATTTTGATGGGGATTGAGCTTTCTTGTCATTTGCAAGGTGGAATTGTGTGGTCTTCTTTGTTGTGCTGGTTTCTTATCAGTTGTAAATTCACCAAATTTCATCCTAATAGTGCCTGCTAACACATGTTCGTGAAACTAAAGTGAACAATATTTAATAATTAGTGAATAAACCCGAAGAAACTAGTGAATCTGTATTTAGTTTTGAGTGTAGTTTTATACTGAATTTAATTCCAATTCCAAGCATGTTATACAGTGAACAATACTCAATATCTCTGTGAACTAACTATGAAAGAGTGAATGAGTTCGGACTTTTTTTTTGTTCTCAACTTTGCAATTAGAGACATCTTTGGAGGTTCGGTTGCTTGATTTTGGTAGGGGTTAAGGTTTCTTGTCAGTTGTAAGTTGGAATTGTATGGTCTTCTTTGTTGTACAAGATTCTTGTCAGTTGTAAATTCATCAAATTTCATCCTCATAGTGCCTACTAACATGTGTTAGTGAAAACTGAAGTCAACAATATTCAATAATTCAGTGAACAAACCCAAAGAAACTAGTGAACCAGTATTTAATTTTGAGTGCAGTTTTATGCTAAATCTAGTTCCAATTCAAAGCATGTTCTACAGTGAACAATATTCAATATCTCAGTGAACTGCTTGTGGAGGAGTGAATGAATTAGGGCTATTTTTTCTGTTCTAAACTTTGCAATTAGAGATACCTTTGGAGGTTCGGTTGCTTGACTTTGGTGGGGGTTGAGGTTTCTTGTCAATTGTAAGTTGGAATTGTATGGTCTTCTTTGTTGTACACGATTCTTATCAGTTGTAAATTCACCAAATTTCACCCTCATAGTGCCTGCTAACATGTATTAGTGAAAACTAAAGTCAACAATATTCAGTAATTCAGTGAATAAACCCAAAGAAACTAGTGAACCTGTATTTAATTTTGAGTGCAGTTTTACACTGAATTTAGTTCCAATTCCAAGCATGTTCTACAATGAACAGTACTTAATATCTTAGTGAACTAACTAGAATATAAAACTGACCCAAAGTAAATAGTGAACCACACTTTAATTTGACTACATTTGTAGGCAGAATTCAGATCCAATTCTCAGCAGGATATACAGTGAACAATAATCAATAAGTTAGTGAGCAAAAACAAAGTACACAGTGAATGACAATCTATTTTGAGTTCATTATTTTTGCTTGTGGTAGAATGTCATTGCTGTCCCCTAACTTGTAAAGACCTGACCTTATCACAAACTTGCACTTAATGGTGAAAATTCTCACTCAGTTTAGGAACAAAATTAAGTTATATGGTGAACAATATAAAGGCACATGATGAACATATTTAGTGTTTTATCTTTTCACCTTGTCTTTCAAATTCGATTGTTTTAAAGCTTCATTTAGCTCATATGTAAGCACATAATTGATCAGCATTTGAGAATATATGCTTGAAACAGTTTTTAGCACTTATATCTACCCAATTGTAGATTTTGATATGCTATGCTACATATACTATGTCAAGCCCAAGTATTAACCGCAACTTTGGATGATAGGACATTGCTAAGTGAAGCTGCTGGACTTGAAACAGTCTCCAACACATAATCAAAGCTCAAAAATGCTGAGGATCAGGTGACTCAATATAGTGAGGATACTTTTCCCAATGTACTTGAGCTTGTAGGGAAAGGACAGAAGAAGTAGCATCAGACAGAAAGTGTGTAACAGAAACTAAAGCAAGCACCTAAAGCAACTGTTACAAAGACAGTGCAATTGAAGCATGTTGAATTTGGAGAACTTGTAATCGCTAATGCAGAACTTTCAATTATTAGGGCTAAATCATGGACCGTATTGCTTCAGCATAGAATGTGCCCAGGTGGCTTTATAAATTTGGTGGAGAGGCTAGATTATGAAAAATGGTCAGCCGTAATGGAGATAGGGTTTGGAGCAATTCTAGCGGTGAGAACGAGATTGATTCTTAAAAGATTAGCTAGGTGGTTGTTAGAGAAATATGATCCATGGGACACTTCGCTAAACCTCCCTAACGGTAAAGTACTAATAGATAAAGAAGATGTTTATGTCACACTAGACTTACCAATGGGACAACTTGAAATAAGTGAAGGCCAAAATTTACAAACTGACATAGAGTTTTTAGAGCAATGGAGAAGAAGGTAGAATGTTGAAAGAGGTGGACCACCTATTGGTAGCATGCATGAAGTCATTCTAGAGCGTGGTGGTCATGGTCATGAGTTCATTCAGACTTCATTGCGTATGCCATATCTACTTGCATTGTTGGAAATACAAATGACACTTGTCATTTTCGTGTATTGAAGAATTTACGCAATGTCAATGAAATCCACAATTACAACTGGTGTGCATATGTCATCAAGTGTTTGAATGATGCTGTAAGTGAATGGAAGGGAGATAAGAATAAATTCTTCATAGGACCGCTATTACTCCTAATGGTAAGCACATTTGATCAGCCCATTCCATTAATGTGCACCCAAGTACTAATTATAATATGCATTCCTATATGACATAAAGCATATTATGTGTAGCTCATCATAAATTATATAAATGACATATTGGTCTTCCTTTATAGTAAGTGGTCTGCATGTCTTTGCAAATCATACATATAGAGAACTTGTTGGGATTTGTCTCTAAGTTGACTAATTCTGTATAAGTTCTAATTGGCTCACTATTTTCTTTGAATTAGTTCACTGAGATATTGAGTACTGTTCACTGTATAACATGCATGGAATTGAAACTAAATTCAGTACAAACTGCACTCTAAATTAAATATGGTTCTCTATTTTCTTTGGATGAGATCACCGACTTATTGAGTATTGTTCACTGTTAATGTCAACAACACATGTTAACATGCATTAAGAGTTATCAATGCTCTAACCATTAAGCCTTTAATTAATTTTTGATTATACATAAATGTTGTCTCATGTTTTATTCTTCATTTTGCTGCTTTCATTAGAACAATATGCATTTTGTTTTTCCCTAAATGAGATAAAGCATAGTTTGTGTAGCTCATTATAAATGATATAAATGACATTTTAGTCCTCTTTTATAATAACTGGCATGCATGTCTTTGCTAGTCATACATATAGAGAACAAAGTCTAATATATATATTGTACTATTATGTCAGTTGTTTTACCTAGATAGAGTGCAATTTAGAACGAATAAAGTTGAGAAATGGTTCCCAGTTGTAATAAATTGGCCAACAGAAAAGGTGAGAAAAAGAGACACAGATGAACAATTACATGGAGAATATGAAAGAGGTAGAATAATAGAGAGGATTGACTATCACAATGTAGCACGCTTGGCTGAAGCAGATTTTAAGGTGTACCTGCAAGAATTGCAAGAGGACCAACCCCAACAGGGAGGATATGATGAGCTATCCATGACAACTGCAACTAGACAGCAACGATGTCCATATTATCCAAATTGCAATGGACAACTTCAAGATGCTGTATCTGTTACTAATGATCCAGTGCAGGTAACTTGCATGTGTACCCTATTAAATACAAAAAGAATTGTACAAACAGAGCAATTTACATTTATTTGCAATTGTCTAAAGAACAAACCATGCATTTCTGTTTGTCCAAAATTACAACTTTTTAAATAGCTTATGTAATAATTCATTTTTTTAGCTTGCATCATTTTTAAATCTAACCAATCTTATCACGTAAAAATAGTAAATATTAAATAAGGAAATAGTCTCCTGTACTAGTTAAATTTTATATTTTGCTGCTCTTTCATATTATAAGAATTGTAGGCTAATTATTTTATATTCAAATAGAAAATTAACTTGAAGAAATTTACATATTCCTGATGTGCAGGATAACATGACTACAGTTGCTTAAGCACAACAAGGAAAGAAGGCAACATAGACGCATACTCAAAGCTCTCAACCCCATACTAGTGACATCGCATGTAAGAATAAGAATGTAATAGATTGCTTATCCCGAAATGACACGTATTACTGCATCCTAGAGTTTCTGGAACAGGTTGACCTGCTAGAAAGCATGGTTAGAGAAAAAATGCAGCAGAAAAAAAGGATGGGTTTCAGTCCTCTGAGTTTTAGCCTTGGAATCTCACATGAAAAGAACCATGTGCCTCACATTCAGTAGACATAACTCCTGCAACAATGCAGTTAGAATTATCACCTAAAACAGCTCCTATTAGATCAATTACAGTAGTATCTGAGTAGCATATGTATCAGGGCATTGAAAATGCTATCAGTGTTGAGAAATCACAAGAAACCACCAAAGACATTCACAAGGCAGCTGATAATCAGGCAAATAAGAAAGGTAAACAAGGGGTGCTATGGTAACAACCGAAGAGGATTATGAAACAAATGCCCTTTCAATGTCGATCACTGTATCTTAAACACTATAGAGAGTCTAAGGATCGGTTGAATCCTGAACAACTGATGTTGGTAGATTATACTTTTCTCCCACCAGATGAATCGCACCTATCAACATAAGTATTACTCTTTATCCCCCTATCTAGACATACAAGATTATTCGTATTATACTTTGTTAGTATCTTATTCCTTAAAACAATAATAACAAAATTAAATGCATAGGGAGAAACTTTTTGAGTATGACCATGAAGAAGAAGACAAGAGATTGTGGATATTTAGGGAAGAATTTGAAACAATGGTCAGAATAGATCATGATTTAGAAAATTCTATAGTGGTATGTCTTATCCTAAACTAGATGAAAAGGAGAAGAAATCCAGGTACAAGGAAAAGAGTGTTCTTCAGTACAAATATTTACCTAAGAGAATCACAATAACATATTTACCTCTTTTAAAGCATATCTTCCTTGATTATCATTAACACGAGTGCTTTGAGTTTTAGATGGCTATAGAGAATGCTCCAGCAGATTTATCAAAGGCCTTCAAGACAGTAATGGGCCTTGAAACAAAAAGGTATACATGGATAAAAGTTGATGAAGCACAACTGGTAAGTTCCATTGCACTTGTGACTTGTATTGACATTTTAACATCCTCTGATAATTCTTTCAAATCACCACAGTTAACACTGACATTTCTTGCTCTAGTGTACCATCCCTCTTAGTCTTCCCCTCCTAATACATTGTTTTCATAATTTAACTTCCTTTTCTATCCATCAAAGTGTCAAATGAACCAATGGCAGTTACACCCAAGTGCTTAACCACGTTTGACAATTTGTTTGTGCTCAATCAGCCCTAGACACAACATGGCAATCCTCCCTACAACTCACTGTCACACTGTCTCCCATATGCCTTTGATTTCTAAAGTGAACAATACTCCAATTGTGAACAACCATTAACTGCATAGTGAACCAATTGAATATTCACAGTAAACATCTTATAGTATTCCCATGAACGAATTATACTTTATTAAAGATGTTAGTTTATGATCATTATCCACTTGGATCGTGAAAAATCCCATTTAATCTATATTGAAGTAGTCAAGTGAACAACATGGGAAAAAATAGTGAACATGTTGAGTTTGCGAAGCCTTTCTTCTTCTCTATGGCCTTTCATCTTCTCTATGACCATTGTTCACTATAAAACATCAGTTCATTCATCATTGAGCCAATTTGTATTCACCACAACCTAAAAAATAACCTGTAGATGCATAACTTCAAGATTTTTGTGTAATATGCTGTTGTAATTCACTAAGGTCCCTCGAATGCAAAACAGGGCATCAAATATGAAAACAATTATTTAAAATATGGAGAAACATGCTAAAATTAATATAAGCATTTGCTTTGTCCCAAACTTGACAACATAATAAGGTTTCTCCAGTTTATAGGTAATTAACAAGAAGCACATTAGACAACACCAATCAAAAATTTAAAAGAGAAATTAAAATAAATAATTATGCAGTGTAAAATTGTTCATTATGTAGTATAAAATTGTTCACTATATTGTTAAATGTTGCTCATTATACAAATAGTGCCACCCTAAAAGAAACGAACCCAATTATGATGGGTGGACCCATAAACAATACCAGATTGCTGCTATGATTTGTGATAACCTAAATGACCTTGCAGAACTAGAGATAGGTATCCAAGATGGATGGAAACCCATAAACCAAACAAAATTGACGAACATAAAGTACTATATAAAATCCAAACTAAACTTATATACAATAAATACTAAAAAGGAACATCAACACTATAATATGTCTAGAACACAACTCATAAGGTCTCAATAACTTACTTCATAATTTGTAACATCAGTACTAAACACTACAAATATAAATTGCCTTCAAGTCCTTGCTATCACTTTAATGCTTATCATTATGAGTAGCATTTGCATGAAAGTTATCAGTATGGAACTGTTGGAAGATTGGCGAAGCTGTGACTAGCATAAACACAGAATTGTCGTTAGATGGGTGAAAATTGTACGTCAGATGAAAAGACATCAATGGACATGAGCCCTACATAAGGGAAAAAAACACAAGGAATCAATTAAAATGTTCACTATGCTATTCAATTTTGTTCACTATATAACTTAATGTTGATCACTAACCTAAAATGGAATAGACAAACATGACCAAACAAGCAAATGTAAACAAACTCATATGTACCTCACCCACAAGATGTTAATCATGCGAACCTAAAGATGAAAGGTTAAATGTCAGCAATGTAATGTGCCATAAAAAATAAATAAGTAATTAGCAACAAAACATATAACAAATATATGCATTAAATTAATAACAACAATACTAATGTACCTATCAAAGCACTTGTGAGTAACTTGTGCTAGTATACAAAGGAGCACTTGCAAAACATGTTCCTTTCTTCATATAGCACTAATATGAATGCAGAAATTACTAACAACTTTACTATTACATAAAAGATCAATAATCTCACAAAGACATAAATCAAACGAAAGATTCAATGTGACAAATCTAACCACATCCAAATATAAAAACTTAAATAATTAATTAATGCACTATGGTCATCATCAAACAATTCCTTATTGACAATCTATTACATAATCATCCAATAGCAACAAGGACACTTTGACATTCTGATAGTATCTTCAACAAAATTGGTACAAAAAGTATACTTGGTGTGGTGCTGTAGAAGAACCCACATTAGTCTTTGACAACTTCTTTGTCTTCCTTCTTTTAACTTGATCACATTTCATTTTTGACTATACCCTTAAATCTCTTATTTCTTATCTCTATTTGACAAGATCCAAGAGGATTTAACACATTCGGTAATGAATTCAAATTCCTTCCCATGTCTGTCTTCATCACAATGTATAGAACCCACATCAAATTCAATTAGTTCCTTAAGTTCCATAAAATACTTTTCACAATAAGCCCTTGCATTCCTGTTCATTGGGCTAGCTGTAATTATTGAATTCATTTTTCTCATCATTTGCATCTTCCAAGTCGAAGAGTAACCCATATGCTCTTTACCAGTAGATTTTCCTAAATCAAGGTTTTGACCATCTTTTATACCCTTACACCACCTCCTGATTATATATTGATCCGATACTTGTTCAACACAATATGCATGTAGCCCCCTTAGGCAATGGGAACACAAAAGCCCAACCTCTATAAACATCTTACAAGTACATTCAACAATAGCTTGTTCTTTATTAAAAGTGACAATATGCCGAAACTCATATAGCTCTTCTCCATGAGATTCCCTTGCAACACTAACACCCCACACCTCAAAAGACATAGCACATGAAGAACTTTCAACTGCTTCGTAATTATATACAGCTCGATCAATGAACTCCTTCTAAAACATCAAGAAAGCTTTAACCATATACATAGACAACGCATGTTTCAAAATGTTTATTGAAGGAAAGGCTATTTCTACGTTACCTTCACTACATCTATGATCATCACCATTCTCCTTGCTCCTCCACTCAGATTCAACATCAAAAAAGATGTTATAAAAGTCACAAAGATCAGCTGTGACACGCGACCTTCTTTTCAAAGATCTATTCGTTGTTTCACTCCTTTGTGAAGATAATACGCCGCTAGAAAATTAATGTTTTAAAAAAGTCGGACACCATTTTTCATGCAAACTTTACAAGTTACAAAGCCATCAATTGTTACTACAAGTGCACTTTTTTGTCATCCTGAAGCCGGACACCATCAATTTTTCTGGTGGTGTATTATCTTCGCAAAGGAGTGAAATAACGAATAGATCTTTAAAAAGAAGGTTGCATGTCACAGCTGATCTTTGTGACTTTTATAACATCTTTTCTGATGTTGTATCTGAGTGGAGGAGCAAAGAGAATGGTGGTGATCATAGATGTAGCAAAGGTAATGTAGAAATGGCATTTTCTTCAATAAACATTTTGAAACATACGTTGTCTGTGTATATGATTGAAGCTTTTTTGATGTTTGAGAAGGAGTTCATCGACGAAGCTATACATAATTACAAAGCAATTGAAAGTTCTTCCTGTGCTATGCCTTTTGAGGTGTAGGGTGTTAGGGTTTCAAGGGAATCTCATAGAGAAGAGCCATATGAGTTTCGATATATTGTTACTTTTAACAAGTTGTTGTTGAATGTACTTGTACGATGTTAATAGAGGTTGGGATTTTGTGTCCCCATTGTGTTGAACAAGCGTCGGATCAATACATAACTAGGAGGTGGTGTAAGGGCATAAAAGATGGTCAAAACCTTGATTTGGGAAAATCTACTGGTAAAGAGCATATGGGTTGCCCTTCGGCTTGCAAGATGCAAATGATGAGAAAAATGAATTCAATAATTACAGCTAGCCAAATGAACAAGAATGCAAGGGCTCCTTGTGAAAAGTATCTTATGGAATTTAAGGAACTAATTAAATTTGATGTGGGTTCTATACATTGTGATGAAGATGGACATGGAAAGTATTTGAATTCATTACTGAATGTGCTAAATCCTCCTTGATCTCATAAAAAAGGGGTAAGAAATAAGAGATTTAAGGGTATAGTTGAAAAAGAAATGTGATCAAGTTAAACAAAGGAAGACAAAGAAGTTGTCAAAGACTAATGTGGGTTCTTCTACAGCACCACCCCAGGTATACTTTTTGTACCAACTTTGTTGAAGATACTATCAAATTATCAAAGTGTCCTTGTCGCTATTGAATGATTATATAATAGATTGTTAATAAGGAATTGTTTGATGATGACCATAGTACATTTATTATTTATTTAAGTTTCTATATCTGGATGTGGTTGGATTTGTCACATTGAATCTTTGGTTTGATATATGTCTTTGTGAGATTTGTGATATTTCACGTAATATTAAAGCTATTATTGATTTTTACTTTTATATTAATGCTATATGAAGAATGGAACATGTTCTACAAGTGCTCCTTCATATGCTGGCACAAGTTACTCACAAATGCTTCCACAGACACATTACTAATATTGTTATTAATTTAATGCATATATTTGTTATATGTTTTGTTGCTAATTACTTATTAATTTTTTAATGGCATTATGGCACATTACATTGCCGACATTCAACCTTTCATCTTCAGGTTCACATGTTCAACATCTTGTGGGTAAGGTACATATGAGTTTATTTACATTTGCTTGTTTGGTCATGTTTATCTATGCCATGTTAAGTGAGTGATCAACATTAAGTTATATAGTGAACAAAATTGAATAGCATAGTGAACATTGTGATTGATTCCTTGTGTTTTTTTCCCCTTATGTAGGGCTCATTTCCATCGATGTCTTTTTATCTGATGTACTATTTTCATCCATCTAATGACAATTCTATGTTTATGCCAATCATGGCTTTGCCAGTCTTGCAACAGTTCCATACTGATAACTTTCATTGCAAATGCTGCTCATAATGATAAGCATTGAAAGTGCTAGCGAGGAATTAAAGACAATTTATATTTTTAGTGTTTAGATGTTACAAATTATGGAGTGAGTTATTGAGACCTTATGAGTTGTGTTCTAGACATATTATAGTGTTGATATTCCTTTTTAGTATTTATTGTATGTAAGTTTAGTTTGGATTGTATGTAGTACTTTATGTTTGTCAATTTTGTTTAGTTTATGGGTTTCCATCCATCTTGGATACCTATCTCTAGTTCTGCAAGGTCAACTCGGTTATCACAAGTCATAGTAGCAATCTGGCATTGTTTATGGATCCATGCATCATCATTAGATTCGTTTCTTTTGGGGTGGTACAATTTGTATAATGAACAACATTTGACAATATAGCGAACAATTTTATACTACACAATGAACAATTTTACACTGCATAATTGTTTATTTTAATTTCTCTTTTAAATTTTTGATTGGTGTTGGCTAATGTGCTTCTTGTTAATTACCTATAAACCGGAGAAACCTTATTATGTTGTCAAGTTTGGGACAAAGTAAATGCTTATGTTAATTTTAACATGTTTCTCCATATTTTAAATACTTTTTTTTCATATTTGATATGTTTTCTTTGCATTTGAGAGACTTTAGTGAACTACATTAGGTTGTATAATGAACAACCTTTGTTAGTACCGTGAATTATTCAGTCTTTTTGGAAAAATTATAATCTTAACTTGTGGTACTTGTTTGTGCAATACAGTGAACAACGTCGACAAATTAATGCACATCATTGACTTGTATAGTGAACATTTTTGATGTGCTTTTTAATGTGTTTAGTTGTTAAGCGTATTTGAAGTCCAAAAATTGTAATGAACAACACGTCATGTTAGATCTCATTTGATCTTTGCTTTTGTTGGTGGGAACAACGTGTTATTCTTGCTTATCAGCATATTTTTATTCTTAGAATTGATCTTTATGGTCAATACTTGGAGTATTAGGCTTTATGTGCACGAATTATGGAGAGTACATTGTACAAGGCATTATTGCTTCAGGATCGCACATACTTTTACTAAATATAGAAAAGGAAGTACTGCATTTGTCAGATATTAAAAGCTGTACATCAGAAACACTGTGCCCTCTATAGACCAAGCTTTTAAACTATGATATACTATCTAATAATAGAGTAGTACTACCGCTGGAGGTTTTGCTATACTATTTCTGTTTGTTGGAAGTCTGTTTTGGCTGCTCCTAGTGTCTGCACTCGTAGCCCATTTAGTTCACTTTCTAGAGTCATTGCTGCATATCTCGAATGTAGATATCTGCAAATTCTTCCTGCAATTTGGACATGTGTATGGAAAATAATCATTAAAATTTCAAAGTGTATAATATGTCACTTGGAGAATTGGTGAGAAGGTGAGACTCAATTAGCAACAAAGAGATGAGCATTGTGGAAGCAAACACTTAATGGTGTTCTTGCCATGCTTATGATCAAATCTATAGTATTGAAAAATGACCATCATGCAAAGGTATAGTTTCCACTAGTCTCGATTGAGTCCTCAAAATATTCCCAAGCTCTTAGCTAAAATAGATTTTGGAATACTAGACATAAAACATCAACAACAAAAATAAAAGAAACTCAAACTAACTTAAAATAACTTGAATCCTTTATTTTTTTCAGTCTGCTGTTACATTTGCATTTAGGAATGAGGTGGCATATGCAGAGTTAATGGGAAAGGCAAACTATTTATTATATAGGTAGCTTGTTGCTATCATTTTAGCTTTATAATAATGTCAGGTGTTTCCGAAGTACCCACTGTGCAAATTTAGTTATATTGGACTATTGCATCTGATATCCTCTAATTTAGAAGCTTTAATTATACCGCGAAATGTACAAGTTACCTTATTACTTTCAAAACCAGGTGTCCCGTTCTTGACATTCCCTCCCTGAATATCTCCATATGGCGTATGGCGTAAATTCCACAATCATGAACATTCGTGTCATCTTGCCAAGACCTATTCCAAAACACTAGGCTAAATTTCCTGACGTTAATCTCTTTTTTATGTCCTCCATTCACTAATAGCTTGGGAACAAATTTGTCCACACAGAATATGTGAACATATTAATGAATAAAATTATTGTATTGGAGTTAAGGTTAGTGTTATTGAGGAATATGTACCATAACCATTGCATAACGGTGATATCTTGATGTAGGATTTTTTTCCTACTAAGCGATTGTCAAATACAACCACTTTCCTGGTTATCTAGTTGTAACAGATCAGGACCAAAAAATAATTGCCTCTAAGAATGGGGAAAAACATAAAAATAATGAAATTATGCATCTATATGTTACTTTTTAGGTTATGGTGAATACAAATTGGCTCAATGATGAACGAATTGATGTTTCATAGTGAACAATGGTCACAGAGAAGATGAAAGGCTTCGCAAACTCAACATGTTCACTATTTCTTTCCATATTGTTCACTTTGCTACTTCAATATAGATTGAATGGGATTTTTCACAATCTAAGTGAAAAATGGTCATAAACTAATATCTTTGACAAAGTATAATTCGTTCATAGGAATATTATAAGATGTTCACTGTGAATATTCAGTTGGTTCACTACATAGTTGATGGTTGTTTTCAATTGGAGTATTATTTACTTTAGAAATCAAAGGCACCTGGGAGGCAGTGTGATGGTTGGTAGCAGGGCATATTGTCATGTTGTGTCTATGGCTTATTGTGTATAAACAAATTGTCAAACATGGTTAAGTACTTACATGTAAATGTCATTGGTTCAATTGACACCTTGATGCACAGAAAAGGAAGTCAAATTATGAGAACAATTTATTAGGAGAGGAATACTAAAAGGGAACACTCGAACAAAAAATGTCAGTGTTAACTGTGGTTATTTGAAAGAATTGTCAGAGGATGTTAAAATATCAATACAATTCACAAGTTGTAACACTTCGAGTATGGCTTAAAAGAATCGAAGTGACTACTTATAACACCAAAGGTGCATCTTTCTTTTCGGGAAGCCCACTCTTAAGAACTTCACAGTTAAGCGTGCTTGCTGTGGAGCAATCTTGGGATGGGTGACCTCCTGAGAAGTTTCCCAGGCAGCGTGAGCAAGGACAAAGCACGCCAGAAAGCATTGTGGTGATTTGTGGGGCCAGTCGACAATTCTTGATGCTGTTATTGATAAGATCCGTGATCGAGAGGGGTCAGGTCATTGCACAAGTGCTTTGGAACTTGCCAATTGTGCTTTATCTAATTTCATCCATGTGTACCTTTTTGTTTCAAAGTCCATTACCATCTTGAAGGCCTTTGATAAATCTGTTGGAGCATTCTCTATAGCCATCTGAAAATTCAAAGCACTTATGTTAAGATAATCAAGAAATATGCTATATGTATAGTGTGATTCTCTTACGTAGACATTTGTACTAAGGAACATTCTTTTCCTTGTACTTAGATTTCTTCTCCTTTCCATCCAGTTTAGGATAAGACATAGTACATCCACTATGGAATTATCTAAGTCCCGATTTGTTCTAGCCGTTATGTCAAATCCTTCCTAAATATCCACAATCTCTTGTCTTCTTCTTCATGGTCATACTCAAAAAGTTTCTCTCTATATATTTAGTTTTGTTATTATTGTTTTAAGGAATAAAATATGAACAAAGTATAATATGAAAAATCTTGTATATCTGGATAGGGGGATAAAGAGTAATACTTCGTTGACGGGTACGATTCATCGTCTACCAACAATAGTTGTTCAAGATTTAGCAGATCCCTAGCCTCTCTATGGTCTTTAAGGTACGGTGATTGACATTGAAAAGGCATTTGTTTCATAATCCTCTTCGACGGCTGCCTTAGCACCATTTGTTTACCTTTCTTGTTTGCCTGATTATCTACTACCTTGTGAATGCCTTTGGTGGTTTGTTGTGATTTCTCAACATTGACAGTATTTTTAATGCCCTGATACATATGCTGCTTAGATACTGCTGCAATTGATCCACTAAGAGCTATTTTGGGTGATAATTCAAACTACAATGTTGCCGGAGTTATGTCTACTCAATGTGTGGCATATCGTTCTTTTTTAGGTGAGATTCTGAGGCTAAAACTTGGAGGACTGAAACCCATTCCTTTTTTTCTACTGCGTTTTTTCTCTAGCGATGCTTTCTACCTGGTCAACCTATTCCAAAAACTCTGGACTACAGTAATACGTATCATTTGGGGATAAGCAATCTGTTACATTCTAATTCTCACATGCTATGTCACTAGTATAGGGTTGAGAGCCTTGAGTATGCATCTGTGTTGCCTTCTTTCCTTGTTGTGCTCGAGCAACTGTTGTCACGTTATCCTGTACGTAAGGAATATGTAAATTTCTTCAAGTTGATTTTCTATTCGAATATAAAATAACTAGCCTACAGTTCTTATGATATGAAGGAGTAGCAAAATATAAAATTTGACCAGCATAGAAGACTATTTCCCTATTTAATATTCACTATTTTTATGTGATAAGGTTGGTTAGATTTAAAAATCATGCAAGCTCTTAAAAATAAATTATTACATAAGCTATTTAAAAAGCTGTATTTTTGGATGAATAGAAATGCATCGTTTGTTCTTTAAACAGTTGCAAATAAATGTCAATTGCTCTCTTTGTACAATTCTTTTTGTATTTAATAGGGTACACATGTAATTTACCTGCACTGGATCATTAGTAATAGGTACAGCATCGTCCATTGCAATATGGACAATATGGACATTGTTGCTTTCTAGTTGCAGTTGTCGTGGATAGCTCACCAGATCCTCCCTGTTGGGGTTGGTCCTCTTGCAATTCTTGCAGATGCACCTCCAAATCTGCTTTAACCAAGCTTGCTACATTATGGTAGTCAATCCTCTCTATTGTTCTACCTTTTCCATATTCTCCAGGTAATTGTTCATCTCTGTCTCTTTTTCTCACCTTTTCCGTTGGCCAATTTATTGCAACTGGGAACCATCTCTCAACTTTGTTCACTCTGAATTGCACTCTATCTAGGTAAAACAACTGACATAATAGTACATTATATATATTAGACTTTAATGTCTATGTGCATGACTAGCAAAGACATGTAGGCCACTTATTACAAAAGAAGACTAATACGTCATTTATATCACTTATAATGAGCTCTATATACTATGTTTTCTCTCATTTAGGGAAAAACAAAATGCATATTGTTCTAATGAAAGCAGCAAAATGAAGAATAAACCATGAGAAAACTTTTATGTACAATCAGAAATTAATTAAAGGCATAATGGTTAGAGCATTGATAACTCTTAATGCATGTTAACATGTGCTGTTGACATCAACAGTGAACAATACTCAATAAGTTAGTGAACTCACCAAAAGAAAATAGTGAACTATATTTAATTTAGAGTGCAGTTTTATGCTGGATTTAGTTCCATTTCTAAGCATGTTATATAGTGAACAGTGCCCAATATCTCAGTGCACTAGCTCAAAGAAAATAGTGAACCAATTAGAACTTATACATATACAAAATTGGTCATCTTAGAGACAAATCCCAACAAGTTTTCTATATACATAATTAGTGAAGACATGCAGACCACTTACTATAAAAGAAGACTAATATGTCATTTATATCATATATGATGAGCTACACATAATATGCTTTATGTCATTTAGGGAAAAACAAAATGTATATTGTAATTAGTACTTGGGTGCACATTAATGAAATGTGCTGATCAAATGTGATTAACATTAGGAATAATAGTAATCCCATGAAGAATTTTGTCTTGTCTCTCTTCCATTCACTTACAGCATCATTCAGACACTTGATGATAAATGCACACCAATTGTAATTGTGGATTTTATTGACGTTGCATGAATATTTCAATACACGGAAATGACAAGTGCTATTTACATTTCGAACAATGCAAGTAGATATGGCATATGTAATGAAGTCTGTAATAAACTCATGACCATAACCACCAGACTCTAGAATGACTTCATACATGCTACCAATAGGTGGTCCACCCCTTTCAACATTCCACCTTCTTCTCCATTGCTGTAAAAACTCTATGTAAGTTTGTGAACTTTGGCCTTCACTTATTTCAAGCTGTCCCATTGGTAAGCCTAGTGTGACAAAAACATCTTCTTCATCTATTAGTACTTTACCATTAGGGAAGTTTAGCGAAGTGTCTCATGCATCATATTTTTCTAACAATCACCTAGCTAATCTTTTAAGAATCAATCTCGTTCTCATGGCTAGAATTCCTCCAAACCCTGGCTCCATTATGCCTGACCATTATTCATAATCTAGCCTCTCCACCAAATTTAGAAAGCCACCTGGGGCCATTCTATGACAAAGCAATCTGGTCCGTGATTTAGTCCTAATAATTGAAAATTCTGCATTGGCGATTACAGGTTCTTCAAATTCAACATGCTTGAATTGCACTTTCTTTTTAATAGTCGCTTTAGGTGCTCGCTTCAGTTTCTGTTACTCACTTCCTATCTGATACTGCTTCTTCTCTTTTTTCCCTGCAGGCTCATGTACATTAGGAAAGTATCTTCACTATATTGAGTCAGCTGATCCTTAGCATTTTCGGGCTCCGATTGTGTGTTGGAGACTTTTTCATGTCCAACAGCTTCGCTTAGCAATGTACTGTCATCCAAAGTTGCTGTCAATACTTGGGCTTTATGTAGTATATACAAACAGGTTTTAGCATAGCATAGCATAGCAAAATCTACAATTGGATAGATACAAGTGCTAAACTATTTCAAACATATATTCTCAAATGCTGACCAATTATGTGCTTATATATGATCTAAATGAAGCTTTAAAATAACGAAATTTGAAAGACAAGGTGAAAAGATAAAACACTTAATATGGTCATTATGTACCTTTACATTGTTCACCACATAACTTAATTTTGTTCCTAAACTAAGCGAGAATTTTCACCATTAAGTGCAAGTTTGTGATAAGGTCAGGTCTTCACAGGTTAGGGGGCAGCAATCATATTCTACCATAAACAGAAATAATGAACTCAAAATAGATTGTCATTCACTATGCACTTTGTTTTTGTTCACTGACTTACTGATTATTGTTCACTGTATACCCTACTGAGAATTGGATCTGAATTCTGTCTATAAATGTAGTAAAATTAAAGTGTGGTTCACTATTTACTTTGGGTCAGTTTTATATTTGAGTTAGTCCACTAAGATATTGAGTACTGTTTACTATAGAACATGCTTGGAATTGAAGCTAAATTCAGCATAAAATTGCACTCAAAATTAAATACAAGTTCACTAGTTTCTTTGGGTTTTTTCACTGCATTATTGAATATTGTTCACTTTAGTTGTCATGAATATATGTTAGCAGGCACTATAAGGATGAAATTTGGTGAATTTACAACTGATAAGAAACCAGTACAATAAAGAAGACCATACAATTCTTACAACTGACAAGAAATCTAAACCCCAGCCAAAATCAAGCAACCAAACCTCCAAACGTGTCTCTAATTGCAAAATTAAGAATAAAAAGAATAACCCTAATTAATTCACTCTTCTACAGGTAGTTCACTGAGATATTGAGTACTATTCACTGTAGAACATGCTTTGAATTGGAACTAAATTCAGTATAAAATTGCACTAAAAATTAAATATAGGTTCACTAGTTTCTTTGGGTTTGTTCACTGAATTATTGAATATTGTTGACCTTAGTTTTTACCAACACATGTTAGCAGGCACTAAGGGGATGAAATTTGATGAATTCACAACTGATTAGAAATGAGTACAACAAAGAAGGCAATATAATTCCAACTTACAACCGATAAGAAACCTCAATCCTCGCCAAAATCAAGCTACCGAACCTCCAAAGGTGCCTCTAATTGCAAAGTTGAGAACAGGAAAAAACAACCCTAATTCATCCACTCTTCTATGGTACTTCACTGAGATATTGAGTATTGTTCACTGTAGAACATGCTTTGAATTGGAACTAGATTTAGCATAAAACTGCACTCAAAATTAAATACTAGTTCACTAGTTTCTTTGGGTCTGTTCACTGAATTATTGAATACTGTTCACTTTAGTTTTCACCAACACATGTTGGTAGGCACTATGAGGATGAAATTTGGTGAATTTACAACTAACAAGAAACCAGTACAATAAAGAAGACTATACAATTCCAACTTAAAACTGACAAGAAACCTATATCCCCGCCAAAATTAAGCAATCGAACATCCAAGGGTGTCTCTAATTGTAAAATTGAGAATAGAAAAAAAAAAACAGCCCTAATTTATTCACTCTTCCAGATGTTATAGAATTCATGAACTGGTGAACATTACAGAAGTCAGCAGATCCAAATTCACAGGGCACAAATGAAGCTCACAAATAAAGCTCGTAACCTTAAATTTCCATTCTTTTGCAAATATTCTCAAAACTACTCAAATATCATACCTGGATTTTCACTTATATGTGATTGTCACTCTAGGTTGCCTTCTTGTGTTATCATTCACTACATTCTCAGGTTCATTACGATATTTGACATGCATGCCTTCACCTCTCTCTACCATTGATGCTAGTTTCAGGGCTGAATTGCACTGAATTATATGCTCTTGATTGTTAAGGAAATTGCTGGATAATGTGAAGTTGATTGCTTTGATGATGCACAAAGACAGTTAGAGAGAGAAGGAGTGCAGTTGTAGTCATAGCAGAGGAGAAATAAATGTGAAGAGACTTAGCGGTTACATGGAGGTTTTCATAATGAGCATGTTTGTTGGTAGTGGCGGGGTGGGGGTTTGACTTTTTTTTCTTTTTTAAAAAAATCTTTTTTGAATCCTATGTGGCAATTTTCTCCACCTGTATATGGGAGTATAAGCTCCCATGTGTATAATAAATATATTGCTTGTTAAATCTGCACTTAGGTGACGATTTGACAAATTCCCAAATATCTACACACATCATAAAGTTCAAAACGTGCCCTCCACATATAATTTGCAAAGCAAGGAAGATAATAGATGGAATACATCAAATTTGTAAATACTAATGCTTAGATAATATTTGGTTCATTGTAAACAATTTTGTAATGCACACAAGTTTGTAATTATGTTTTCGTTTTCTTATTTGGTTGTTAAAAATTATTTAAAAAAACTAACTTGTAATCATGATTACTACGTATCATGTAATTATATTTGTATTACAAAGTTTATTGTATTATATTATATTCAACCAAATATCACATTAATTTTCATGCGAGGATATCAGTGTTGTAGTTTTAGTATCATGCTTCCCGTAGCAGGCTTTGATATTTCTTTGTATGTTGGCTTATTTTTTATTTGTTTCTTGCTAGCTTGAACTTCTACCAACTTGAGGGCTTGAAAGGAAGATGTGCTCTTTAGACATGTTCATAAGAAGGCAAAGCTTGGCTCGCATCCATACTGTTGCTGTTTGAGATTTTTTGTGTTGATATTTCAGTTATGATATTATAAAGTTAGACTTCCTATGTACTAGAAAACAACAACAACAACAACGAAAATAACATTCAATGTGGGTCCACTTTCGTAGGCTTGGGAGAGATCTAGATAAAGGCAATCTTTTATATCTGCAGACATCTCCGTCCGCAAAAAGGTCGATTCTATAGACTTGCTATGTACTACGTTTTGAACAAATTCTATGTTATATTACGGAACTAGTATTGGTATTTTTCCATTGGCTATCGAGACCTTGATGAATTTGATATTAGTGAGACATATTTTTGGTGTTAGGATCAATTTTCCCTTCTTTCGAGTTTCGTCATATTCGCACCTATTATAGGAGAGTTGACAGAGAGTTGATTATGATGAAGTAGACTTAAGTCTATTTATGTGAGCTCTTCATATTCTTTGCCTATTTTATTAATTTGTTGTTCTTTTTTTCCTGGCGAAATTTTTTTTATTTTTATTAACAATGGCAACCTTGAAATTCAGGGAATAATTACAAGTGCAAAACTGATTTATCTAGATCAGTTTAGAAACTCACACTTCTGAAGCTTTTTCCTTATTTTATATAAGAAAGCAAACCTAGGTTTAATGAATTCCTTCACAATATGAATAACATTAGCTGAATCTACACATGGTTTTGTTAACAATCATTCAGTTCCTATTAGCCAAATGAGGTAGGATGTTGTTCCACTTGTGGCCCTCATAAGTTACGGTACTTGTAAATAGTGTGAAGATAGTTGTGAGATTCTACCTAATTGGGTGGCCCTGCCATTATATTTATACTAATCAGGGAACAAACTAGGGTTATAAAAATTACATATTTTCCTATGTACACTATTATTTCCTCTTAATCTGTTCGGGGGGGACGCATGGACAGATTGACCCTGAAAAATTTAAACAACTTCGAAGACAACCCTTTAGTGAACATGTCTGCTGACTGAAGCTTGATAGGAATGTAACAAACCAAAAGATCGCCATGAGCCACCTGTTCTCGAAAAACATGATAGCCAATAGCAATGTGTTTACTATGATCATGCTAAACAGGATTGACAACTATGTAGGAAGCAGTGACATTAGCACTGTAGACCTTAGTGGGTCCAGAGAAACGAATACCAAGATCACATGGAAGCTTGCGTATCCATATAGTCTCAGCAATAGTATAAGCTACAACTCTATACTCCGCTTCAATAGAAGACTTAGAAACTGTGGGTTGCTTCTTGGAACACCAAAAAATTAGATTAGGACCAAAGAACATCGCTTAATCTGTAGTGGAGCGGCAAAAGTCTTTATAGGCTACCTAGTCAGCATCAAAGTAGGGAACAATGAGAGACAAAGAGGTAGCAGGACGAAGCTGAAGTCCAAATACTTGAAAATATGCTTAACAGCTTGCAGGTAAGTAGTATGGGAAGCATGCATAAACTGGAAAACTACATGAATTACATAAGCAATATTAGGTCTAGTCATAGTCAAATATTGCAATGCACCTACCACACTCCTGCACTCAGAGGGGTCTGCGAGTAATTCTTCATCAGTCAGAGTTAATGAGGTTCTGGAAAGGGATGGGGTCAAAACAGGCTTAGCTGTACGCATATGGAATTTGCATAGGAGATCATGAACATATTTCTGCTCGGTTAGAAACATGCCCTTAGAATTTCGTACCACCTGAACCCCCAAAAAAATAGTGCACGTCATCGAGGTCCTTCATAACAAACTGTTGCTACAGTAAAGAAGTAAAATTATGAAGGACAGAGGAGGAACTACGAGGGAGACTAATATCATCCGCATAAAGCAGCAAAATCAAAGTGGTAGTTCCCTAACTATAAACAAACATGGAGGTATCAACCTGACTACACACAAAACTATAAGATAGAAGAAAAATGCTGAATTTATAGAGCCAAGCTCTGAGAGCTTACTTAAGACCATAAATAGCTTTCTTGAGTTTACAAACATGACTGGAAAAATCCGGATGAGCAAACCCAGGAGGCTACTTTATGTAAATTTCTTCTGTGAGATTGCCATGAAAAAAGGCATTTTTGAAGTCCAGTTGTCTTATAGGCCAATGTTGGGTGAGAGCAAGAGAGAGAACAAGACGAATTGCGGGAGGTTTGATAATTGAATTGAATGTCTCATGGAAGTCAATGCCACCCTGTTGGTGATTGCCAAAAGCAACCAACCGAGCCTTATACCGCTCCACAGACCCATCAGAATTAAACTTAACTCGATAAACCCACTTACAACCCACTAAATTGTGTCTAGGTTGGGATGGTACCAAACCCCAAGTGTCATTGGCAAGTAATGCACTGAATTCCTCTAACATAGCCTTTCTGCATTTAGAATCTTGATTAGCCTGTTTAAAAGATGTGGGCTCAAGACCCACAATGTCTGTGTCAAGAGACAAAATAGTCTTGGGTTTATGCACCCCACTTTTGGACCTAGTTTGCATAGCATGCAAATTAATAGGATGAGAATACGAAACTAGGCTGGTGGTGACACTAGTGGGCTGAGAAGACTCATGCGGTGGATTGGGCTGCAACGATTGAGGTGAAGGAAAGGAGCAAGTATTAGAGGGCATGAAAGAGACATGGGCTGATGCATGGTTAGTGGGGCTAACTGATGGGCTGCGGGATGTGGACTGCGGACTAGACGTGGGTAATGCTACAAGAGGGCTTCCCGCAGCAGGAGAATAGTGATGCAATGGATTGGGCTGAGGCCTAGAATGTGGTGGATCCACTTAGGGAGACTCAAAGGCAGGCTGAGAGATGCTGGAGGTAGTTAGGCCAGGGACCGTTGTAAGCGTCTGACCGAAAGAAGAAGAGGAGGGCATGGAAGATGTGGATTTGTCAAAAAATGGCATGGCCGTGATGGTAGGAGTGGAAAGACTAGAAATACACTTAGGGGAAACATAGGGAGCATGGACAAGCGAAGAATGAGAGTGAGGTGTAAGGTAAGGATATAGAAAAATAGTTTCATGAAACACCACATGACGACTTATATAAAATTTTACTGTGATTGGGTCAAAACACTTGTATCCTTTGTGATGAGGCACGTAACCTAGAAAAATGTAGAGAATAAACCTTGGGGCTAACTTATTTGCAAAGGTGCCAGAAAAATTTGGAAAACAAACACAACCAAAAGTTTTCAGAAAGTTGTAATCAGTAGGTTTGTGAAACAGTTTTTCAAATGGGCTTAAACCTTGTAAAACAGGAGAGCAAAGAGGATCAATAGTAAAAATTGCAATATAGGCAACATCAACCCAAAAACTGGGAAGAAAGGTAGCTCTAAGAAGAAGAGCACGAAACCATCTTAATTAAATAACGATGCTTACTCTGTGACACCATTTTGAGCTTGAAGTATCGGGACAAGACTTTCTGAAATAGAGACCGTGTTTAGTAAAATGAGCACTAAAAGTATTGTTATCATATTCACGACCTCCATCACTTTAGAAAATCATAATTTTGGTACTGAAGAGATGTTCAACCATATTATGAAAGGTGCAGAAAACAATGAAAGCCTCTGATTTCCGCTTAAGCGGATAAATCCAAGTAAAACATGAAAAATCATCCACAAAGCATATATAATACCAATAACCATCATAAGACGACATAAGAGATTGCCATAAATAAGAATGAATAAGATATAATGGTGTGAACATATTAAGGAAAGAAATTAAATGCGAATGTCTTAGACTAGATAATGTCCATGTTTCACAGTGACACGAACTAGATAGAGATTCCCCCTAGAGGAAACATAAAGCAGAGTTCTACCTGAGACTTTGTCCTTGACACAAACAGAAGATTAATCAAATATGACAGAACAGTTACTATCCCGACATAGTTAACGAATAAAAATTAAATGTGCTTTAAAGAGGGAACATGAAACACATTTTTAAGAGAGAGAGGCCAGTTGTCAGCAGGAATAGCAACAGAACCAATGTTTTTAATCGGGGGAAGACTACCATTACCAACACGGATGCATTCAATACTATTGTAAGGAGATTTGGAGAGTGAGAGGTGGCTGCCGAATCAAGATACCATACTGATTCGTTGCCGTCGACGGCATTGAAGGTTGCATAGGCCTGAACAGGGGTAGTCTACTATTGAGGGAGGTAACGATTAGGGCAACCTACAACTGTGTATCTAGGAGATGAAGCAAATCTGACACATAGCATTGGGGTGTGAACCTAAGACTCCTTCCTATGGATTGTTACTATAAGCAGTTCCTGCAGGCACACTCCTGTTGGAAGACTAATTCTAGTTTGAGGAACTATTCGAGGAGCAGGAATCGCCCCCTGGTTTCGTCCACCCCAGCGGTTGTTGCAGCGATTTCGACCCCGACCGCCACCATTTGTTACGCCCTTTATTATACTGAGCCGTAGGAGAAGAAGCAGAAGAGTCCATGATAGTAGAAATGGATAGCGCCTGCTGCTTTAGGCCTGAGTTGCCTTTAGTCTTCAAAAATTTGAGGCATTGCACATAGTGAATTAACTTCACCCGCAAGTCATCAAACGTAAGAGAGGAGGTACCATAAGACAATGTGGTGGCAAGAATATGGCAGTCCTCATCAATGCCATTAAGAGTGAAATAATGAGATCCACATCCAAGACTAGAGAACCAATTGAGGTAAGGGAGTCAGCAATTTGCTTAATCCTTCATAGATAATCTTCCATACTTTGACTCTCATCCTTGGACAAATTGAACAAGTACTTTTGAGCTCCATGGCATGAGCCAAACTGGCGGTATTAAATTTATGAGCAAGGCGATCCCAAATTTGAAGCAAATGAGTAATATCATGCACTTGAGTTAGGAGGTCCAAGGAGATTGTTGCGAATAGCCATGACCGAAGCAATTGGTCCAATCGAAGCCAGATCGAATATGAAGGGTTTTGGCTATGAATGTCGTGTGTATCAAGGACATAAGTTAAGGGGTTGATAACGTACCATCCAAGAAACCTTGAAGTTGTTGGATAATAAGAACAACATTGAACAGGGTACACCATGGAAGGAAGTCCCCAACTTTTTTCAAGGTTGTAGCGATAAAATTCTTGATATTGATCGAGAACAACCCAAGATGTAGTGGAGGTAGGAGAGACCCGAGTGAGAGCCAAGAGGAGTCACATGTGAGAAGAGGAGAGGGATCCCAAGGCTGGGCAATTGGGATGGAAGGTGAGGGAGTAGGGACAGACAGGAAAGGAAGAGAAGGCTGGGAGAGCTGCCATGTAAAATACGCTAAGGCGGCAGAAGAAGGTTAAGGAAAAACTGGCTATGGTGGTGGATGAATGCTGTCCGAAAGCGATACCAAAGAGAGTTGAGGCATGGAGGGCATTGGCATGTCATGAGTAGAGAACATGGCAGCAGTAGTAGAAGTGGCTAGTAGGGTGGAAGGAGGTGTGGTGGGAGTGTTGGCCATGGCAGTCGGAGAAGATGCAGCGGCGGAAAGAGACTGGTGCAAGAGGAGGCAGCCTAGAAAAAAAAGTGAGAGGCAAGGTAGGTCCCTCGGGTTAGACTAGGGCTCTGATACCATGTGAAGATAGTTGTGAGGCTCTACCCAATTGGGTAGCCCTAGCGTTATATTTATATTAGTCAAGGTACAAACGAGGGTTACAAAAATTACATATTTTCTAATGTACATTATTAAATAGGTTATTGTTACTTTTTGAATTAAAGTTATAACTATCGTTCAAAACACCTAACATATGATAGGTTATTGTTACCAAAAAGAATCCATATCTGATGTATGATATTGAAGCTTGCTAAGTTCGATCTTCAATTTGTAAGGTATTTTTGTATTGACCCTCAGGTTTCACACATTAATTCATATGACCCCAACTTGTCTGGGTTTAGTTAATCACCCCCGAAATTTTAATGTTGTATTGTTGAAATACTACCCTGGCAAATATGTAAAGAATAGGAAAAGAGAGAGCCTGTTAGAAGCATTAGTGGAAAGTAAATTATTCAATTACTTTACTTTCTTCACACATTTGCCAGAGTAATGTTTCAATAATACTACATTAAAATTTCAAGATTATTAGAACTGAACTCTAAAATACGGATGCCACATTAATTATTGCCTAAAATTTAAGGACGTTAGTGCAGAATATTCAGAGACAAGAAACGGTGAAGTTTCATGAGTTTTACTACTACGTAATAGTGGAGATACTCTTTTAGATCATTATTTTAATCAATTGTAAAAGCTCAAATGAGATCATCTTTTTCACACAAATTATAAGGTACAATCAGGTCTATAGAACCGGTACTATAAATAGTTGTTTTTATTTTTCTAAACTTACCCTATATTTTCAATTATACCGTGTTCAAACAAAAAATAAGTTTTATATGGTCCAAATTATATGAACTCAACGGATCTTTAGACTCGGATCTATGATATTGATAAACCTACTATCTGCAATCT
>JAKOGI010000844.1:5000-70000 GCA_029747015.1 Carnegiea gigantea | reverse complement strand
AAAAATATTCTTGCCTAAGAATGAGGGGAGATTGGGAAGGGTATCAGATCCCCACAAAACTTGATGAAAAAGTTAAAAATAGCAACAAACCTAGGCATCCAAATTTTCCTAGTAGGTGAATTATTTAGGAAACAAAGCTCCTATGTTAGTGGACAACTATACATCTTGAAGCTTATACCTTGCTAAGGAAAATTGCTCTAATCCTCATACGGATATCAGCAGTCAAACTTTAAAAATGCCAACTAGAAAAAGGCAAGTTAAGTACGAAACCAGAAGCATCATCTTACCCAGCCAAATAGACAACAAAACTTGGATCACTAGGGCATGTCTTCCTGCACTTGCTGTTTGGAAGATACAGCTCAAAAGTGGGTTTTGCTTCCCTAATATGCAAATCGTACACCAATTGGTCAATAGTAGACCTGTCCCATACTGTTTGTGACGAGCTATTTTCATCTGAAGCATCCTCAAGATGCCTCAAAGAACTCCTGACACTCTTTAGGCTCCATGGAATGCCATGTCTCCCAACAATGTAGCCAGGAGACTTCAGATGCCTACACTACAGGAAAAACGGGTACTCACGGTACTAAGGCCTGTTCTTTTTAGTGGGAAATGATGGGTGTGGAATGGGTGAGTATGGAAAAGGGGGGGAAGGAGTGGGTGAGAGTTGGTAAGAGTGGTATTTTTTTTTTTTTTTAAAGTGTGGGAAATGGGGAAAGGAGTGAGTGGGAGTGGGCAGGAGTTGAAAGGAGTTGAATGAAGTTGGGGAATTGGTTTAAGTTATATATTTTTGTATTTTAATGTAACTTTTTTATTTATGATAGTAAGTAACGATCTTAAAATTAAATTTGAGTAGAAAAAAATTTCTTTATGTGTTTAGCCGGTTACAAAATATTGTTTGATGGTCGTTGTTGCCCCCCAAAAAATTTAAATTTTCGCAAATGAGTTGAATCAGTTGCGGATGTTAATTTTTATTGTATATTTCCGAAATTTGTTAATTTTCACCGAAATTTAAAGTTAAATATCGTACTGTACGTTGCGCAAATATGGTTTACTTTCGTTGGGTTACGATTAATTGATTGTTGAACTGTAAATGACATGGACAATTTTTATTTTTTGTGTGCAAATTAATTATTCATATTTTGCGACATTTTTGTACTGTCTGACTGAAATTGGACGTTATTATTCCTCAATTCTTAATTATGTTAACGATACCGATGAAATTAATTTGAAATTCGAAATCAGATATCACCAAAAATATTATCCGAACACAATCTTATTATATCCAACTGTAATCCACAAATTCAATAAGAACATGACATGTGTCATATATCTGTCTAATGAATATTCAATTTCATATGAAATTAGTGAAATTATTGCTTCACTTTCTATCGCCAACAACAAATGTTCATCTCACAACGTAAAGGATTATCATTATTTTTACAACCGTTAACATTTATAACATCCGTTAGTTCTATCGCGAACCCCGAATAAAAGCATCTGCATTTTGTATCACGATTTATGATAGCTGGAAAATAATGTGTTACATATACCATAACAACAATCCACGTGTTGGTGATGTATAGTAAATTTCGGAGTCAATGAAAACTATTTCTAACCATCTGTTCTATACAAAAATTAAACTGAAAACATCTACCACTCACGAATAACTAACATTTGCTTATCAACGCAAAAATTTAAAAAATACAAAAATTATCATTTCTTTAATACGTACAACATAAATAATTTCATGTACAATTTATAGCATAACTTACAAATATTTCAATAACATCTGAAAAATAAATAAAACTCTTCATAATTAGTATTAGACTGCTCGGACGTACAATTACATCAATTATAAGAGTTTTCACACGATGCTAAATAGTCATTATAGGTAGAAGTGGGTGAAAGTGGGTGAGAGTGGAAATGAGTTGTATTTTTGTTTAAGTATGGGAAAGAGTGAGAAGAGAGAGAAAGGAGTTGATACGTGTGAAAAGAAGTGGGTAAATCATGAAAAGAACAAGGCCTAAATTATTAGCAAAAGTCTACAGTGTCAGCATGTCCAGTTTGTACACGCGAATTTACGGCACTATTTTATGGAACTTTGCTGTGCCAAAAATATTGAATACAAGAGTGCCAAGAAATTTCGTTTCCTGCTTTTCGGTCTTTGCCAGGCGCGAGATGATGTTTTATTTTTATTAAAAGCATTAAAAGGAACAAGGGCCCTGGAAACTAAGCCGTTAGTCGCACGATTGCTCTTCTTCTCTGCGCTAAGCCACATAGCTCAGTTGTGGAGATTTTGGCATCCTTTCGCTTAATTCTGGAGATTTTGGCAAAACTCTCTCTGAATTTCGCTCAATTATGGAGATTTTGGCAAGCTTCAACATCTCAGTCATCCTGGGAGCCAATTCTTGAATAAAGGTGACCCTTCCAACCTTCAATTCTCTTTTTCTTTTGTTCCGAAAATTTTACCATCTTCATTGTCTCTTGGTTTGGTTCGTTGGGAAGAGAAAAGATGGTCCTTCAACTCTATGTCTGCGTTACTTCGGACTAAAGCCAGAGTATACTCGGGTAGATTGCATGCCAAGTTTGACAATAATGTGGGTAAGGGTTCGTCTGGGTTCTTTGGAGAGTTTGATGGGGCATTA
This sequence comes from Carnegiea gigantea, assembly GCA_029747015.1. Classification (NCBI taxonomy): domain Eukaryota; kingdom Viridiplantae; phylum Streptophyta; class Magnoliopsida; order Caryophyllales; family Cactaceae; genus Carnegiea; species Carnegiea gigantea. The sequence continues at coordinate 67,355 of JAKOGI010000844.1, read as the reverse complement.
AGTTATGATTAGGTTTAGAAGAATTGGGTCTGTATGATGAATTTAAGATCAATAAACTTTAATTTCATTCATTTGTCCTTAACAATGATACATCGATTTTTTGGTGAAGGTTTGATGGTTTTATAGGATTAGAATGCCAAGGAAACCCATGATTGATGAAGGTTTGTAGTCTTTTGCTGACTTTAGCGCCTAATTATACAACTAAGTAGCCTTTAGTAAGAGGACATCATATATACTAAATATGGGAGGTTGAAGGAAAAACCAATCACTGATATGTTATGTGAATTGTCTGCCTGTCTTCCCTTGCATCATTAGGCCTCTAACCTAAATTAGATTTTAATTTGTTATTATCAGTCACTTTATCGGCCGATACCTGTTAATCACGACTTTAATAAACCCTGCTTTAATGTTAATTACTCTATAGATGTTTGCTCAAGTAGCCTAGCCACTTAGCCAGTGACCCTTGCAGTTTTAGAAGAATCAATTTTCTGTTTGGTTCACTAACCAAACTATCATGTTAGACAAACATGCACTAACCAATTCTAGTGACTTACTTTATCCTCCAAAATTTGCCATTTTTTGGAGTATTTTTATTCCCAGTTGAACTTGAAGAGGCATTAGTTAAGTAGTACAATATTTGTACATTGCATGTTACTCTATACATAGAAAGATCTTAGACAGCTTCATTTTGAATGAAAATCCTTGTCAAGTTTTTATTGAGGTTTGATGGATGTTGAGCTATTCAGCTTGTCGTCCATTGAGCTTGTCATAAAAATACATCTTCTTCTCTAACTAAGGTTGCATTATTTCATATTGGATATGAGATTGTTCAAATCAAATCACAAATCAAGTATTGTAGATCTGATTGAATGTTTTTGATTGAACTAAGATTGGATTTAGTTGTTGAGACTTGAAGTTGCGAATGAAAAAGGAGAATCCTGCAGCTATAGTGCTGTTAGTATTTGGTGCATTTACTCTGATACATTAAGGTAGCTTAGTTCTCTGATTTGACCCTGGTCCTTTCAATACTCGTGCTGAAATTCTTTCACTTAATTTGCTTGATTATGGAATGTTATGCTCTATATCTGCTGAGCAATAGATCCCTTTTATTTTTTTGGCAGAAGCAAACATTCTGCCATGAAGTACAATCCAGGAATTATCCTGCACATTTACATCTAAACATACATGACATATCCTCCTCAAAACAGAACGTACCAAATTTTCTAGAGAACAGTTTAGATGCACTGCTGAAGGTCCCTGAATAAGTAATCTATTGTTTTCTGTCTTCGTCATCACTATGATTTCCTTGCAATTAACCTACCCAAATGCTATGCATTCTGCAAGTTTTTCGATTTTCTCACACTCCATGTTATTTTTCTTTCTGCAGTTCAATTCAATTCATTTCATTTCTATTATTTGCTTACCCAGATTGGAGCTTGAGTGGGTTTCTGATCACATGAGAAGGTTAAGTAGTAAAATTTTATCTTGTTTAGAGTACCCAACAATTTTGCATTAATCGAATTTATCTCCTGTTTATCATGTTCCATTGTGATTTTTGCTGAGTATTCTGCCTCTGACTTTGGTTTTGAATCTCTTTCGCCCTTTTTTGTTTCTGGGATTCGTTGGATTATCCTTTTTCTCGGTGTTAGTTCCCTTGTCTTGTTATCTGGGTTTTAATTCCTTCTTTTATATGGTTCCATATTAACCTGACTTGTTTGCCAACTCTGGTAGTTGTCAGTTGTGTTTGCACCAAGCTCTCTATGTGCTTTTATTGGCTTTCTTGAGTTGATATACTATGACTGATTGATCCTTCATATATGATTAAGTTTTTCGATTTTCTCACTCCATGTTATTTTTCTTTCTGCAGTTCAATTCAATTCATTTCATTTCTATTATTTGATTACCCAGATTAGAGCTTGAGTGGGTTTCTAATCACACGAGAAGGTAAAGTAGCAAATTTTTATTTTGTTTAGAGTACCTAACAATTTTGCATTAATCAGATTTATCACCTGTATATCACGTTCCATTGTGATTTTTGCTGAGTATTCTACCTCTTATTCTGGTTTTGAATCTCTTTTGCCCTTTTTTGTTTTTGGGATTCGTTGGATTACCCTTTTTCTCAGTGTTAGTTTCCTTGCCTTGTCATCTTGGTTTTAATTCCTTCTTTCATATGGTTCCATATGAACCGTACTTGGTTACCAACTCTGGTAGTTGTCAGTTGTGTTTGCACCAAGCCCTCTATGTGCTTTTGTTAGCTTTCTTGAGTTGATATACCATGACTGATTGATCCTTCATATATGATTAGGTTTTTCGATTTTGTCACTCCATGTTATTTTTCTTTCTGTAGTTCAATTCAATTCATTTCATTTCTATTATTTGATTAGCCAGATTGGAGCTTGAGTGGGTTTCTAATCACACGAGAAGGTAAAGTAGTGAAATTTTATTTTGTTTAGAGTACCTAACAATTTTGCATTAATCAGATTTATCTCCTGTATATCATGCTCTGTTGTGATTGCTGAGTATTCTGCCTCTTACTCTGGTTTTGAATCTCTTTCGCCCTTTTTTGTTTCTAGGATTCGTTGGATTACCCTTTTTCTGGGTGTTAGTTTCCTTGCCTTGTCATCTGGGTTTTAGTTCCTTCTTTTATATGGTTCTATATGACCTGACTTGTTTGCCAACTCTGGTAGTTGTCAGTTGCATTTGCACCACCCTCTCTATGCGGTTTTGTTGGCTTTCTTGAGTTGATATACTATGATTGATTGATCCTTCAGATATGATTTGCTTGCCTAAAGACAATCATTTAGAGCTTAAAAAATTTACCCTTTCACTTGTTTCCTAGACTAGATGTCAATGTAGGGTAGAAGTCAGGTAATCTGATATAGTTATTGTTAAATTTGAATCAGTTTTCATAATCTGCAGCTTGTATGAGCTAGAGTATGACTAATTCTATTGGCATGTACTAGGGTACTAGAGGTTCAATAAGGAAAAACTCTGTGATTGTAGAAATGGCGAATTTGGTCTGTTTTCTGGTTACAATAACAAAATGACTATAACTTTCACAATACCGCATATATATGATCTTTTTAGTCATTCATGTTTTACTAATAAAACTGTTTTTTTGTATTAATAATCGTAGTTTATCAATTCATAATGCAAAGTTATTATTAGCTATCTTTGACTAATACAACTTTTTTTCTTATATACTCTAAAGGATTCTCTAAGTCCTCAAAGACATGAATAGAGATTGGATTGATCAACCAGGCTCACAAGCCTACGTAGATGGTGTAAAGTATTTTATCCAATTTGCTACTAAACATGGAAATCGTAATGGAATGATATGTTATCCATGTAAAAAGTGTCATTGGCGTTCTTATAAACAAGTGGAAGAGGTTCAGGAGCATATTTTGTATGACGGTTTTTTTAAGGAGTATAAGATATGGACTCATCATGGCAAGCCTAAGTTTATACCAATTACTTGGATAACTTTCATTCAGGGGCTGCAACTAGGAGAGTTACAGAGCAGGATGATATTGAGGGAATGATTCATGATGCCTTTGGTCCTAATGTTCCCATTTCTAGTAGTGAGCCTAAGGATAGACATGGAGAGGCACAAGATCATGACGTTCAGGATGGGGACATGCCTACTGATTTCTTTGAGGGGTGGAACAGGCCTAACCAATTTTCTTCTAATGAGGAAGAAGCTAAATTCAAAAAATTGATTGAAGATAGTGAAAAGGAATTATATCCAGGTTGTATTCGCTTCTTAGAATTGTCTTTCATCTTGCACTTATTTCATCTTAAATGCATGTATGGATGGTCTACAGCATCATTTTCTATGTTGCTTAAACTTTTAAATGAAGCATTTCCACAAATGTCTTCATTTTTCCTTCGACTTGAGGTGAGGCTAAAAATTCACCAAACAATTAGGTTTGGGATATTTAAAAATATGTGCTTGTCCGAATGACTGCATGTTGTACTGGGGTGACAAATTTGAAATGACCAATTGCAATATTTGCCAAACTTCAAGGTGGAAGACCACCGAGGTTAAAGAAGGTAATACTATGAAGGTTATGGAGCATGAGTGAAAACTTGCAAAGGTTTTGAGGTATTTTCCACTGATTCCTCGATTAAAAAGGACTTATATGTCATCTAAAATAGCTGAAGATATGATGGCATGGTGAGGAACATCAAAAAGATGGAATCTTGAGGCATCCTGCGGATGGGTTGGCATGGAAGATTTTGATAGCAGGCATCCGCACTTTTCTTCTGATCCTCGTAATGTTAGACTTGGTTTAGCCACAGATGGTTTTAATCCTTTTCGTATGATGAATTCCACATATAGTACATGGCCTGTCCTTTTAATTCCTTACAATTTGCCCCCATGGCTCTACATGAAAAGGTCACCAATGATTCTATCTTTAATTATCCCGGGGCCAAGAGCTCCAAGTAAGGATATTCTGTTTACCTTCAGCCGCTCATTCAAGAACTTAAGTTGTTGTGGGATGGTGTGGACGCATTTGATGCATTCAAAGGAGAATATTTTAAGCTCAAGGCTACCCTTTTATGGACTATAAATGACTTTCTAGCTTATGCAAACTTATTTGGCTAGACAAACAAGGGTTATTATGCATGCCCATTATGTGCTTACTCAACCCATTCTGTTTATCTTCCTTTGGGGAGAAAAATTTATTGCATGGGTCATTGTCGATGGTTGCCTCTTAATCATCGATTTCGATTAGAGGCAGATCTCTTTGATGGAACCATCAAAAAAAGGCAAGCTCCAAGTTCTATATCAGGATCTGATATTTTGAAGGAGCAAAAAAGCATGGACGTCAGTTATGGCAAATTACAAATACCTCGTAAAAAGACGGCAAGAGAGGATACAATCAGTTCTGTGGAAATACTTGAAGATGGCGCGAATCCAAATGATATTGAAGAATTTGATGAAGATCCTGATATTGTTATGGAAGAAGATCAAGGTCCAAAACGATCTGAAATCCTTTGGAAGAAAAAGAGCATTTTGTTTGATTTGCCATATTGGGAGTACAATGACATATGTCATAACTTTGATGTAATGCATATAGAGAAAAATGTGTGATAATTTGTTGGGCACACTTCTGAATCTTGAAGGTAGGAATAAGGATAATGAGAAGGCAAGGAAAGACTTTGAACATTTGCTGATAAGGGCATATTTGTGGGTCATTGAAAATCCTAATAAGAAACCTTACATACATCCAGCTGAGTATACTGTGTCTTTTGATGATAAAGAGAGGTTTCTAAAAGTTTTGAAATATCTTAGGGTTCCTGATGGATATGCATCAAATATTTCAAGATGTGTGAATCTTAAGGATCGTAAAATTTCGAATCTTAAGAGTCACGATAATCATATTTTGATGCAAGATATCCTACCAATTGCCTTGCGTGCATTTAAGTCTTCAAAAATTGTTGAGCTCATTTCTTATTTGTCCTCCTCCGTCAAATGCTTGTGTTCTAAAGCACTTGAAGTAAACAAGCTAGACGAATTGCATTCAAAAGTTGTTCTCACACTTTGTCGCATGGAGAAAGTGTTTCTTCCAAGTTTCTTCATGACTATGGTCCATTTATTGGTCCATTTAGTTGAGGAGGCTAAAGTGGGTGGACCGGTTTACTATAGATGGATGTACCCTATTTCTTTTATATTTCCTTCTCCGTTTCAAATTTCTTTGCCACCAATATCAATTCTAACTGGTGTAACTTTAAATTGAAATTTCCAAATAGGTTCTTGGCCCGCTTAAAAGCATATGTTCGTCACCGAGCACAACCTGAGGGGTCCATGGTAGAAGCTTGCATAGTGGAGGAATGCCTGATATTTTGTTCAAGATACTTTGATAGTGTCGAAACTGTTTTTAATGAGCCACAAAGAAATGATGACATTCTTCTTTGTAGAGATCATTATCTTTTCAATTCCGGTGGCCGTGCTATAGGAAAAGAGGAGATTACTCGGCTAGATGGCAAGCGTTAAACAGGCTCATAGATATGTCCTACTTCATTCTGATGAGATGAATACACTTCGTCAGTAAGTATTGGTATAGTTAACCAACTGCTACTGATAATTATATTTGGCAAATTGTGATAACAATTCCTAAATATTTGTTACAGGGAATTTTTGAACCAAAAGCACCTAATGCAAACATGCAGGTAACATTTCTTTTTTAGCATTATATGTTAAGTAAATGGGACGACTTTCAATGGTGATTTCATATGTGTCGTTGCCTTAATTCGCCATCCTTTTATATAAACCTATAAGATCCCTCTATTTTCTTGATTTCTTGCTTACATAAGCAAATTTTTTTTTTTTTTTTTTTTTGGGGGGTTGTGGAAAGATCGTTTTGGCTTTCTGTGTTGCAGCTTCCTTAATGTCAGATTATTCATGTCTATTTTGGGGTGGTACTACTCGTACTTTAGTTTCATTGGTTGCCTGAGTGTTGGAAATTGAGTTTGAACAAGTTAGTGGGGGAGGTGCTGCTTATTCCCCCCCCCCCCCCAATATAGGCAAAACAATGGAGGGGGAGGTGCTGCTTGAGTGTTGGAAATTGAGTTTGCATAGATAATGTGACAGACATGCTGTGCGAAACAAATTCATGCTGAAGTTCATTGTCTTCTTGTTGTTTCTTTGCAACTTTCGCCATGTCTATATCTGGATTGTCTTACCTCTAGTTCTGGAGGAATAAGAAGTTCAGTAATTGTGTCAAGTCTAACTGACAAGAGACAGCAAATCTAGATTGTTGTTGTTTCAATGCTGAAGGTGTGTGGGATCGCCAATTTGTTTGGAGCAGGTTTAGGCAATTTGTTTACAGTAGGTTTAGGCGATGGTGGACCTGTAGGGTTGCTGCTGCTGTGCTACTGACATGCATGACATTCCTTGGGGACTCGTCCCACATTGCTGCTGGTAGTCAATCTGGGGAGCTCTGATACCATAATAAATTTGCTAGAACAATGAACAAGAGAAGAAGAAGAAAGAATTTGACGATTGTATTCCTTTGTAGCCGCGGCACAGCAAACATATATATACAAAGAGACTTGCATGAAACTTAGATTTCTAATCTTAGCTTGACGCTAAGTGACCAAACATATTTAGGAAACCCATTTCTATCTGATTACAAAATTTTCTCTCATTAGTGCATAGCATGCGCATTCATTGTCAGTTCCATTGATCCTAATATCAGGCAGACAATTGGATCAAACAGAACATATTTGTTATTTTATAGTCATTGCAGCCCAACTTGTGTTGAATTTTCTGCCCATACTATGACATTCTTTGATATTAGTTAAATTGATTCTATTTATTTTCTTTAACATAGTTCTCCTGACTTTTGTAGGATAATCATGAAGCTTCAAGCAAACATGTAGATTGTAGCTCACGCAACCGCAACTCAGGACATAGTATTTGATAGGTTTAGAGTTCATTCCATGGGAGTTCCAAGCAAGAAAGAAGATCAAACAAGGGTGAAGTCAAAAGAAGTTGGAGCCGTTATTGCCTGAAGTCAAAAGAAGTTGGAGCCGTTATTGCCATTCTCATATATAGATGAAATGTTATTGAACTTTCCATTGAACATTTACATTGGACTTTTGCTATTAGCAATCGTGGTAGTTTTGAATTAAACTTCATTAGGAGACATGAAATATATGAATGATGAAGCTTTTTTACCTACTTTAATGTACACGATGGTTTATGGTGAAGTATTTTGTTTCTACATTGAAAAAAATGGATTGGATTGATGCTAGAAGTTTCATGTACTTAAAAGCTTTTCATAAATATTATATGTATATAAACGATGGTACATACCCTTCACTATATTAGAGGCATTATTATTTATTTATCTTAAATTATTTGCACATAATATTGGCATGAAAAGTGCCATAAGGTTTTTGGAGGAAAAATGAGCATTCAGTTTGGTGGGAGGTTTTTGGCACAATAGCATACCACAAAATTGGAGCGAAATTCGCCAGGACCACTTAGCGGGAAACATATTGGCACCAAAAAGTGCCACAAACTTGTGGGAAAGTTAGCCCGCCAATGCTCGCCTGGGAAGCACTGGCACAACTAGGTGCCGCAAATATATAAGTCATCGACACGTTAAGATGCCACAAATATTCCTGGCACTTAACTAAAAGTGCCACAAATATAAGCTTTGACATCCAAATTTGTGGCACTTTACGCGAGTGCCAATGAAGAAACTTATGGCACTTTCTGGTGCCTCAAGTTGGCAAAATAAGTGCCACATATACCCGTGATTTCTGTAGTGCGATCTATAAACCTCGAAACCTTCCCAATAACAACCACTTTTTTCTTCTGCAACTTTCTCATATAACTCTTTCAAAGATACGGTTGTATGATTTTCATCAACAAGAAGTAGCGTCCCTATTTCAGCTACAAACCTATTATATGATGAAGTTATTAGATTAAACCCAAAGAGAAAAAATGGAGTGGCACGGTTATATGTCTCAAACTAATGCATACCCCCACAATATCTCGGAAACAGATGCTTGATTATTATCCAGAAAACTAGAAAACTAAATTACTGAGCTCAATAATGTCACAAATAACTAAACCCAATGAACTACTACTCTTCTTGGCCAAGGATCAGTGGATTACAGTCTGTGTGAATTTAGATCATGTAATGTGATCAAGATATTTCATTTTAAAGAATGTAGCTAGACTATGTGAACAATTCAAATGTCTCCCATTGATATAATCAATGAAGAATGAAATCCAAAGGACGAACTCCAGAAGTTTCTAGCCAAAAAGCACACATGGTAACGCATTACAAGCAGCCAAACCTCTTTGCAGGTACGTAGTGTGAGCTCATTTTTTAAAAAAACAAGGTCCATCCACAAAAGGTACCATTTGAGAAACAGAAGTTGAAGGCTTGTTTGGCCATTTGCAATGAATAAGTATTACCAAGGGAAGTATAGGAAGGCTACCTCACAAGGGTCAGACAAAGTACATGTACCCTCTGCCGGCCCCTTCTCCCAGCTCAAAAAATAAAGGGGTCTAAGCAGAATTCAGGACACTGGTTTGATAGGTTCTTGCATGTCATCATTGATTGGGACAAGATGAAACTAGAATGCAAGGATAACACACAACAGAATATAGCCTGAAAACAAAACAATGATGAATGAAGAGAAAAAGACTAGTCTAAAAGTAATTCACTAGAGGTAGATTTAGGGTTTATACCTTTTTTGCGATGTGATCGAGGTGGTGGTGGGCCTAGCGAGCAAAGGGGGAGGCTCCACTGGGATATGGGCCGGTTCAACCTGGGCCCACACGCACCCGGCCCGCTTTTGAACCGGCCCAGGCCCGTGGTCAACGGGGTACAGGTCAACCCGATCCGTACCCGTGTGGAACATGGGTCGGGGTGGTTGAAGGGGGAAATGACTTTATGTAACCGTTCGGACCAACCCAAATAACCGCCCCATACCCAGCCCACGAACTGCCCCGTACCCGGCCCACGAACCTACCCATACCGGGCTCGCGAACCGCCCCGTACCCGGCTCGCGAACCCGTCAACGCTCCTACCGGCAATCAAATCCACAAAAACAGGGAGAGGAAGCTTTTTCTTTTTTTTTTAAAAGCTTTTTTTAGGGGGGGTCCACTCCTTAGTTGTAGTTTGCGGTTGAATGACCACTGCTCCTCTAGAATAAAGTGTGGCCTTCACACTAAAATTTGTGATTGTCGGAGTGCAGCCCAAGGAGATAGCATGCATCACTACTTTTTGCAGAAACTTTTTAGTAACAATTGACAATACAAGCCTATGACAGCATGTCATTGTTGGAGAAACTTTTCAGTGAAGGTTGCAAAAATTTGACAATACAATTACATGAAGACAAAGTTCTATTGCTATTTTTTTTTTTAAAAAAGGCGGTTAATTTTGTTATAAATTCAAACCGTGGTGGTGAAAGAATTTACAATTCAATTTCTCTTGCTACCTATCTCTATTTCATATTTGTTTCTGCTGCTTTCAAAATCTCTAACTCTATGAAGTTGTCTCTAATTATGTTAGGATCTAAAGTCTAAATTCTTCTTCTAATATTAATTTTGTGCTAAATCTAGTTGGATAAAATTAAAATATAATATCTACTTTAAAAAATGGCAACTGGATCAAGATCAAGAAAAGAAAAGGAGAAGATGGTTATGGGCACCGAAACTCAAGATCAATTTCGAAGGTAAGTGTATTTTGGTTAGTTGTTGTTTACAAGTATGGTATAATTATTTATTTTGTTATTAGTTCATATACTAGTCAGTGCTTGTTCTTTTAATTTGTTTTTCTATTATTGTTTTTGTTAATTCGTTATTAATTATGACAAGTTGATAAGTGCCAATTTAGTAGTTAAATTTATTTTGGTTAGTTGTTGTTTACAAATATGATATAATTATTTATTTTGTTATTAATTCATTATTAAGCTTGTCGAGAGTTACAAATTTAACCACTACTTTGGTTATTAAATACTTTTCATAGCATAGGAAAGTAGGGATCGATCCGCGAGAAAAGATTGTTGTAAAAGGCTAGCTTAATCTTAAATGATTTTACTAATTCAATTTATTAAGTCTAATCTTAATAATTTGGAAATAATTAAAATCTCATGAATAAAAATCTGGAAAACTGCCCAATGATGCTCCTAAATATTCTAGATCATATTCTGAAAATAAAACAATAAAAAGATTCCCTAAATAATTTAGAAAAATAAAAACAAAATAGTAACTGAAATTCTAATTAAAAATCAATAACAGCAAATAATAGTCAGAAAATAAATATTAAAAATATCAGATAGTAACCTAAAAAATTATTCTTCAGGTCTATAAGCTTATGAATTCTAAATTGTATCTAATAAATTTCAGAAAAATCAGATCAGAAAATTAGCACAGAATATCAAGCAGAATAATAAATCTGAAATTAGATATAAAATAATCTGCATTAATATAAATACGAAATTAATCATGAAAATTACCCTAATTTTAGGACACAATTTTCTGGATTTAACAACACCTAATAATCGTAAATTAAAATTAAAAATCGAAATTTTTAGAATTAATAACCTAAAAACCTGCACTTCTCAATTTCACAAAATAATTCTGAAAAATTATCAAATAATTTCCAAAACTTACGAAATTGAATATGAGCAGACTAGGACACTATATAAACCCTAGGAATTAATAAAACTCAAAGAAATATGAAAATAACTATTTTTATTCTAATTTCTAACAAACCGGTAATTAAATACTAAAACTGAATATAAATCAATCTAAAATTATAACAACTCCAAAAATCAAAATCTAAACTATCTAAAATTACCTAGACACTCCTAAAAGACTATACTTTGGGGGAGGGGGGTCGATTGAAATTATATGATAACCAAAAAAATGAAACAAAAATTAATTAACAAACCAAATTAACTATAAGCAACAAATAATTATCAAAGTTGTCAAATTTATCAAGGATACTTAGTATAATCTCAATCCACCATGCAAATTAATATTTATCATCAACACACAAGTTAATTTCATTCATGAGTTAAACTGTAGAAGACATCCACTAGCGGTTCTTCCCCATTTTTCCTTAGGTTCTAGTTTACTTAGGTCCAGCCCTAATATAAACCCTACTAATTTGATAATCTTTATACCAGCGCAAAAATTTAACCAAATTAGAGCATTAAGAATTAGAAAAATATCATTTAACACTTTGTAACCAATTTACCAGCAAATCGATTTAACAAAGATCTAAAGCGATTACCTAATTAAAAGAGATGGGTTTGAGCCATCCATGATTAATTAGGGTGATACCTAAGCCTAAAAGACTATAACTTTTATGTATTATAATCTTCTAAACTATCAATCGAAATTGTATTTAATCAACTAGCATGCATTCTAATCGATTTAACACAAATTTCATAAACGATAAACACTAATCGCTAAAGAATCATGAATATAAATCAACTAGGCATTAAAGTATAAAACTTATTTTAAAATAATTAATTTAGCATGGCTTCAAGAAGATTATACTAAGCATATGAAAATTACTCACTCATATCGAGAATAAGATCATAATATTTATCAATAATAATCATGTTCAATGATCAACTATCGAGATAAAATAACAACCCTAATAACTATACATGAAATAATGATAAAAGATAAACTTTTGAGAGGAGGATAGGTGCGTGGGTGGTGAGGCTGGTGTGTATGACTGGTTGCGTGGTGGTAGATCATCCTTGTGGTGATGGTGATGATGATATATATAGGGAAGAAAGAAGGGGTGTGATTATGGTTAGTAATTAGGGTTTCTTTCTTCCTTTCTTCCTTAAACTTCTTCTCCCTCAAGACTTCTAACTCTTCTCCAACTCTTGAAATCCTAGCCCAGACAATATCTTCGTAATTATCTTTATTTGGACCGTCTTTTGCTCAAGTATGTAAAACCCGAGCCTCAACGACTCGTCTTCTCCTCTTTATTAAAATAATGCCTAACCTGAAAAATATATAAATTAAAGTAAATTAGACGAAATAAAATATATAATATAATCGAAATAATTATTAAAATAATGCATGATTTTTGGCTTAATATTCATATACAACTACATGCATTTTTTTACATACATTCTTTTGTATTATTTATTTTGTTAATTTGTTATTAATTATGACAAGTTGATAAGTGCCAATTTATTTTATGTGTATTAATCATAAAATACAAATGTAATTTAATCATAAAATTCGTATTTAATTTTACATGTATTTATTAATGTCATTTAGAAGTTTCATGTTCATTTTTGTGTATTTTATAAGTTTCATAACTATAAGTTTTAGAAATACGTTTGTATATTTTGAAAAAAAAATAATTTGTGATTCTTAGATTTCGATACTTCCAATATCAATTATAATTTATATATTTGTAATTCATGTAGACATTGAAAAAATTATCTAACTTAGCTAAATATGTGAATATGCTAAGATTATAAGAAGAGATGCGGCATTTTGAGCAATTAGCAGGCTGTGAATCGGTTCAAAGTGAACATGATGTTGAAGTTGATGGCGATGCTACCCAACCGAATACTGAGCATCAAGCTAAGTTGGAACAACCCAATTCGCAACCCATCGGCCATACAATTGGACCCCAACCTACAAGAGCCCCTCTTCATCCACATAGAGATGAGGCTGGTAATAATAAAGGAAAACGGAAATAGACATCTTGGGTGTGGAACTTCTTTACAAAATTTCCCGTTCCAAATGTATCAGGAGAGTTTAAAATTGTTTGAGGGGTTTGTAAGACCAAGTATAAAATGCACACTGGATGGGGAACTGGAACAATGGCACGACACTTGGAGACCCATGGTATTTTAAAGGACAGTGGCATATCACTTAATCAAACACAAATTTCCAGGTTCCCAGGGGCAAAACACGGTGCATGTATGTTTTTCTATAACCGAAAAAAATAATTGATGAATTTAGTAGGTATGTTGTCCTTGATGAAAAACCTTTTGTGATGGGTGAAAGTTAAGCATTTGACCATTTTGTGCATAGTTCACTACAACCGACATATCGCCCAGTCTCACAAGGTGCACTTAAGAAAAGGATTAATTCTTACTTCACTAATGCTTACACTGAATTATTGAATTACTTGTCTGCTTTTAAAGGATGTGTTAGTGTGACGTGTGATTTGTGGAGATCTCCATTTTAAGAAAATTTTCTTGGTGTAACTTGCCATTGGATAGATGAAAAATGGAACATGCAAAAAACAATTATTGGCTTTGAAGTTATCGAAAGCGAGAAAAATGGATATTTACTAAAAAATGCTTTGACAACTGTTTTTATGAATTTTGGTATTCAATACAAAATACTTTCTCTTGGTGTTGATAATGCCTCTAGCAATACTAAATGCATTGATTACATGTTTGAGAGCAGATGTCTTGATTTTCTTATTAAAGACTTTTTTCCATGTTCGATGTGTATGTCATGTACTCAACTTGTGTGTTCAGGATGGTATTGAAATATTATCTTACATAGTTAACCCTGTTAGAAAGGCTATTAGGTGGATTCGTAGTGCCGACCGGAACAAACGATCTTTTAAAGAGGCTTATAGGAATAAATCTGTCCTGTATAAATCTTTCAACCTTGATATGTCTATTAGGTGGGGCTCTATATATAAGTTATTGAGGGACACATACAAATATAAAGAAATAATATCTGATTTGTACAACAATGCTATGGTTGAGGATATTTTGACATAAGACCTACGGGACACAGCACAAGCCTTTTGCAGCCTTCTTGCTGTATTTGATAAGGCCACAATACATTTTTCTTATGTGTATCAACCCACTATAAATGATGTTGTTGTTAAAATAGTAGAGATTGTTGCTGAACTATCATCTTATACACCATCCCATCCTTTACTTGATTGTGTTCTTAGCATGAAATCGAAATTGCTTAAGTATTTTTTTGATATCCTCAAATTGTTTCTAATTGCTGCTATACTTGATCCTAGATATAAGACCCGTGTATCAAACTATCTACAATATTATTACCAAAAATTAGATGTCCCTTACGATGTCAGTAGAATTATGAATGCTAGCAATAACTTGTTACAATTTTTGTATGATAAATATTCAAAAGATGCCCAACCAGCTACCCCACAAACCCCCACACAACCTATGCCGTCTGTTCCTGTGAGTCAATTTTTATATGATATGCTTGTGAGGGGACCAGGAGTTTCTACCACAGCAGGTCCAAAAGGTATGTATGTTGAGTTAAATGAATATTTGCATTGTTCTGGTTATGCACAACCAGATGAATCTTTTGATATATTATTGTGGTGGAAAGAAAACAGGAAAAAATATCCAATTTTACACAAAATTGAAAAAGATATTCTTGCTTGTCCTCCTTCTACTGTAGCAATTGAGTCAACATTCAGTGCTGGGAGATGGATCCTTGATGATAAACGAGCGGCCCTAACCCCAAGCACAATCAAGGTTCTGATATGCTTGAAGGATTGGCAAATGGCGCACAACCGATCTCAAGATCAACCTCGACCAGAGGACGATGAAGATGAGATTGATCAATTTGTACAACTTAGCTTCTCTTCCGGTTTAGAACCATCAGGTGGTAGCTCTGCAGATAAAGCTCTCAATGATGATGAGTGATGTTCTCCTATATTTATATTCTACCTCCGGTCGTCCAGGTAAGTCAGGTAAGCATAATAACTACGTGGGCTTTGATTCTCCGTATGTTACACAGAATAACAAATATTCTTTGAAATATATGGGGATACGTAGGCATCTTAATATGAAATACTTTAATTAATTATTTCATAATCTTTGGAATATGAAATATTTTAATTAAATGATCATATTAAGATCAAGCCCTTTTAATTTCCCTTCCCCCTCCCCCCAATCGCAAGGTAAGAAGGAAAAAAATAATTACACTTAAATATCTTCTACTATAGATATAAGTTATTATTTGCTAATTTAATAATCATAATCTTTAGTTTACTCATAATGTCTTTAGTTAGTACTCATTTTTAATAAAATTAAATGCTAATTTTAAATCATGTTGTCAGTTAGTACTTATTTTTAATAAAATTAACTGCTAATTTTAAATCATGTTGTTAGTTACTACTCATTTTTAATAAAATTCAAATCATATCGTAACTTAGTAGTCATTTTTAGAACTACATGTTTGAGCTCAAAATTTAAAAAATCAAATCATTTGTTTGTTATTGTTTTTGGGACACTGTCTCCCATTTACCCATTTTTTTGTTTGATCTAAAACGGGTCAACCCGCCCCGCCTCGTATTGAACCCGCAAACCGCCCAGCCCCACCCCGCCCCGTTACTTTCACGGTGTGGTGCGGTTCGCAGTAATGGGGCCCATCGGCCGCTCCGTATTCCACCTATAGGCTCCAGTCATTATGCGGTCGGCCCGGGACCAGGGGTACCCTTTGCGCATGGTACGTGCGGTCTAAATAATAATTTATGTGCACACCAAGTACACGCCTTCACGGCAAGTTGGCGCAATGGTTCAAAGCTACTAAACAATAAATTCTTCGTTTCTTTTTTTTTTCTTCTTATTGTTGAATATCTTTCCAATGCACCTTTCTTTTTTTGGGGTACTTAGCTATAAAATGTACAAAATACATTAGCAAATACCAATAAACAATAGTCACATTTTCCCCCTTTGTTATAATTTTTTATTTTTTTAATAAGTATATAATGAAGATATGTTTTATTTTAAATTAACATAATCTACAAAAATTATTTATTTGTGTGTATTTCATGGTCAACAAATTCGATATTAGTACTCACCAAAAAATTATTAGTGCTTGATTTCTTTTTCAAATATTAAGAGTGAAGGATCATTAAAAGATATGGTAAACAACATTACCAGTAGAGAATTTTGTATGCTCACTAATTTTTAACCTTGTTCACAAAAGGTAAACATATTACTCACATAACAAAAACCTTTCCTTTTTATTGTTGAATATCTTTCCAATGTGTTCTTTTTTTGGGTACTCAACTATAAAATTTATAAAATATATTAGCAGAGACCAGTAAAAAAATAGTCACAATTTTATCCTTTATTTTTATTTTTTATTTTTTTACTAAGCTGTAAAGAGGCTATGTTTTACATTAAATTAACAGAACCTACAAAATCTATTTCTGTGGATATATCATGCTTGCCACATTCGATACTAATACTCACCAAAAGCATTATTAGGAGTTGAATTTATTTTTTAAAAAAATACTAAGACTTAAAAATCATTAAAGATGTGGCAAAAAATATTACAAATAAGACATTTATATCATTCACTAAATGTTAACCTATTACTGAGAATAGGTACACCTATTCCTCACAAAATAAAAGCCTATTATTCACAAAATTGAAATTTTTTATTGTGCACATTATTATTACTCACTAACATTTTATGTTTTGTTGTTCACAAAACTAAGTTTTTTTTATTCATAAACTAATATTTTATTCAATTAAAGAGCTTTTACTCAAGCAATGCTCTGATGCTCACCAAATATGTTTAATTGTTCAATGAAAATATTGGATATGTGCTCCAGATACTAGGACTTAAAATAATAAAATATGCTAAACATAAACACCAATAAAAAAATTTTATAATGTTTACATAACATTAACCTATTTTCCACAAAATAGAAACCTATTGTTCATAGGGTTAACCTATTGTTTACAAAACAAAAAACTATTGTTACAAAATAAAATTGTTTTATTTACACATTATTTTGCTCACTAACGTTTTTATTTTCCATTATTCACAAAAAGTTACATACAGCTCACAAAATATAAGCTTATTATTCACAAAATAATGTCTTATGCTAACAATGTTCCATTAATCACCAAAAATTTTTAGATATTTTTCTAAATAATATATTCTATTAGTCAAAGTTACAATAACAAGTTACCCTATTGTTCACCAATCATAAATCTATGTTTCACAAAATAAAACTTTTTACTAGCAATGTTTTATTGCTCGCCAAACTTTTCAAGAAAAATATATTCTATAAATCAGTGTTTGGCTTTCAATTAAATAATGTTACGAGAAAATACTCTATTGTTCATAAAAGATTACCTAATTGTTCACAAAAGTTAACTCGCTGTTCATCAAAATAACTTTTACGCTACAATTAAAAGAAGTAACTATTATAAACCAAATCTAGTCAAATAGAATAAATACACTAGGAAAAAAGATAAGAAAGTAAATAAACAAGTAAATAAAATAAATTTACTTGAATATTTAAAAACAAAATATAAATAAATAAAAAGGCTAACTGATGTTTCGAGGGAAAATAACTAGAAGTTAATCTACAAGAAATTAGAGGAAAAAGAAACTGAAAACCCTTCTTCAAGCCTGTTTCTTCAAAAGCAAAAAGAAAAAGCCAAAAAAAAAAAAAAAAAAAGAGAGAGAGAGAACATATGTTGATGTTCGGGACTAGAAAAGGTAAAAGAAGTAAAATAGAAAAATATAACAGACTTACACATTTTGTAAGTTTCAAACCACAACCCTTATAGACAACATATCAAGAATCCCACCATTCTAAACTTTTACTGCATTCACAATAGGTGCAACAAATAACTAATATAAAATGCGGATCTCTAGGCTAGGGTTTCATAGATCGTTGTACACCCAGGTTGACGATATAAATTGTGAAAAATAATGGAGAGTGTAGTTATTAGGGCTTGACCCCCGATCTATTGAATGGGATTGAGCAATCCTAAGACTTGTTTGATCTTGATGGAACTTGATCCTGTCAAGCTGACACTGATAATTAGGTTGTCCTGGATGAAGTGGACCCATAAATTCTAACTTTTTCTGAGATGTCCCTGAGCAATGAAGTTACCCGGGATTCCATTTTTGCATAATTTTCTAGTCTTTCAATGGGAAAGGCAAACACGTAAATATTTTATCACAACATTTATTAGATATATTCTTTAAAAAACTAGAAATATAATACTCATAGTGTTGGGCTTACGGAATCTTTTAATATGAATATTTTTTAGAAAAATAATTGAAAAGAAAAAAATAAGAATAATGGAAATCAAAATCTCATATTTTTTTTTTCAATAGACTTGAATTTAGGTTAGAAATTAATGTCAAAAGTTGTGAGAGTTTGTTATGTGTCAAACAGTACGGTTGGAATGTTTTGTTTATACACACATATGTATATAGATATATATATATATATATATATATATATATATATATATATATATATATATATATATATTTGTGTGTGCAACAACAATAACAAACTCTCAGTACGGGTCTCGCTTGCGTGGGGTTTAGGAAAATCTAGATGTAAGTGATCTTACCTTTGTAGGTATTACTACCCATATAGAGGTCGATTCTAATATACTCATAAAAAGGTTTGAGAAAACATTTTATGGACGAAAATTCTTTGATAAATAAAATAAATACGTAAATAGATAGATCAAATAAATAAAATAGCGATGTATCACAAATAACAATAGTTCTCATAATAACTAATACAAGCCATACACAAGACCTGGAAACGTATTATAAGTGATAGCCAGACCAGAGTATCAACAATTTAAAAGTCATCTGGAAGCAAGGAAAGGGCAAGCAACAAGTCACTTAAAGTCTGCAACCTTAATCATAGATCTCCATGACTTCTTATCCTGAGTCATGTCCACCGTTAATCCTAAAATCTTCAAATCGTGTTTAATCATTTCACTCCAACTCCTTCTCGGTCTACCTCGACCCTTTCTACACCTCAGAAGATCGATCTTCTCACATCTCCTCACTGGTACATCCACGCTCCTTTTCCTAATATGAGTAAACCATGTAAGTGTAGCTTCCCTTATTATACCCTCTAGGAGTGTCATTCCTGCTTTATCTCTAATCATTGCATCTCTAATAATATCCACTCTCGTGCAACCACACATGCAATAAATGATCCTTATCTCCGAGACCCCCATCCGTTGGACCTTTCTAGTCATAAGCTTTCTCTAGGTCAATCAACAACATATGAAGGTCATTTTTCCTATCCATTTAGAATGTTAGGAGCCCTCGTATGAGATAAATAGCCTCCGTAGTCGACGTTCCTAGCATAAAACCAAGTTGGTTCTGTGAAATCCTTGTCCTCCATTAACCTTCCCTCAATCATCCTTTCCCACAACTTCAATGTGCGGATAAGTAATTTTATACCTGTACAATTATTGTAGTCAGGATATCGTCCTTGTTCTTGTAAAGCGGGATAACTGCACTGAATAGTATGACAACTTTGTTGTCTTAAATATAACATTAAAAAAGTGTGTTAGCCACTGAATGCCCTCTTCACCCAAACACTTCCAAAATTCTACAGAGACACCATCTAGGCTGACTACCTTTCTGCCTTCAGCTTCCTTAATGCCTCTTTTATCTCCCCTTTTGAGATAAGGTGACAAGAGTCATAGTTTTGTTGCTCTTCACGATCCCTTTGCTCACTATGCAAGGAACTGTCAAACCTCACCCCCATTAAAGAGCCAATAGAAATAGCTTTCCCATCTTTCCTAAACTTTGCTGTCCTCAATTAATACATTTACGTCTTCATTCGTAATACTTATATATATTCTTTTCACTCTATCTTTGTCCCCAAAGCACTTGTGGTTTGTCTTTGGAGAAGTTTTATTGATAGATTTTTGAAGGTTTGCTCGAAAATTAGTTTTGGCTCTAGAAGAGGCGACGATCAAAGTAGAATGCTAGGCATCACTGTGACTAAGCCTAGCTTTAGTTCTTCAACCTGTTTGGATAGTTCTGCTGGCATTGTGGTGTATTCAGATGCTTACGCAGAGCCGTTTGTTGATTAGTGAGGTGAATTGTCAGTTCCTAGGGTTCTTGTCGAAACTGGGGAAGATTTTTCAGAGATTAAGATGGTTCTTCATCTGTCTAATCTAAAGTCGGCTCTTCATCATGTCTTTCGAGTTCTCTCATTGATTTTAACCACAAACACAATATATAGTTGAGTTCGTAAGAAGATGCTAGCTCAAAAGGATGACGAAGTTCCATAAGTTGGGCTAGCATCAAAGCAAAAATTAAGGGAAACATTTTAAGGTTTCACTCAGATGGTTCAAATTAATCGTCTCTCGGTAGACAAAGGCGATAATATGGGTAAATGGTACTTATACTAGATCTTGGTTCATATGGAAATGTGGAATGCCATCATCTCTGTAAGTGCAGGCGGAGGTAAGATATTGGACACATCAAGCTGAGGTTGGAGCTGATATAAGGCAATTAGAGGGCTTTGCAACTCCGCGGGATCTACTTTAATTGTGCTTTTCTAGAAGATTTTTTCTTTGCTGTTGCAATGCTGTAACGCCTTAAGATGTGCGGGTGTACTTGTAGAAAGGGCTGAGGGAGTACCATTTGGATAGCAAGTAGCTGTTTGGTCTTAGGTGCTACGCGCGCATGTCTCTGTTATATTATGTTGGTTTCTTATATATTCCTTCCATTTATAGTGGTTCTAATAACTACCTAAAAAAGGTGATGGAGAAGATTGTAGATGGTAGGTTCATTAATGTGCATGCATGATGACAAAGACGATATTTATACCATAGATCCGAGTTTAAAGATCCATTGAGGTCATATAATTTGGACCATATAAAACTTATTTTTTGTTTGAACAAGGAATAATTGAAAATGTAGGGTAGGTTTAGAAAAATAAAAAAATTTACTATTTCTAATACCGGTTCTATAGACCTGATTGTACCTTATAATTTGTGTGAAAAAGATGATCTCATTTGAGCTTTTACAATTGATTAAAATAATCATATGAAAGAATGTCTTTAGTATTACATAGTAGTAAAACTAATGAAACTTCACAGTTTCTTGTTTTCGAATATTTTCTTAAATTTTAGGCAATAATTAATGTGGCATCGATATTTTAGAGTTTAGTTCTAGTAATCTTGAAATTTCAATGTAGTATTATTGAAACATTACTCTGGAGAATGTGTGAAGAAAGTAAAGTAATTGATAATTTACTTTCCACTAATGCTTCTAGTATGCTCTCTCTTTTCCTATTCTTTACATATTCGCCAGAGTAGTGTTTCAGTAATCCAACATTAAAATTTCAAGGGTGATTAATTATACCCAGACAAGTTTGGGTCATATGAATTAATGTGTGAAACCTGAGGGTCAACACAAAAATACCTTACAAATTGAAGAACGAACTTAGCAAGCTTCAATATCATATGTCAGATGTGGATTCTTTTTGGTAATATTTAACCTATCATATGTTAGGTGTTTTGAATGACAGTTATAACTTTAATTCAAAAAAGTAACAATAACCTAGTTAATAGTGTACATAGGAAAATATGTAATTTTTGTAACCCTGGTTTGTACCCTGATTAATATAAATATAATGTCAGGACTACCCAATTGGGTAGAGCGTTACAACTATCTTCACATGGTATTAGAACCCTAGTCTAACCCTAGGGACCTACCTTGCCTCTCACATTTTTCTGGGCTGCCTTCTCTTGCACCGGTCTCTTCCCACTGCTGCATCTTCTCCGGCTGCCATGGCCAGCACTCCCACCGCACATCCTTCCACCCCACCAGCCTCTTCAACTACTACTGCCATATTCAGGCCTATGCTACCTTCAATGCCGTCGACACCAATGAATCAGTGTGGTCTCCTGATTCAGCAGCTGCCTCTCACATGACGCCTAATGAAGGTAACTTACTCTCTAAATCTCCTTACAGTAGTACTGAACGCATCCCTGTTGGAAATGGTAGACTTCCCCTAATTAAAAGCATTGGTTCTGTTGCTATTTCTACTGACAACCAACCTCTCTCTCTTAAAAATGTGTTTCATATTCCGTCTTTAAAGCACAATTTAATTTCTGTTCATCAATTATGTCAAGATAATAACTGTTCTGTCACATTTGATGAATCTTCTATTTGTGTCAAGGACAAAATCTCAGGTAGGACTCTGCTTTATGCTTCCTCTAGTGGGAATTTCTATCTAGTTCGTGTCACTCCTGCTACATCTGTTCCTGCCCTAGCTGCTTTTGTTGATCCAGATATTGTTTGGCATCATCGTCTGCGTCACTCTGGAGCATAGACATTATCTAGTCTTAGGCATTCACATTTAATTTCTTTTCCTAATAAGTTTTAGGATACATGTAACTCTTGTCGTCTTGTAAAATCTCATCGTTCGCTTTTTCAAAGAGTTGAACAATGTCATGACACACCATTATATCTTATTCATTCTGATTTATGGCAACCTTCTGCGTTATCTTATGATGGTTATTGATATTATATCTGCTTTGCAGATGATTTCTCATGTTTTACTTGGGTTTATCCACTTAAGTGGAAATCAGAGGCTTTCACTATTTTCTGCAACTTTCAGAATATGGTTGAAAATCTCTTCAATACCAAAATTAAGATTTTCCAAAGTGATGGGGCATCATGAATATGATAATAGTATTTTTGGTACTCATTTTGCTAAGCATGGTGTCTATATTAGAAAGTCTTTTCTCGATACTCAAGTCAAAATGGTGTCGCAGAGCATAGGCATCGTCATTGAGCTAAGATGGTTCGAGCTCTTCTTTTTAAAGCCACCTTATCTGCCAGTGTTTGGGTTGATCCTGCTTATGCTGCAAATTTTACTATTAATCATCTTCCGTCTCTTGTTTTACAAGGTTTGAGCCCATTTGAAAAACTGTTTCGCAAACCTCTTGGTTACAACTTTCTGAAAACTTTTGGTTATACCTATTTTCCAAATTTTTATGCCACCTCTGCAAATAAGTTAGCCCCAAGTCTATGCTCTACATTTTTCTGGGTTACGCCGCTCATTACAAAGCATACAAGTGTTTTGACTCAATCACAGGAAAATTTCATATCAGTTGCCATGTGGTGTTTCATGAAACTATTTTTCGGAATCCTAACCTTGCACCTCGTTCTCACTCTCTGCTTGGTCATGCTCCCTATGTTTCCCCTGAGTGTATTTCTAGTCTTTCCACTCCTACCATCACAGCCATGCCTTTTTTTGACAAATCCACATCTTCTATGCCCTCCTCTTCTTCTCCAGGTCAGAGGCTTACCACGGTCCCTGACCCAACTACCTCCAACATTTCTCAGCCTGCCTCTGAGTCTCCTCACGTAGATCCACCACATTCTAGGCCTTAGCCCAATCCATTGCATCACCTTTCTCCTGCCGTGGAAACCCCTACTTGCCAATGACACTAATTGGAGAGAGGCTATGTCAGAGGAATGCAATGCATTACTTGCCAATGACACTTGGGATTTGGTACCATCCCAACCTAGACAAAATTTAGTGGTTTGTTAGTGGATTTATCGAGTTAGGTTTAATTCTAATGGGTTTGTGGAACGGTACAAGGCTTGATTGGTTGCTTTTGGCAATCTCCAATAGGGTGGCATTGACAACCATGAGACATGTAGTCCAATTATCAAACCTCCCATAATTCATCTTGTTCTCTCTCTTGCTCTCAGCCAACATTGGCCTATAAGACAACTGGACATCAGAAATGCCTTTCTTCATGGCAATCCCACAGAAGAAGTTTACATAAAACAACCTCCTGGGTTTGCTCATCCTGATTTTCCAAGTCATGTTTGTAAACTCGAGAAAGCTATTTGTAGCCTCAAGCAGGCTCCTAGAGCTTAGCTCCATAAATTCAGCAGTTTTCTTCTGTCTCACGGTTTTGTGTGTAAGTCAGACCGGCACCTCCATGTTTGTTTATAAATAGGGAACTACGACTTTGATTTCACTTCTTTATGTGGATGATATTATTCTCACTGGTAGTTCCTCCTCTGTCCTTCATAATTTTATATCTTTACAGTCGCATAGCTTGCTATGAAGGACCTTGGTGACCTGCACAATTTTTTGGGGGCTTAGGTGGAATGAAATTCTAAGGCATGTTTTTGACCCAGTAGAAATATGTTCATGGTCTCCTATGCTAATTCCATATGCATTCGTACCCCATCCCTCTCTAGAACTTCATTGACTTTGACTGATGAAGAGTCACTTACAGACCCCTCTGAGTGTAGGAGTGTGGTAGGTACATTGCAATATTTGTCTATGACTAAACTTGATATTACGTATGCAATTCATGTAGTTTTCTAGTTTATGCATGTTCCCCGTACTACTCATCTGCATGCTGTTAAGCGTATTTTTAGGTATTTGTAGGGCACATTGGATTATGGACTTCAGTTTCATCCTGCTACCTCTTTATTTCTCATTGTTCCCTACTCTAGTGTTGACTGGGTTGGTTGTAAGGACTCTTGCCACTCTACCACAGATTATGCGGTGTTCTTTGGTCCTAATCTAATTTTCTAGCATTCCAAGAAGCAACCCACAGTTTCTAAGTCTTCTATCGTAGTGGAGTATAGAGCTATAGGCCTGTAGCTTATACTGTTACTAAGACTATATGGATACGGAAGCGTATATGTGATCTTAGTATTCGTCTCTATGGACCCACCAAGGTCTACTATGCTAATGTCACTGCTTCCTACATGGTTGTCAATCCTGTTCAGCACGATCGCAGCAAACACATTGCTATTAACTATCATTTGTTCAAGAGCGAGTGGTTCATGGTGATCTTATGGTTTGTTACATTCCTGCCAAGCTTTAGTTAGCAAACATATTCACTAAGGGGTTGTCTTCGAAGTTGTTTGAATTTTTCAGGGTCAATCTGTCCGTGCATCCACCTGAACAGATTAAGGGAAAGCAGTAGTGCACATAGAAAATATGTAAGTTTTGTAACCCTAGTTTGTACGCTGATTAATGTAAATATAATATAACACTAGGGCCATCTAATTAGGTAGAGCTTCACATCTATCTTCACATATTTACAAGAACTACAACTTATGAGGGCAACAAGTGGAATAATGTTCTACCTCATTTGGGCTAATAGGAACTGAATGATTGTTAACAAAACAATGTGCAGATCCAGCTAATGTTATTTAGATTGTGAAGGAAGTCATTAAAACTACATTTTCTTTCTTATATAAAACAAGGAAAAAGCTTAGAAGTTTGAGTTTCTGAACTAATCTAGATAAATCAGTTTTGCACTTGTAATTATTCCCTGAATTTCAGGGTTGCCATTGTTAATAAAAATACAGTATTTTTTCACTAGAAAAAAGAACAACAAATTAATAAAACAGGCGAAGAGTGAAGAGCTCACACAAATAGACCCACGTCTACTTCATCATAATCAAGTCTATGTCAACTCTCATGTAACATATGCGAATATGACGAAAATCGAAAGAAGGGAAAATTGATCCTAAGAGCAAAAACATATCTCACAAATCTCAAATTCATCAAGATCCCGACAGCCAATGGAAAAATACCAATACTAGTTCCATAATATAACATAGAATTTGTTCAAAACCTAGTACATAGCAAGCCCATGGAATCAGCCTTTTTACAGATGGAGATATCTTCAGATATAAAAGACTGCTTATATCTAGATATCACAAAACCCTACGAAAGTGGACCACATTAAATGTTAATTTTGTTGTTGTTGTTGTTTTCTAGTACATAGCAAGTCTAACATTATAATATCATAACTAAAATATCAAAGACAAAAAATCTCAAATGGCAACAATATGGATGTGAGCCAAGCTTTGCCTTCTTATGGACATGTCTAGCAAGAGCAGGGCTTCCTTTGAAGTGTTCTAGTAGGCAAGAAGTTCAACCTAGCAAGAAACAAATAAACAATAAGCCAACATACAAAGAAATATCAAAGCCTGCAACAGCAAGCATGATAGTAAAGCTACAAAGCTGATATCCTGCCATGAAAATTAATGTGATATTTGATTGAATGTAATATAATACAATAAACTTTGTAATACAAATATAATTACATAATACATAGTAATCATCATTATAATGTAGTTTTTATTTAAAGTAATTTTTAACAACCAAATAAGAAAATGAAAACATTATTTTTAAGGTGACAAGCTCCATTTGTAAGTGTAATGCCCTGTGAATTTGGATCTGCTGACTTTTGTAATTTTCACTAGTTTATGATTTCTATAACCTATGGAAGAGTGAATGAATTAGGGCTGTTTTTTTTTTTTTTCTATTCTCAATTTTGCAATTAGAGACACCTTTGGAGGTTCAATTGCTTGATTTTAGCAGGGATTGAGGTTTCTTGTCTGTTGTAAGTTGGAATTGTATTGTCTTCTTTCTTGTAATGGTTTCTTGTCAATTGTAAATTCACCAAAATTCTTCCTCGTAGTGCCTGCTGACATGTGTTGGTGAAAACTAAACTGAACAATATTCAATAATTCAGTGAACAAACACAAAGAAACTAGCGAACTTGTATTTAATTTTGAGTGCAGTTTTATGCTGAATTTAATTCCAATTCCAAGCATGTTCTACAGTGAACAGTACTCAATATCTCATTGAACTACCTGTGGAAGAGTGAATGAATTAGGCCTGTTTTGTCCTATTCTCAACTTAGCAATTAGAGACACCTTTAGAGGTTTGGTTGCTTGATTTTGGCAGGGGTTGAGGTTTCTTGTCAGTTGTAAGTTGGAATTATATAATCTTCTTTGCTTTACTCGTTTCTTGTCAATTGTAAATTCATCAAACTTCATCCTCATACTGCATGCTAACATGTATTGGTGAAAACGAAAGTGAATAATATTCAATAATTCGGTAAACAAACCCAAAGAAACTAGTGAACCTATATTTAATTTTGAGTGCAGTTTTACACTGAATTTAGTTCCAATTCAAAGCATGTTCTACAGTGAATAGTAGTTAATATCTTAGTGAATAACCTATGGAAGAGTGAATGAATTAGGACTGTTTTTTCTATTCTCAATTTTGCAATTAGAGACACATTTGGAGGTTCGGTTGCTTGAATTTGGTGGGGGTTGAGGTTTCTTGTCAGTTGTAAGAATCATATGGTCTTCTTTGTTGTACTGGTTTCTTATTAGTTGTATTCACCAAATTTCATCCTCATGGTGGCTACTAGCACGTGTTGGTGAAAACCAAAGTGAACAATATTCAATAATTCAGTGAATAAACCCAAAGAAACTAGTGAACCCATATTTAATTTTGAGTATTGTTTTATGCTGAATTTAGTTCCAATTCCAAGCATGTTCTGCAGTGAAGAGTACTCAATATCCTAGTGAACTAACTCAAATTTAAAAGAGACCTAAACTAAATAGTGAACCACACTTTCATTTGACTGCGTTTATATACAGAATTTTGATCCAATTCCCAGCAGGATATACAGTGAACAATAATTAATAAGATAGTGAACAAAAACAAAGTACATAGTGAATGACAATCTATTTTGAGTTCATTATCTCTACTAGTGGTAGAATATGATTGCTGCCCCTTAACTTGTAAAGACCTGACCTTATCACAAACTTGCACTTAATGGTGAAAATTTTCACTTAATTTAGGAACAAAATTAAGTTATATGGTGAACAACATAAAGGTACATAATGAACGTATTGAGTGTTTTATCTTTTCACCTTGCCTTTCAAATTTGGTTGTTTAAAGCTTCATTTCGATCATATGTAAGCACATAATTCGTCCGCATTTGAGAATATATGTTTGAAACAATTTAGCACCTATATCTATCCAATTGTAGATTTTACTATGCTATGCTATGCTATGCTAAAACCTGTTTGTATATACTACACAAGGCCCAAGTATTAACAACAACTATGGATGACAGTAAATTGCTAAGTTTGCTGGACCATGAAAAAGTCTCCAACAGACAATCAAAGCCCCAAACTGCTAAGGACTGGGTGACTCAATATAGTGAAGATACTTTATCTAATGCAACTGTTACAAAGAAAGTGCAATTCAGACAGAAAGTGTGCAACAGAAACTGAAGTGAGCACCTAAAGCAATTGTTACAAAGAAAGTGCAATTCAAGCATGTTGAATTTGAAGAACTTGCGATCGTGAATGTAGAACTTTCAATTATTCGGACTAAATCATGGACCACATTGCTTCAGCATATAATGGCCCCAGGTGGCTGTCTAAATTTGGTAGAGAGGCTAGATTATGAACAATGGTTAGCCATAATGGAGATAGGGTTTGGAGGAATTCTAGCCATGAGAACGAGATTGATTCTCAAAAGATTAGCTAGGTGGTTATTAGAGAAATATGATCCATGGGATACTTTACTAAACCTCCCTAATGGTAAACTACTAATAGATGAAGAAGATGTTTATGTCACACTAGGCTTACCAATGGGACAACTTGAAATAAGTGAAGGCCAAAGTTCACAAACTGACATAAAGTTTTCAGAGCAATAGAGAAGAAGGTGGAATATTGAAAGAGGTGGACCACCTATTGGTAGCATGCATGAAGTCATTTTAGAGCGTGGTGGTCATCGTCATGAGTTCATTACAGACTTACTTGCATATGCCATATCTACTTGCATTGTTAGAAATGCAAATGGCACTTGTCATTTTCCTATATTGAAGTATTTACACAATCTCAATGAAATCCACAATTACAATTGGTGTGCATATGTTATCAAGTGTCTGAATGATGCGATAAGTGAATGGAAGGGGGACAAGAGTAAATTCTTCATGGGACCACTGTTATTCCTAATGGTAAGCACATTTGATAAGCCCATTTCATTAATGTGCACCCAGGTACTAATTACAATATGCATTTTGTTTTTTCGTAAATGACATAAAGCATCTTATGTGTAGCTCATCATGGATGATATAAATGACACATTACTCTTCTTTTATAGTAAGTGGTCTGCATGTCTTTGCTAATCATATATATGGAGAACTTGTTGGGATTTGTCTCTAAGTTGACCAATTCTGTATATGAATAAGTTTTAATTGGTTCACTATTTTCTTAGGGTTAGTTCACTGAGATATTAAGCACTGTTCACTATATAACATGCTTGGAATTGAAACTAGGTTAAGCATAAAACAACACTCTAAATTAAATATAATTCACTATTTTCTTGGGTGAGTTCACTAACTTATTGAGTATTGCTCACTATTGATTTCAACAACACATGTTAACATGCATTAAGAGTTATCAATGCTCTAACTATTATGCCTTTAATTAATTTTTGATTATACATAAAAGTTATCCCATGGTTTATTCTTCATTTTGCTTTATTCATTAGAACAATATGCATTTAGTTTTTCCCTAAATGAGATGAAGCATAGTATGTGTAGCTCATATAAATGATATAAATGACATATTAGTCTTCTTTTATAAAGTGGCCTGCATGTCTTTGCCAGTCATACTTATAGAGAGCAAACTCTAATATATATAATGTATTATTATGTGTGTTGTTTTACCTAGATAGAGCGCAATTCAGAGCGAAGAAAGTTGAAAGATGGTTCCTAGTTGTAATAAATTGGCTAATAAAAAAGGTGAGAAAAAGAGACAGAGATGAGCAATTACCGGGAGAACACGGAAGAGGTAGAATAATAGAAAGGATTGACTACCACATTATAACATGCTTGGCTGAAGTAGATTTGGAGGTGTACCTACAAGAATTGCAAGAGGACTAACCCCAACAGGGAGGATCTGGTGATCTGTCCACAACAACTGCAACTAGAGAGCAACGATGTCCATATTGTCGACATTGCAATGGACAACTTTAAGATGCTGTACCTGTTACTAGTGATCCAGTGCAGGTAACTTGCATGCATACCCTATTAAATACGAAAAGAATTGTACAAACAGAGTAATTTACATCTATTTGCAACTGGTAAAAGAACAAACAATGCATTTCTATTTATCCAAAATTATAACTTTTTAAATAGCTTATGATAATTAATTTTTTAGAGCTTGCATCAATTTTAAATCTAACCAACCTTATCACATAAAAATAGTAAATATTAAATAGGGAAATAGTCTCCTATGCTGGTCAAATTTTATATTTTGCTGCTCCTTCGTATTATAAGAACTTTAGGCTGGTTATTTTATTGTCAAATAGAAAATCAACTTGAAGAAATTTACCTATTCTTTATGTGCAAGATGACATGACTACAGTTGCTCAAGCACAACAAGGAAGAAGGCAACACAGATGCATACTCAAAGCTCTTAACCCCATACTAGTGACACAACTTGTGGGAATCAGAATGTAGCAGATTACTTATCCCTAGATGACACGTATTACTACAGCCTAGAGTTTCTGAAACAGGTTGACCAGCTAGAAAGCATGGCTAGAGAAAAAATGTAGTAGAAGAAAAGGATGGGTTTTAGTCCTCCAAATTTTAGCCTTGGAACCTCACTTGAAAAAGAACCATGTGCCACACATTCAGTAAACATAACTCCTGCAGCATTGCAGTTTGAATTATCACCCAAAACAGCTCCTAGTGGATTAATTACAGTAGTATCTGAGCAGCATATGTATTCGGGCATTGAAAATGTTGTCAATGTTTAGAAATATAAGAAACCACCAAAGACATTCAGAAGGCAGCAGATAATCAGGCAAACAAGAATGGTAAATAAGTGGTGCTAAGGCAGCAGCCGAAGAGGATTGTGAAACAAATGCCCTTTCCATGTTGATCATCATATTTTGAATACTATAGAGAGGCTAGAGTTCGGCTGACTCCTGAATAATTGATATTGGTAGACTATGCTTTTCTCCCACCAAATGAGTCGCACCCATCAACATAAGTATTACTCTTTATCCCCCTATCCAGATATAGGAGATTATTCGTATTATACTTTGTTCATATTTTATTCCTTAAAATAATAATAACAAAATTAAATGTATAGGGAGAAGCTTTTTGAGTAGGACCATGAAGAAGAAGATAAGAGATTGTGGATATTTAGGGAAGGATTTGAAACAAAGGCCAGAACAGATCGGGACTTAGAAAATTCTATAGTGGATGTACTATATCTCATCCTAAACTGGATGGAAAGGAGAAGAAATCCAAGTACAAGGAAAAGAATGTTCTTTAGTACAAGTGTTTATGTAAGAGAATCACATTATACATATAACATATTTATCTTTTTTATAGCACATCTTCCTTGATTATCATTAACATGAGTGCTTTGAATTTTCATATGGCTATAGAGAATGCTCTAGTAGATTTATCAAAGGCCACCAAGATGGTAATGTACCTTGAAACAAAAAGGTATACATAGATGAAATTGGATGAAGCACAATTGGTAAGTTCCATAGGACTTGTGACTTGTATTGATATTTTAACGTCCTATGATAGTTCTTTTAAATAACCACAGTTGACACTGACATTTCTTGTTCTAGTGTACCATCCCTCTTAGTATCCCTTTCCTAATAAATCATTCTTATAATTTAACTTGCTTTTCTATAAATCAAAGTGTTAAATGAACTGATGACATTTACACCTAAGTACTTAACCATGTTTGACCATTTGTTTATGCTCAATCAGCCATAGACACAACATGACAACCCTCCTTACTACCGACTGTCACACTACCTCCCAGATGCCTTTGATTTCTAAAGTGAACAACACTCCAATTGTGAAAAACCATCAACTACATAGTGAACCAACTGAATATTCACAGTGAACATCTTATAATATTCTCATAAACGAATTATACTTTGTTAAAGACATTAGTTTATGATCATTATTCACTTAGATTGTGAAAAATTCCATTTAATCTATATTGAAGTAATAAAGTGAACAACATGGAAAGAAATAGTGAGCATGTTAAGTTTCCAAAGGCTTTCATCTTCTCTGTGACCATTGCTCACTGTAAAACATCCGTTCATTCATCATTACGCCAATTTGCATTCACCACAACCTGAAAAATAACCTGTAGATCAATAACTTCATGATTTTTATGTGACATGCTAGTGTTTTTCCCAATTCTTAGAGGCAACCATTTTTTTATCCTCTATTAAGACTTCATAACCAGGAAAGTGGTTGCACTTGACAATCGCTTAGCTGGGAAAAATACTACATCAAGATATCACCGTTGTGCAATGGGCATGGTACGTATTCCTCAAAATACAATAATTTTATTCATTAGTATGTTCACATATTCTGTGCAGACAAATTTGTTCTCAAGCTACTTAGTGAATGAAGGACATAAAAAGGGGATTAACGTGAGGAAATTTAGCCTATTGGTTTGGACTCTGTCTTGGGAAGATAACACAAAAGTTCATGATTTGGAATTTATGCCATACACCATTTGGAGGCAGTCTAGGGAGGGAATGTCAAGAACTGGACACCTGATTTTGAAAGTAACAAGGTAACTTGTAGATATCATGTTTATAATTAAAGCTTCTAAATTAGTGGATATCAAATGTAATGGTCCAATATACCTAAATTTGCATAGTGGATATTTTGGAAGCACCTGATATTATTCTAAAGCAAAATGATAGCAACAAGCTACATATATAATAAACAGTTTTCCCTTCTGCATTAACTCTGCATATGCCACCTCATTCCTAAATGCAAATGTAACAGCAGACTGAAAAAAAAATAAAGGATTCAGGTGATTTAGGGTTAATTTGGGTTGCTTTTATCTTTGTTGTTGATGTTTTACATCTAGTGTTCTAAAATCTATTTGAGCTAAGAGCTTAAGAATATTTTGAGGACTTGATTGAGGCTAGTGAAAACTATACCTTTGCGTGATGGTCATTTTTCAATACTATAGATTTGATCATAAGCTTGGCAAGAATACCATTAAGTGGTTGCTTCCACAATGCTCTTCTCTTTCTTGTTAATTGAGTCTCACCTTGCCACCAATTCTCTAAGTGATATATTATATACTTTGAAATTTTAATGATTATTTTCCATGCGCATGTTCAAATTGCAGGAAGAATTTGTCAGATATCCACGTTCAAGATGTGCAGTGATGTGGATTTTATATGTATGTTTTAAAACCCTTTTTACTTGCAAGTGCACAGGGTTAATTGTAGACTAGCGAGTATTGGGGTGTCGATCCCGCGGGGAACAATAGTGATTCTTAAACTTAACCTTTCCGATTATAAAGAATAATCACAATTTTATCAGTCCGATTATCAATATAATTTAAGGAACAAAAGAAGAGTAAGTGAGTAGCAAAGTAGAGAGAATTCAAATAGGAGAAAAATCTAGGACTTCGGATTTCACCTTTGATGCCAATATTAATTACTAATTCAAATGGGGATTCAATTTGTCTCTTGTTCAACCTAAGCTACAAGCATTAGGTCATAAATTAAAAAGATGGTTATAATTATAAAGTGACATAATTTATCTAGTGGTTTAGCATGAATTATTCTTTTTAGACATAACTCATCTAATTTCTAGCATAAATTATTCAATTTAAACAATTATAATTTTAAGTCCAATTACATAATCATCATATTAGCCTACAAGGTCTAATATTCATTTGAGATAGCAAATTAAACTAGTGTCATCAACATGATTAAACATTAGTATTAAAATGCATGAGTAGATGATGATCAAATGTAAACTCAAGATTATGCAAAAGAGACAAGAACAACCCCATAAGAATTTAGCAAAATAATATTATTACCAAGGATCCATCCTAATCCTAGAATGAGTAGTTTAGTCGGCTATAGTTAGCAAAAACACCATTGAAATTGGTATATTTCACTTCCTATGTCCAAACCTTATACTCAATTACACAAAATTATGAAACTTAGTGTAAACTCTCAAAGTTGACTGACAAATGAGATGAGAAGAGAAGAGAAAAATAGCTAACGAAGCTTATTTTCTTCTAAACCTCTCAACCCAAATGGTTTTGTCTTACAAAGATTCTCTCTAGAAAAATGAAAGATGGAAGAATAAGAAGATGCTTGAGTAAGAGAGTGGATGAATGTGTGTGTCTCCTTTTTCCCTCAACCTTGGCCCCTTTTATAGTGGAAAATCCACCCCTTAGGATACCCCCAAAATTAATGGAAATTAATTCCAATTAATTTGGGATGTTACATGCATGGTTATGGCTAGTCATAAGTATAATATTAATTTGCTTAATTGCTTTGACTAGGTAAACAATTGATCATGTGGAGAATAGAGATGAAGAGTAGATGAGTTGATGTTGGCTTGGACTTGCTGGGAAGCACGACTGGGCTGCAGCATAGGCCCACATGGAAAGAAAGGAGAGAAGGAAAAAAATGAAGGGGGAAGCAAGCTAGAGCCACTGGGCCGTCAAAACAGGCCCAAACGGAGGGAGAGAAGAAGTGTGGGAATGAGGAGGAGAAAGCTGGTGCTGGGCCAGGCCCAGGCGGAGGAAAAAAAAAAGAGAGAGAGAGAGGAGGCTGGGTTGGAGTTTGACAATGGGCCGCGATGCACAGGCCCAAGCATGGCTGCCTTGCTCTTCTTCTTTCCTTCTTTTGGGCTCTTGGACTTGGACTTTAGGCATTGCACTTGTGAAAAATCCAAGTAAAATTGAACAACTCCTCCCAAATTCTTTCATTTTATTTCTACCTGAAAATCATATAAAATATGCATTATTTTCCATAAAAATATATTTCAAAGACATAAAAGTAGGTGCAATGAAGGAGAAAGTTATATATAAAATATGAATTGTCAACTCCCCCACACCAAGACTTTGCTAGTCCTCGAGCAAAGAATATCATTAATGCATATATTCATTTAAACCATCAAGTAGAACAAGATTAAGGAAGAAAATCAAGTGATCTAACTATGAATGTCCACTTCAAATCACATATATCAATTCATTACCAACCCACAACTCATTATCAAAGATTTCCAATTCCAACCAAGTCAATAGGCCAAAATTCAAGCAAATTAAGTACACAATGAAACCAAGTAGTAAACCATAGCACAAAATTTCACCCCAAATAACAAAAATCACAAGAGCATTTTTCAAAATTGAGTCCCCAATGCCAAATCAAATGATTATTTTTTTTATTTTGTTTTTTTTTTGTGAGCTTTTCTATTTTCATAAGTTACTTGATTTCATGTGCTTTCTTGAGTGGATAAAGATATGAATAACGATAACACTCAGAGAAACACTTAGTACATATTCAGGCAATTAAAGATATGGATATAGATAGGACCTGAACATTGGTACCGAAAGCAGAACTTAATTAATTTCATTTATTTGATTTTTGTTTTTTTTTTGATTGAAAAGTCAATGGGAAACTCAATGCTTAACGAATACTCATCACGACATTATAAATGGGGTCACATCTCATACTCAAAATCGATTACATAGTGACATTAGCACAACAAAAATTTTGGCCTTCAACTAGTCAAGGCTAGAAATAATCTCTAATGAGCATGGGTCACATGAATCAAATCCATATAATAGGAATAAGACATGCACAATTAGGACACTCAATCTCTTCCCAAAATCAAATTCACCCATAAATTTTCAAGTTTAATCTTTCTCAAAATTTTCATTTTGCCTTCCCCCCACACCTAAACCTCACATTGTCCTCAATGTAGAAAACAATAAGGTAAAGAAAAATGGAAAAAAAAGCAATACAACCTGATAGCACGAGGAAAGTTGTTTCCATATAAGCAAAGCAATCACACTCCCAAAGCACCTTCACAACCATTACCAACCTCAAAAGCCAAAAACCAAGTGCAGAATCACATTCAATAACACAAGCACACCTTGATAAAAAAAAAATAAAAAAATAAAAATAAAAGACTCAAAATCACCTAAAAAGATTGGGTTGCCTCCCAACAAGCGCTAAGTTTAATGTCTTCAGCCAGACAATGCCCCACCACTAATCACAGTAGACAGGGTCGACCAAGTTGATGGATTCAATCAAACCAGGGTTAATATCATGAGTCACAACAGGTTTCAAACGTTGACCATTAACCATAAGAACTCTACCATCTTGAGGATCCAAAATTTGAACTGCCCCAGAGGGAAACACTTGTTGGACAACAAAAGGACCATCCCATCTAGATCTCAACTTGCCAGGAAACAGTTTAAGCTTAGAGTTAAAAAGCCAAACCTTTTGATTAGGTTCAAAAGATTTATGAGAAATCGTTTTATCATGAAAAGCTTTGGTTTTGGCTTTATAAATCTTAGCATTCTCATAGGCTTTATTACGCAACTCTTCCAACTCATTTAATTGAAGCCTACGGTTAGAACCTGCTTGTTTCATATCAAAATTAAAAGTTTTAATAGCCCAAAAAGCACGGTGTTCTAACTCAACCGGCAAGTGACAAGCCTTACCAAAAAGAAGCCGGTAAGGAGACATCCCAATGGGAGTCTTATAAGCAGTACGATAGGCCCAAAGAGCATCATGCAATCTCAAAGACCAGTCTTTTCTATCAGGTCGAACCGTTTTTTCAAGGATAGACTTAATTTCACGATTTGACACCTCAACTTGACCACTAGTCTGAGGATGATAAGGAGTAGCTACTTTATGAGTCACAGAATACTTCCTAAGCAAAGTCTCAAAAGATCGATGACAAAAGTGACTCCCTCCATCACTAATAAGGGCTCTAGGGGTTCCACATCGACAGAAAATGTACTCTTTCACAAACTTGACCACAACCTTGTGGTCATTAGTCCTAGTAGCTTGAGCTTCCACCCACTTTGATAGATAATCAACAGCAACCAATATGTATACAAAGCCAAAAGATGGGGGAAAGGGACCCATGAAATCAATGCCCCACACATCAAATATTTCAACAATCAGAATAGGGGAAAGGGGCATCATATCACGACGGGACAGGGCACCCGTACGTTGACAACGCTCATAAGCAAGACAGAATTTGTGAGCATCTCTAAACAGAGTGGGCCAAAAGAACCCACTTTGTAGGACTTTAACAGCTGTCCTACGACCTCCAAAGTGACCACCACAAGCATAAGAGTGACAAAATGTGAGAATACTATGGATTTCACTCTCGAGGACACATCGTCGTACCACTTGGTCAGGGCAATGTTTGAAAAGATAAGGATCTTCCCAATAGTAATGTCTTACCTGTGAGAAGAACCTATCTTTCTCTTGTTTGGACCAGTGAGGAGGAATCTTCCTAGTGACGAGGTAGTTCACAATGTGAGCAAACCAAGGGAGAGGGGCACGTGACACAGCAAATAGTTGCTCATCAGGAAAGTGGTCAGAAAATCGAACTGAGTCATCAGTATACTCAATAATGATTCTAGACAAGTGGTCTGCAACAGAATTTTCAGAACCTTTCCTATCTTTTATTTCAATATCAAACTCTTGGAGCAACAAAATCCATCTAATGAGTCTTGGCTTAGTGTCATTCTTAGCCAATAAGTGTTTTAATGCAGCATGATCAGTAAACATAATCACTTTAGAACACAAAAGGTACGAATGAAATTTATCAAGTGCAAATACAACAGCTAGCAATTCTTTCTCAGTAGTAGAATAATTCTTTTGAGCATCAGTGAGAGTTCTACTAGCATAGTACATGACATGAGGTATTCTATTGACCCTTTGACCCAAAACAGCCCCAATAGCAAAATCAGATGCATCACACATGATCTCGAATGGCAAAGAAAAATCAGGGGGTTGCACAATAGGAGCTGACACCAACAAAGATCGAAGCTTTTCAAAAGCTTGCACACAAGACTCATTAATCACAAAAGGAGTATCTTTGGTAAGAAGATTAGTAAGTGGACGAGCCACTTTGCTAAAATCCTTAATAAATCTCCTATAGAAACCAGCATGACCAAGGAAAGATCTGACTTGCTTCACAGAAGAAGGCACAGGCAAATTAGAAATCAGATCAACCTTGGCTTTATTAACCTCAATCCCTTTTTCGGACACTTTATGTCCCAAAACAATCCCTTCTTGGACTATGAAATGACTCTTTTCCCAACTCAAAACAAGATTCACTTCTTCACATCTTTTCAGCACAATGGACAGATTAGCAAGGCACACATCAAAGGAAGAACCGAAAATAGAGAAATCATCCATAAACACTTCCATGAAATTATCAATATAATCAGAAAATATGGCCATCATACATCTCTGGAATGTGGAAGGTGCATTACACAACCCAAAAGGCATCCTCCGATAAGCAAAGGTACCTGACGGGCATGTAAATGTGGTTTTCTCTTGGTCCTCAGGATAGACAGGTATTTAGTTGTAACCAGAATACCCATCTAAAAAGCAGTAAAAACTTTGTCCAGCTAACTTTTCCAAAATTTGATCAATGAATGGGAGGGGAAAATGATCTTTTCTAGTGACAGAATTCCGCTTTCTGTAATCAATGCACACCCTCCACCCCGTGGTCTGTCTAGTGGGAATTAGTTCACCTTCATTATTCTTAACCACAGTTATGCCAGATTTCTTAGGAACTACTTGAACTGGACTGACCCATTGACTATCAGAAATAGGGTAGATAATGCCTGCATCCAAAAGCTTAACTACCTCTTCCTGGACAACTTTTTTCATGTGAGGGTTCAGTCTACGTTGCATGTGCCTAACAGGTTTAACATCATCCTCTAAATGAACTCTGTGCATACAAATTGTGGGACTAATCCCTTTCAAATCAGCAACCGACCATCCAATAGCACCCTTATGATCAGACAAAACACGAATCAACTCTTCCTCTTGATCACAAGATAGAAGAGAAGATATAATAACCAGTAGGGTCTCTTTGGGGCCTAAAAACATATACTTGAGTGAATCAGGGAGAGGTTTTAACTCAAGTTTAGGTGGAGATACAATAGAAGGTGGCATAGGAGAACTAGCCAAGGGGGGAAGAGGTTCATATGTGGACACCCAAGAGGAAGACTCAAGATAAGGAGTGGAGTCAAGAATAAAATTCATCTCACTTATGGTACTTTCCAATTCAAATAACCTCAAATCCCCATGAGAAAGACAGGTTCCTAAGGGATCACTATTCAGAATAGCAGGCAAGACTTCTTCAATCATACCATCAATCATATCAACAAAGAAGCATTCAGATTCATCTTCAAACA
This sequence comes from Carnegiea gigantea, assembly GCA_029747015.1. Classification (NCBI taxonomy): domain Eukaryota; kingdom Viridiplantae; phylum Streptophyta; class Magnoliopsida; order Caryophyllales; family Cactaceae; genus Carnegiea; species Carnegiea gigantea. The sequence goes on along the minus strand of JAKOGI010000844.1, from coordinate 28,003 downwards.
CAGGTTGAGCAGAAGCTTTAAAAATGTTAAGCCTAACCCTCATGTTCATGACCGAGACATCCATGATTCCCAACCTACAGTTAATGGTAGCATTAGCTGTGGCTAGGAAGGGACGTCCTAAAATAAGAGGGATCTGTTTAGAAGCATGACTAGGGTCCATATCCAACACAACAAAGTCAACAGGAAAGAATCCTTTATCAATTTACACTAAGACATCATCTATTCGCCCCTAGGAGTTCTAACCGACCTATCAGCAAGTTGAAGGGCACAGTTGGAAGGTTGCAGTTCACCTAATCCAAACTCTAAGTAAACAGAATATGGTATCAAATTGACACTAGAACCCAAATCCAAAAGTGCCCTTTCAATTTTGTGATTGCCAATAAAACATGAAATGGTAGGGACACCAGGATCTTTGAACTTAGGGGGAGTATCATATTTCAGAATTGAACTTACTTGTTCACTTAGAAGAACCTTTTTATACTTGTCATCTTTAGATTTTCTTTTAAAAGTGCACATGTCTTTAAGGAACTTAGCATAGGCTGGGATCTGTCTAATTGCTTCTAAGAGGGGAAGATTGACCTTAACTTGCTTAAAAGTCTCTAAGATGTCATCTCTTTGCTTGTCTTTCTTGGAAGGGAAAGGAGCATCCAAAGCTTGAGGGTAAGGAACCCTTGGCTCATATGTCACAATGGGGTTAGACACAACAGGAGAGGGGGATAGGTCATTCTCTTTTTCAATCTCAAGGTCACTCTTCATGGTCTTAAGTCCTTCATCTTTATCATGTTTCTTCTCACTCACCTTGTTATCCACTTCTTTACCACTCCTAAGAACCATTACAGCTTTCAATTGTTCAAATTGCTGGCCTTTAGGGTTCTGGATGGGATGACTCGGAAGTTTTTCCTTCTTCTCTTTTACCTACAGCTATGGCTAGTTGCCCAAGTTGGGTTTCTAATTTAGCTATAGATTGTGAGTGAGAGTCAACTATATGCATTTTAGACTCAATTCCTTGGACCTTAGAATCAACATTTTGCACAATAGATGTCAAGGTTCCAAGGGCAGAAATTACCTTGTCTATATCAGAGCTCCTAGATGGAGCTTGATGGGAAGAGGGAAGAGCATATCTATGGTTTTGAAAACCAGGAGGGGTAGGTCTGCTAGACTGGGTCTGAGGATTCTTAACATTTTGTGACCTCCATGAAAAATTAGGATGATTCCTCCAACCATGATTATAGGTATTAGAATAGGGGTTGTTGGATGGAGGAAATCCTTGGGCAGCATTTACTTGTTCAGTCACACAGTCAGACTTACCAAGACACGGACAATCAACAGAAGCATGCATGGGACTAGCACAAATCGAACACACATCTTGCATATTAGGGGCATTAGACACTTTATTCATACATAACAATTGATCAAATTTCTTAGCTAAAGCATCAACTTTACTGGAAAGGTCAATTGAATGTGAAATCTCATAAATCTCCCCTTTACTTCCTAAGTGTCTAGGCAAATCAGAATGTGAGGAAGTAGCATGCAAGTGTGAATTTTCACTCAAATGTTCAAATAGTTCCCAAGCTTCTTCAGGAGTTTTGTACAAAAAACTACCACCATGCATCAACCATCTGCCTATTATGCTCATCTAAGCCAGAGTAAAAACTCTGGACAAGTTGCCACATAGGGATCTCATGATGAGGACAACATCGCAATAATTCTTTAAACCGTTCCCAACTATCATGCAATTGCTCATTTTTATTTTGTGAGAAGGTGGTTATAGCACGTCTTAAGGCAGTCAGTTTACCAATGGAGAAAAACTTTTTCAAGAATTCCTTTTGCAATTGATCCCAAGTGGTGATATTGGTCTTAGTGTCCAACCAAGCTTTAGCTTTATCTTTTAAAGAAAAAGGAAAAAGCCGCAAGCGAAGAGCATCATCAGAAATATTATTTAAGAACACAGTAGAGCAAATCTCTAAGAATGCATCAACATGCTTGAAAGGATTTTCAGACTCTAGCCCATAAAACGACGGAAGCATTTGGATAAGAGAATGTTTAATCTCAAATGGCATCGTAACAGTGGGCATACGGGTTCTTGTTGGTGAGTCATAAGTGGCAGGAGTGAAATATTCTTTAAGTTGCTTAGGTGGTGGGGTTGGTTGTTCTTCAGCCATTTTGTTCTTAAATTCTGATTTCTTAGCTCTTATCTCATGAAGAGAGCGTTCAATTTCAGGATTATATGTTTCAAGATCTAAGCACAAAGAACGTCTACCAAGCATATACCAACAAACAACAAAAAGAAAAGAATGTAATCACCACAATAATAACCACCAAACAAAATAAAAGAGAAAAAAAGAAAAGAGATAAGAAGAGAGAAATGAAAAAAAATAAAATAAAAATAAAAAAATAAAAGAAAGAACCAAGGGAATGGGGAAAATAACAAAAAATAATAAAGCAAAATAAAATAAATAAATAAAAAAAAGAACAAAAGAAATAAAAGGGGAAGGGATTGTTAGATTAGGTGCAATTAATAAAATAACCAAAAAAAAAAAGTTAGATTGGGTTGTTAGATTAGTGGGGAAAGGGAAAAAATAAATTAAAAAAATAGATTAGGTTAGAAGGGATAGGGAAAATAGTTAGATTAGAAAGGAGCGGGAAGAACAAAAATAAAATGGTTAGATTAGGAGGGATTGGGGAATGAAACAATAACAGAAAAGGGAAGGGGAAGGAGAATAAAATAAATAAAATTGTTAGATTAGCAGGGAAGAGGGAAAAAAGAAATAAATAAAAGGAAGAGAAAATTTAAAAATCACTGTTCGTTCCCCGGCAGCGACACCAAAAACTTGATGTGGATTTTATATGTATGTTTTAAAACCCATTTTACTTGCAAGTGCACAAGGTTAATTGTAGACTAGCGAGTATTGGGGTGTCGATCCCGTGGGGAACAATCGTGATTTTTAAACTTAACCTTTCCGATTATAAAGGATAATCACAATTTTATGAGTCTGATTATCAATATAATTTAAGGAACAAAAGAAGAGTAAATGAGTAGCAAAGTAGAGAGAATTCAAATAGGAGAAAAATCTAGGACTTCGGATTTCACCTTTGATGCCAATATTAATTACTAATTCAAATGGAGATTCAATTTGTCTCTTGTTCAACCTAAGCTACAAGCATTAGGTTATAAATTAAAAAGATGGTTATAATTATAAAGTGACATAATTTATCTAGTGGTTTAGCATGAATTATTCTTTTTAGACATAACTCATCTAATTTCTAGCATAAATTATTCAATTTAAACAATTATAATTTTAAGTCCAATTACATAATCATCATATTAGCCTACAAGGTCTAATATTCATTTGAGATAGCAAATTAAACTAGTGTCATCAACATGATTAAACATTAGTATTAAAATGCATGAGTAGATGATGATCAAATGTAAACTCAAGATTATGCAAAAGAGACAAGAACAACCCCATAAGAATTTAGCAAAATAATATTATTACCAAGGATCCATCCTAATCCTAGAATGAGTAGTTTAGTCGGCCATAGTTAGCAAAAACACCATTGAAATTGGTATATTTCACTTCCTATACCCAAACCTTATACTCAATTACACAAAATTATGAAACTTAGTGTAAACTCTCAAAGTTGACTCACAAATGAGATGAGAAGAGAAGAGAAAAATAGCTAACGAAGCTTATTTTCTTCCAAACCTCTCAACCCAAATGGTTTTGTCTTACAAAGATTCTCTCTAGAAAAATGAAAGATGGAAGAATAAGAAGATGCTTGAGTAAGAGAGTGGATGAATGTGTGTGTCTCCTTTTTCCCTCAACCTTGGCCCCTTTTATAGTGGAAAATCCACCCCTTAGGATACCCCCAAAATTAATGGAAATTAATTCCAATTAATTTGAGATGTTACATGCATGGTTATGGCTAGTCATAAGTATAATATTAATTTGCTTAATTGCTTTGACTAGGTAAACAATTGATCATGTGGAGAATAGAGATGAAGAGTAGATGAGTTGATGTTGGCTTGGACTTGCTGGGAAGCACGACTGGGCTGCAGCATAGGCCCACATGGAAAGAAAGGAGAGAAGGAAAAAAATGAAGGGGGAGGCAAGCTAGAGCCACTGGGCCGTCAAAACAGGCCCAAACGGAGGGACAGAAGAAGTGTGGGAATGAGAAGGAGAAAGCTGGTGCTGGGCCAGGCCCAGGCGGAGGAAAAAAAAAAGAGAGAGAGAGGGGAGGCTGGGTTGGAGTTTGACAATGGGCCGCGATGCACAGGCCCAAGCATGGCTGCCTTGCTCTTCTTCTTTCCTTCTTTTGGGCTCTTGGACTTGGACTTTAGGCATTGCACTTGTGAAAAATCCAAGTAAAATTGAACAACTCCTCCCAAATTCTTTCATTTTATTTCTACCTGAAAATCATATAAAATATGCATTATTTTCCATAAAAATATATTTCAAAGATACAAAAGTAGGTGCAATGAAGGAGAAAGTTATATATAAAATTTGAGTTGTCATGCAGCAATGATATTAGAAAGTGAACTGAATAGGCTACGAGAGCAAACACTAGAAATGGCGAAAAAAGACTTCCAACAAAGCGAAATAGTACAGCAAAACCTTCAGCAATAGTACTACTCTGCTATTAGATAGTATGTCATAGTTTAAAAGATTGGTCTATAGAGGACACAGTATTCCTGATGTACAACTTTTGATATGTGACAAATGCTGTACTTCCTTTTCTATATTTAGTAAAAGTATGTGTGGTCGTGAAGCAACAATGCCTTGTACAAATGTACTGTCCATAATTCGTACACATAAAGCCTAATGCACCAAGTATTGACCACAATGATAAATTTCAAGAACAAAAATGCACTGATAAGCCAAAATAGCACACTGTTCCCGCTAACAAAAGCAAAGATTAGATCTAACATGATGTGTTGTTCACTACGATTCATGGACTTCAAATACACTTAACAACTAAACACATTAAAAAGCACATCAAAATGTTCACTATATAAGTCAACGATGTGCATTAATTTGTCAATGTAGTTCACTGTATTGCACAAACATATACCATAAGTTAAGATTATAATTTCTCCAAAAAGGCTGAATAATTGACTACATTGACAAATGTTGTTCATTATGCAACCTAATGTAGTTCACAAAGGTCTCTCGAATGCCAAAAAAAAAAAAAAAAAAAAACGTATCAAATATGAAAAAAATTGTCTAAAATATGGAGAAACATGTTAAAATTAACATAAGCATTTACTTCGTCCCAAACTTGACAACATAATAAGATTTCTCTAGTTTATAGGTAATTAACAAGAGGCACATTAGACAACACCAACCAAAAATTTTAAAGAGAAATTAAAATAAACAATTATGCAGTATGAAATTATTCATTATGTAGTACAAAATGGTTCACTATATTGTCAAATATTGTTCATTATACAAATTGTACCACCCTAAAAGAAACAAACCCAATGATGATGGGGGACCCATAAATAATGCCAGATTACTGCTATGACTTGTGACAACCTAAATGATCTTGCAAAAGTAGAGATAGGTATCCAAGATGGACAAAAACCTAAAAACCAAACAAAATTGATGAACATAAGGTACTGCATACAATCCAAACTGAACTTATATACTATAAATACTAAAAAGGAACATCAACACTATAATATGTCCAGAACACAACTCTTAGGGTCTCAATAACTCACTCTATAATTTGTAACATCAGTATTAAACACTACAAATATAAATTGTCTTCAATTCCTCACTAGGACTTTCAATGCTTATCATTATGAATAGCATTTGCATGAAAGTTATCAGCATGGAATTGTTGCAAGACTCTCGGAGTCATGATTGGCATAAACACAGAACTCTTGTTAGATGGCTGAAAATAGTATGTTGAATGAAGAGACATCCATGTAAATGAGCCCTACACAAGTAGGAAAAAACACAAGGAATCACTCAAAATGTTCACTATACAATTCAATTTTTTTCACTATATAACTTAATGTTGATCACTGACCTAAAATGGCATAAACAAACATGACCAAGCAAGCAAATCTAAATAAAATTTTATGTACCTCACCCACAAGATGCTGAACATGCGAACCTAAAGATGAAAGGTTAAATGTTGGCAATGTAATCTACCATAAAAAAATAAATAAGTAATTAGCAACAAAACACATGACAAATATATGCATTAAATTAATAACAACATTAGTAATGTACCTGTTAAAGCATTTGTAAGTAACTTGTGCCAGTATATGAAGGAGCACTTGCAGAACATGTTTCATTCTTCATATAGCATTGATATAAAAATAGAAATCACTAACAACTTTGATATTATATAAAAGATCACAATTCTCGCAAGGACACAAATCAAACCAAAGATTCAATGTGACAATTCTAACTACATCTAAATATAGAAACTTAAATAAATAATCAATGCACTATGGTCATCATCAAATAATTCCTTATTGATAATTTGTTATGTACTCATTCAATAGCAATAAGTGCACTTTGGTAATTTGATAGTATCTTCAACAAAATTGGTACAACAAGTACACCTAGGGTGATGATGTAGAAGAACCCACATCAGGCTTTGACAGCTTCTTTGCCTTCCTCCATTTAACTTGATCACATTTCTTTTCAATTACACTATTAAATATATTTCTTACCCCTTTTTGAAGAGATATGGGAGGATTTAGCACATTCGGTAACGAATTCAAATCCTTCCCCTTCTCTATCTTCATCACAATGTATAGAACCCACATTAAATTCAATTAGTTCCTTAAGTTCCATAAAATACTTTTCACAATGAGCCCTTGCATTCATGTTCGTTTGGCTAGCTATAATTATTGAATTCATTTTTCCCATCATTTGCATCTTCTAAACCGAAGTGCAACCCATATGCTTTTTACCAGCAGATTTTCCCAAATCAAGGTTTTGACCATCTTTTATACCCTTACACCACCTCTTAGTTTTATATTTATCTGGCACTTGTTCAACACAGCATGTATGTAGCACCCTTAGGCAATGGGAACACAAAGTCTCAACCTCTGTAAACATCTTACAACTGCATTCAACAATAGCTTATTCTTTATTAAAAGTAACAATATATCGAAACTCGCATGGCTCTTCTCCATGAGATTCCCTTGCAACCCTAACACCCCAAGCCTAAAAAAACATAGCACAGGAAGAACTTTTAATTGCTTTGTAATTGTATGCAGCTCCATCAATGAACTCCTTCTCAAACATCAAGAAAGCTTCAATTGTATACACAAACAACACATGTTTCAAAATGTTTATGGAAGGAAATGTCATTTCTACATTACTTGGCTACATGTATGATCATCACCATTCTCTTTGCTCCTTCATTCAAATACAACAACACAAAAGATGTTATAAAAGTCACAAAGATCAGCTGTGGCACGTAACCTTCTTTTCAAAGATCTATTCGTTGTTTCACTCCTTTATGAAGATAATACGCTGCTAGAAAATTAATGTTTTAAAAAAGCCGGACATTATTTTTCATGCAAACTGTACAAGTTATAAAGCCATCGATTGTTATTACAATTGCACTTTTTCATCATCCTGAAGTTACTACAATTTTTCTGGCGGCGTATTATCTTCACAAAGGAGTGGAACAGCGAATAGATCTATGAAAAGAAGGTTGTGTGTCATAGCTGATCTTTGTGACTTTCATAACATCTTTTCTGATGTTGTATCTGAGTAGAGGAGCAAAGAGAATGGTGATGATCATAGATGTAGCAAAGGTAATGTAGAAATAACATTTCCTTCAGTAAACATTTTGAAACATGCATTGTCTGTGTATATGATTGAAGCTTTCTTGATGTTTGAAAAGGAGTTCACTGATGAAGCTGTATAAAATTACAAAGCAGTTGAAAGTTCTTCTGTGCTATGTCTTTTGAGGTGTGGGGTGTTAGGGTTTCAAGGGAATCTCATGGAGAAGAGCCATATGAGTTTCGATATATTGTTACTTTTAGTAAGAACATCCTGTTGTTGAATGTACTTGTAAGATGTTTACAAAGTTGGGGATTTTGTGTTCCCATTCCCTAAGGGTGCTGCATGCATATTATGTTGAACAAGTGCCAGATCAATATATAACCAGGAGGTGGTGTGAGGGCATAAAAGATGGTCAAAACCTTGATTTGGGAAAATCTACTGGCAAAGACCATATGGGTTGCTCTTTGGCTTGAAAGACGCAAATGATGAGAAAAACGAATTCAATAATTATAGCTAGCCAAATGAACAAGAATGCAAGGGCTCATTGTGAAAATTATTTTATGGAACTTAAGGAACTAATTGAATTTGATGTAGGTTCTATACATTGTGATGAAGATGGACTGGGAAAGGATTTGAATTCATTACCAAATTGCTAAATCCTCCAAGATCTCGTCAAAAAGGGTAAGAAATAAGAGATTTAAGGGTATAGTTGAAAAAGAAATGGGATCAAGTTAAACAAGGGAAGACAAAAAAGTTGTCAAAGACTAATGTGGGTTCTTTTACAGCACCACCCCAGGTATACTTTTTGTACCAATTTTGTTGAAGATACCATCAAATTGTTAAAGTGTACTTGTTGCTATTAAATGATTATATAATAGATTGTTAATAAGGAATTGTTTGATGATGACCATAGTACATTGATTATTTATTTAAGTTTTTATATTTGGATGTCGTTAGATTTGTCACATTGAATCTTTGGTTTGATTTATGTCTTTATGAGATTTGTGATCTTTTACATAATATTAAAAGTTGTTAGTCATTTTTGCTGTCATATTAATGCTATATGAAGAATGGAACATGTTCTGCAAGTGCTCCTTTGTATACTGGCACAAGTTACTTACAAATGCTTCGACAGGTACATTACTGCTATTGTTATTAATTTAATGCATATATTTGTTATATGTTTTGTTGATAATTACTTATTTATTTTTTATGGCACATTACATTGCCGACATTTAACCTTTCATCTTTAGGTTCGCATGTTCAACATCTTATGGGTGAGGTACATATGAGTTTATTTACATTTGCTTGTTTGGTCATGTTTGTCTATGCCATTTTAAGTTAATGATCAACATTAAGTTATATAGTAAACAAAATTGAATAGCATAGTGAACATTTTGATTGATTCCTTGTGTTTTTTTTCCTTTATGTAGAGCTCATTTCCATTGATGTCTTTTCATCTGACATACTATTTTCATCCATCTAATGGTAGTTATGTGTTTATGCCAATCACGGCTCTGCCAGTCTTGCAACAGGTCCATACTGATAACTTTTATGGATATGCTACTCATAATGATAAGCATTGAAAGTGCTAGTGAGAAACTAAAGACAATTTATGTTCGTAGTGTTTAGTACTGATGTTATAAATTATGGAGTGAGTTATTGAGACCTTATGAGTTATGTTCTAGACATATTATAGTGTTGATGTTCCGTTTTAGTATTTATTGTATATAAGTTTAGTTTGGATTGTATGTAGTACTTTATGTTCATCAATTTTATTTGGTTTTTGGGTTTTCATCCATCTTGGATACCTATCTCTAGTTCTGCAAGGTCATTTAGGTTATCACAAGTCATAGTAGCAATCTGACATTGTTTATGGGTCCCCGCATCATTATTGGGTTCATTTCTTTTAGGGTGGTACAATTTGTATAATGAACAACTTTTAACAATATAGTGAGCAATTCTATACTTCATAATGAACAATTTTACATTGCATAATTGTTTATTTTAATTTCTCTTTTAAATTTTTGATTGGTGTGTTTCTTGTTAATTACCTATAAACTGGAGAAACCTTATTATGTTGTCAAGTTTGGGACAAAGTAAATTCTTATGTTAATTTTAACATGTTTCTCCATATTTTAAATAATTTTTTTCATATTTGATACCTTTTTTTGCATTCGAGGGACCTTAGAGAACTATGTTAGGTTGTATAATGAACAACCTTTGTTAGTACAGTGAATTATTCAGTCTTTTTGGAAAAATTATAATCGTAACTTATGGTGCTTGTTTGTGCAATACAGTGAACAATATCGACAAATTAATGCACATTGTTGACTTGTATAGTGAACATTTTTGATGTTCTTTTAAATGTGTTTAGTTGCTAAGCGCATTTGAAGTCCAGAAATTATAGTGAACAACACGTCATGTTAGATCTGATCTGATCTTCACTTTTGTCGGTGGGAACAACGTGCTATTCTCGCTTATCAGCGTACTTTTGTTCTTAGAATTGATCCTTATGATCAATACTTGGAGCAGTAGGCTTTATGTGCACGAATTATGGAGAGTATGTTGTACAAGGCATTGTTGCTTCAGGACCATGCATACTTTTACTAAATATAGAAAAGGACATACTGCATTTGTCACATATTAAAGGCTGTACATCAGAAACACTGTGTCCTCTATAGACCAAGCTTTTAAACTATGATATACTATCTAATAGTAGAGTAGTACTACTGCTGGAGGTTTTGCTGTACTATTTCTCTTTGCTGGAAGTCTTTTTTGGCTGCTTCTAGTGTTGCACCCATAGCCCATTCAGTTCACTTTCTAGTAGCATTACTACATACCTCGAACATAGATATCTACAGATTCTTCCTGTAATTTGGACATGTGTGTGGAAAATAATGATTAAATTTCAAAGTGTCTAATATGTCACTTGGAGAATTGGTGAGAAGGTGAGACTCAATTAACAAAGAGAAGAGCATTGTGGAAGTAAGCACTTAATGGTGTTCTTGCCATGCTTATGATCAAATCTATAGTATTGAAAAATGACCATCATGCAAAGGTATAGTTTTTACTGGTCTCGATCGAGTCCTCAAAATATTCCCAAGCTCTTAGCTAAAATAGATTTTGGAACACTAGACATAAAAGATCAACAACAAAAATAAAAGAAACTCAAACTAACTTAAAATCACTATTTTTTTTCAGTCTGCTATTACATTTGCATTTAGGAATGAGGTGGCATATGCATAGTTAATGGGGAAGGGATAACTGTTTATTATATATGTAGCTTGTTGTTGTCATTATTGCTTTAGAATAATGTCAGGTGTTTCTGAAATACCCACTGTGCAAATTTAGTTATATTGGACAATTGCATTTGATATCCTCTATTTTAGAAGCTTTAATTATACCGTGAAATGTACAAGTTGCCTTGTCACTTTCAAAACCGGGTGCCCAGTTCTTGACATTCCCTCCCTGACTATCTCCATATACAGATGGTGTAAATTCCATAATCATGAACATTCGTGTCATCTTGCTAAGACCTAGTCCAAAACACTAGGCTAAATTTCCTGACGTTAATCTCTTTTTTATGTCCTCCATTAACTAAATAGCTTGGGAACAAATTTGTCCGCAAAGAACATGTGAACATATTGATGAATAAAATTATTGTATTGGAGTTAAGATTAGTGTTATTAAGGAATATGTAGCATGCCCATTGCACAACGATGATATCTTGATGTAGGATTTTTCCCTACTAAGCAATTGTTAAATACAACCACTTTCCTGGTTACAGAGTCATAACAGAGGACAAAAAAAATGATTGGCTCTAAGAATTGGTAAAAACACCTGTATGTCACATAAAAATCATGAAATTATGCATATATAGGTTATTTTTTAGGTTATGGTGAATACAAATTGGCTTAATGATGAACAAATTGATGTTTATGGTGAACAATGGTCACAGCGAAGATGAAAGGCTTTGCAAACTCAACATTTTCACTATTTCTTTCCATGTTGTTCACTTTACTACTTCAATATAGATTGAATGGGATTTTTCGCAATCTAAGTGGATGATGGTCATAAACTAACGTCCTTAACAAAGTATAATTCATTCATGGGAATATTATAAGATGTTTACTGTGAATATTTAGTTGGTTCACTATGTAGTTGATGGTTGTTCACAATTGGAGTATTGTTCACTTTAGAAATCAAAGGCACGTGGGAGGCAGTGTGACAGTCAGTAACAGGGAGGATTGTCATGTTGTGTCTATGGCTGATTGGGCACAAACAAATTGTCAAACATGGTTAAATACTTAGGTGTAAATGTCATTGGTTCACTTGACACTTTGATGCACAGAAAAGGAAGTTAAATTATGTAAACAATTTATTAGGAGGGGAAGACTAAGAGGGATGGTACACTAGAACAAGAAATATCAGTGTCAACTATGGTTATTTGAAAGAATTGTCAGAGGACGTTAAAATGTTAATACAAGTCACAAGTTGTAACACCCTGAGTATGGTTTAAAAGAATCGAAGTGACTACTTATATCACTAAAGGCGTATATTTCTTTTTAGGAAGCCCACTCTTAAGAACTTCACAGTGAAGCGTGCTTGCTGTCGAGCAATCTTAGGATAGGTGACCTTCTAAGAAGTTTCCCAGGCATTGTGTGAGCAAGGATGAAGCGCGTCGGAAAGAGTTATGGTGATTTGTGGGGTCAGTCGACAATCATTGAAGCCGTTATTGGTAGGACTCCCTATTGAGAGGAGTCGGGGCATTACACAAGTGCCACGAAACTTACCAATTATGCTTCATCCAATTTCATCCATGTGTATCTTTTTGTTTCAAGGTCCATTATCGTCTTGAAGGCCTTTGATAAATCTACTGGAGCATTCTCTATAGCCATCTAAAAATTCAAAGCACTCATGTTAATGATAATCAAGAAATATGTTATATATATAATGTGTTTCTCTTGCATAAACATTTGTACTAAAGAACATTCTTTTCTATGTACTTGGATTTCTTCTCCTTTTCATCCAGTTTAGGATAAGACATAGTACATTCACTATAGAATTATTTAAGTCCCAATCTATTTTGACCGTTGTTTCAAATCCTTCCCTGAATATCCATAGTCTCTTGTTTTCTTCTTCATGGTCATACTCAAAAAGTTTCTCTCTATATATTTAATTTCGTTATTATTGTTTTAAGGAATAAAATATGAACAAAGTATAATACAAATAATCTTGTATGTCTAGCTAGGGGAATAAAAAGTACTACTTCGTTGATGGGTACGATTCATATCGTTAGAGAAAAGCATAGTCTACCAACATCAGTTGTTCAAGATTCGGCCGATTCCTAGTGTCTCTATATTCTTTAAGGTATGGTGATTGACATTGAAAAGGCATTTGTTTCACAATCCTCTTCAGCTGCTGCCTTAGCACCACTGGTTTACCTCTCTTATTTGCCTGATTATCTGCTGCCTTATGAATGTCTTTGGTGGTTTCTTGTGATTTCTCAACACTGATAGCATTTTCAATGCCCTGATACATATGTTGCTTAGATACTGCTACAATTGACCTACTAAGAGCTACTTTGGGTGATAATTCAAACTACAGTATTGTAGGAGTTATGTCTACTGAATGTGTGGCATATGGTTCTTTTTCAGGTGAGATTCTAAGGCTAAAACTTAGAGGACTGAAACCCATCCTTTTTTTATGCTGTATTTTTTCTCTAGTCATGCTTTCTAGACGGTCAACCCTGTTCCAGAAACTCTGGGTTGCAGTAATATGTGTCATCTGGGGGTAAGCAATATGTTACATTCTGATTCCCACATGCTGTGTCACTAGCATAGGGTTGAGAGCTTTGAGCATGCATCTGTGTTGCCTTCTTTCCTTGTTGTGCTTGAGCAACTGTAGTCACATTATCCTGCATATAAGGAATATGTAAATTTCTTGCAGTTGATTTTCTATTTGAATATAAAAGAACCAGCCTACAGTTCTTATAATATGAAGGAGCAACAAAATATAAAATTTGACTAGCATAGAAAAATATTTCCATGTTTAATATTCACTATTTTTATGTGATAAGGTTGGTTAGATTTAAAAGTGATGCAAGCTCTGAAAAATAAATTATTACATAACTATTTAAAAATTTGTTTTTTTAGATAAATAGAAATGCATTGTTTGTTCTTTAGACAGTTGCAAATAAATGTAAATTGCTCTGTTTGTACAATTCTTGTCATATTTAGTAGGGTATGCATGCAAGTTACATGCACTGGATCATTAGTAACAGGTACAGTGTCTTGAAGTTGTCTATTGCAATGTAGACAATATGGACATCGTTGCTCTCTAGTTTTAGTTATCATGGACAGCTCACCAGATCCTCCCTGTTAGGGCTGGTCCTCTTGCAATTCTTGCAGATACACCTCCAAATCTGCTTTAACCATGCGTGCTACATTGTGGTAGTCAATCCTCTCTATTATTCTACCTTTTCCACATTCTCCAAGTAATTGTTCACCTCTGTCTCTTTTTCTTACCTTTTCTGTTGGCCAATTCATTGCAACTGGAAACCATCTCTCAACTTTGTTCTCTCTGAATATCACTCTACCTAGGTAAAATAACTGACATAATAGTACATTATATATATTAGAGTTTGTTCTCTATATGTATGACTAGCAAAGACATGTAGGTCACTTATTACAAAAGAAGACTAATACAACAACAACACCACTACCTCCTAGAGTGGGTCCCGCTTTCGCGGGGTCTGGGGAGATCCAAAAGAAGACTAATATGTCATTTATATCATTTATAATGAGCTACACATGCTATGGTTTCTCTTATTTAGGGAAAAACAAAATGCATATTGTTCCAATGAAAGCAGCAAAATGAACAATAAACTATGAAACAACTTTTATGTATAATCAGAAATTAATTAAAGGCATAATGGCTAGAGCATTGATAACTCTTAATGCATGTTATCATTTATTGTTGACATCAACAGTGAACAATACTCAATAATTTAGTGAACTCACCAAAAGAAAATAGTGAACCGTATTTAATTTAGAGTGCGCAGTATTATGCTGAATTTAGTTCCAATTCCAAGCTTGTTATATAGTGAACAGTACTCAATATCTTATTGAACTAACTCAAAGAAAATGGTGAACCAATTAGAACTTATACATATACAGAATCGGTCATCTTAGAGACAAATCCCAACAAGTTTTCTATATGTATGATTAGTGAAGACATGCAGACCACTTACTATAAAAGAAGACTAATATGTCATTTATATCATCTATGATGAGCTGCACATAATATGCTTTATGTCATTTAGGGAAAAACAAAATGAATATTGTAATTAGTACTTGGGTGCACATTAATGAAATGGGTAGATCAAATGTGCTTACCATTAGGAATAACCGCGGTCCCATGAAGAATTTACTCTTGTATCTCTTCCATTCACTTATAGCATCATTTAGACACTTGATGACATATGCATACCAATTGTAATTGTGGATTTCATTCACATTGCATAAATATTTCAATACACGGAAATGACACGTGCCATTTGCATTTCAAACAATGCAAGTAGATATGGCATATGCAATGAAGTTTGTAATGAACTCATGATCATAACCACCACACTCTAGAATGACTTCATGCATGCAACCAATAGGTGGTCCACCCCTTTCAACATTCCACCTTTTTTTCCATTGCTCTAAAAACTCTATGTAAGTTTGTGAACTCTAGCCTTCACTTATTTCAAGCTGTACCATTGGTAAGCCCAGTGTGACATAAACATCTTCTTCATCTATTAGTACTTTAACATTAGGGAGGTTTAGCGAAGTGTCACATAGATCATATTTTTCTAACAACTACCTAGCTAATCTTTTAAGAATCAATCTTGTTCCCACGGCTAGAATTCCTCCAAACCCTATCTCTATTATGCCTGACTATTGTTCATGATCTAGCCTCTCCACCAAATTTAGAAAGCCACCTGAGGCCATTCTATGTGGAAGCAATCTAGTCCATGATTTAGTCCTAATAATTGAAAATTCTGCATTGGCAATTACAAGTTTTTCAAATTCAACATGCTTGAATTGCACTTTCTTTATAACAATTGCTTTAGGTGCTCGCTTTAGTTTTTGTTCCTCACTTTTTGTTTGATGCTGCTTCTTCTCTTTTTTTCCTGCAGGCTCATGTACGTTAGGAAGGTATCTTCACTATATTGAGTCACACGATCCTCAGCATTTTGGGGCTCTGATTGTGTTAGAGACTTTTTCATGTCCAACAGCTTCGCTTAGCAATGTACCATCATCCAAAGTTGCTGTCAATACTTGGGCTCTATGTAGTATGTACAGATAGGTTTTAGTATAGCATAGCAAAATCTACAATTGGATAGATATAAGTGCTAAACTATTTCAAACATGTATTCTCAAATGCTGACCAATTATATGCTTACATGTGATCTAAATGAAGCTTTAAAACAACCAAATTTGGAAGACAAGGTGAAAAGATAAAACACTGAATGTGGTCATTATGTACCTTTACATTGTTCACCATATAGCTTAGTTTTGTTCCTAAACTAAGTGAGAATTTTCACCATTAAGTGCAAATTTGTGATAAGGCTAGGTCTTTGCAGGTTAGGGGGCAGCAATCATATTCTACCACAAGTAGAAATAATGAACTCAAAATAGATTGTCATTCACTAAGTACTTTGTTTTCGTTCACTAACTTATTGATTATTGTTCACTGTATATCCTATTGAGAATTGGATTTGAATTCGGTCTATAAATGTAGTCAAATTAAAGTGTGGTTCACTATTTACTTTGGGTCACTTTTATACTTGAGTTAGTTCACTGAGATATTGAGTACTGTTCATTGCAGAACATGCATGGAATTGGAACTAAATTCAGCATAAAATTGCACTGAAAATTAAATACAAGTTCACTAGTTTCTTTGGGTTTTTTCATTGAATTATTGGATATTGTTCACTTTAGTTTTCAAGAACACTTGTTAGGAGGCACTATAAGGATCAAATTTGGTGAATTTATAGTTGACAAGAAACCAGTATAACAAAGAAGACCACACAATTCTTACAACTGACAAGAAATCCCAACCCCTACCAAAATCAAGCAATGAAACCTCCAAAGGTGTCTCTAATTGGAAAATTGAGAATGGAAAAAATAGCCCTAATGAATCCACTCTTCTACAGGTAGTTCATTGAGATATTGAGTACTATTCACTGTAGAACATGTTTTGAATTGGAATTAAATTCAGCATAAAATTGCACTAAAAATTAAATGCAGGTTCACTCATTTCTTTTGGTCTGTTCACTGAATCATTGAATATTGTTCACTTTAGTTTTTACAAACACACGTTAGTAGGCTCTAAGAGGATTAAATTTGATGAATTCATAACTGACTAGAAATGAGTACGACAAAGAAGACCATATAATTCCAACTTATAACTAACATGAAACCTCAACACCCACCAAAATCAAGTAACCGAACCTCCAAAGGTGTCTCTAATTGGAAAGTTGAGAATAGGAAAAAAATAACCCTAATTCAGTCACTCTTCTACAAGTATTTCACTAAGATATTGAGTACTGTTCATCGTAGAAAATGCTTTGAATTGGAACTAGATTTAGCACACTGGTTCACTAGTTTCTTTGGGTCTATTTACTAAATTATTGAATATTGTTCACTTTAGTTCTCTCCAACACATGTTTGAAGGCATTATGAGGATGAAATTTAGTGAATTTACAACTGACAAGAAATCAGTACAATAAAGACGACCATATAATTCCAACTTATGATTGGCAAGAAACCTATATCCCTGCCAAAATCAAGCAACCAAACCTCCAAGGGTGTCTCTAATTACAAAATTGAGAACAGAAAAAAAAAACTCTAATTTATTCACTCTTTCACAGGTTATAGAATTCATGTACTGATGAAAATTATGGAAGTCAGCAGATCTAAATTCATAGGGCATTATGCTTACAAATTAAGCTTGTAACCTTAAATTTCCATTCTTTTGCAAATATTCTCAAAACTACTCAAATGTCATACCTGGATTTTCACTTATATGTGATTGTCACTCTAGGTTGCCTTCTTGTGTTGTCATTCACTACATTCTCATTTTCATTACGGTATTCGACATGCATGCCTTCACCTCTCTTTGCCATTAATGCTATTTTCAGGGCTGAATTGTACTGAATTATGATGCTCTTGATTGCTAAGGAAATTGCTGGGCAATGTGAAGCTTTGATGATACACGAAGATAGTTAGAGAGAGAGAAGGAGTACAGTTGCAGTCACAGCAAAGGAGAAAAAAATGTGTAGAGACTTGGCGGTTACATGGAGGTTTTCATAATACGCGCGTAGTGGCAAGGGGGTTTGACTATTTTTTTCTTTTTAAAAAAAATCTTTTTTGAATCCTACATGGCAATTTTCTCCAACTGTATAGGGGAGTATAAGCTCCCATGTGTATAATAAATATATTGCTTGCTAAACCTACACTTAGATGACGGGTTAACAAATTCTCAAATGTTTGCACACATCGTAAAGTTCAAAACATGCCCTCCACATATAATTTGCAAAGAAAGGAAGATAATAGATTGAATACATCAAATTTGTAAATAATAATGCTTAGATAATATTTAGTTCAATGTAAACAATTTTGTAATGCACACAAGTTTGTAATTATGTTTTCATTTTCTTATTTGGTTGTTAAAAATTATTTCAAAAAAAACTAACTTGTAATCATGATTACTATGTATTATGTAATTATATTTGCATTACAAAGTTTATTGTATTATATTATATTAAACCAAATATCACATTAACTTTCATGCTAGGATATCAGTGTTGTAGTCTTAGTATCATGCTTCCCATAGCAGGCTTTGATATTTCTTTGCATGTTGGCTTATTTTTTATTTGTTTCTAGCTAGCTTGAACTTCTACCAACTTGAGGACTTGAAAGGAAGATGTGCTCTTACTAGAAATGTTCATAAGAAGGCAAAGGTTGGCTCGCATCCGTACTGTTGCTGTTTGAGATTTTTTGTCTTTGATATTTTAGTTATGATATTATAAAGTTAGACTTGCTATGTACTAGAAAACAACAACAACAAAAATAACATTCAATGTGGGTCCACTTTAGTAGGATTTGGAGAGATCTTGATATAGGCAGTCTTTTGTATCTACAGACATCTCCATCCGCAAAAAGGTTAATTCCATAGACTTGCTATGTGCTAGGTTTTGAACAAATTCTATGTTATATTATGGAACTAGTATTGGTATTTTTCCATTGGCTGTCGGGATCTTGATGAATTTGATATTAGTGAGACATATTTTTGCTCTTAGGATCAATTTTCCCTTCTTTTGTGTTTCGTCATATTCACATCCATTACAAGAGAGTTGACATAGACTTGATTATGATGAAGTAGACTTGGGTCTATTTATGTGAGCTCTTCATATTCTTCGCCAGTTTTATTAATTTGTTGTTCTTTTTTTTCTGGTGAAAAAATACTGTAGTTTTATTAACAATGGCAACCCTAAAATTCAGGGAATAATTACAAGTACAAAACTGATTTATCTAGATCAATTCAGAAACTCACACTTTTGAAGCTTTTTCCTTGTTTTATATAAGAAAGCAAATCCAAGTTTAATGACTTCCTTCACAATATAAATGACATTAGTGGGATCTGCATATTGTTTTGTTAACAATCATTTAGTTCATATTGGCCCAAATGAGGTAGAACGTTGTTCCACTTGTGGCCCTCATAAGTTGCAGTTCTTGTAAATAGTGTGAAGATAGTTGTGAGATTCTGCCTAATTGGGTGGCCCTGGCATTATATTTATATTAATCAGGGTACAAACAAGGGTTACAAAAATTACATATTTTCCTATGTACACTATTACTTCCCCTCAATCTATTCAGGTGGACGCATAGATAGATTCACCCTGAAAAATTGAAACAACTTTGAAGATAACGCCTTAGTGAATATGTCTGCTAACTGAAGCTTGGTAGGAATGTAACGAACCATAAGATTGCCATGAGTCACCAGTTCTCGAACGAAATGATAGCCAACAGCAATGTGTTTACTACGATCATACTGAACAGGATTGACAACCACGTAGGAAGTAGTGACATTCACACAGTACACCTTAGTAGGTCCGGAGGGATGAATACCAAGATCACATGGAAGCTTGCGTATCCATATAGTCTCAGCAATAGTATAAGCTACAGCTTTATATTCCGCTTCAGTAGAAAACTTAAACACTATGGGTTGCTTCTTGGACATAGGAAATTAGATTAGGACCAAAGAACACTGCATAATCTGTAGTGGAGTGGCAAGAGTCTTTATAGCCAGCCTAGTCAGCATCAAAGAAGGAACAATGAGAGACAGAGAGGTAGCAGGATGAAGCTAAAGTCCAAATACTTGAAAACACGATTAACAACATGTAGGTAAGTAGTATAGGGAGCATGCATAAATTGGGAAACTACATGAATTGCATAAGCAATATTAGGTCTAGTCATAGTCAAATATTACAATGCACCTACCATACTCCTGCACTCAGAGGGGTTTGCGAGTAACTCTTCATCAGTCAGAGTCAATGAGGTTCTGGAAAGGGATGGGGTATGAACAGGCTTAGTTGTGCGCATATGAAATTTGTATAGGGGATCATGAACATATTTATGCTCAGTCAGAAACATGCCCTTAGAATTTCGTACCACCTGAACCCCCAAAAAATAGTGTAGGTCACCAAGGTCCTTCATAGCAAGCTGTTGCGACAGTAAAGATATAAAATTATGAAGGACAGAGGACGAACTACTAGTGAGAATAATATTATCCCCATAAAGAAGCAAAATCAAAGTGGCAGTTCCCCAACTATAAACAAACATGGAGGTATCGACCTAACTACACACAAAACCATGAGACAGAATAAAATTGCTGAATTTATGGAGCCAAGCTTTGAGAGCCTGCTTAAGACCATAAATAGCTTTCTTGAGTTTAAATTTCTTATGTGAGATTGCCATGAAGAAAGGCATTTTTGACGTTCAAGTGTCTTATAGGCTAATGTTGAGTGAGAGCAAGAGAGAGAACAAGACGAATTGTGGAAGGTTTGACAATTGGACTAAATGTCTCATGGTAGTCAATGCCACCCTGTTCGTGATTGCCAAAAGCTACTAACTAAGCGTTGCACCGCTCCACGGACCCATAAGAATTAAACTTAACTCGATAACCCACTTACAATCCACTAAATTTTATCCAGGTTGGGATGGTACCAAACCCTAAGTGTCATTGGCAAGTAATGCATTGAATTCCTCTGGCATAGCCTCTCTCCATTTAGAATCTTAATTAGCCTATTTAAACAATGTGGGCTCAAGACCCACAATGTCTGTGTTAAGAGACAAAATAGTCTTAGGCTTATGGACTCCACTTTTGGACCTAGTTTGCATAGGATGCAAATTAACAGGATGAGAATGCAAAACTAGGCTGGTCGTGACACTAGTGGCTGAGAGGACTCATGCGGTGGATTGGGCTACGATGGTTGAGGTGAAGGAGAGGAGCAAGTATTAGAGGGCATGAAAGAGACATAGGCTGAAGCATGTTAGTGGGGCCAACTGATGGGCCACGGACTAGACATGGATAACAAGAAGGCTTCCCGAAGCAGGAGAATAGTGACACAATGGATTGGGCCGAGGTCCAGAATGTGGTGGATCCACTTAGGGAGATTCAAAGGCAGGCTGATAGTTGCTGGAGGTAGTTAGGTCAGGGATCATTGTAAGCGTCTGACCCGGAGAAGAAGAGGAGGGCATGGAAGATGTGGATTTGTCAAAAAAAGGCATGGCTGTGATGGTAGGAGTGGAAAGACTAGAAATACACTCAGGGGAAACATAGGGAGCATGGACAAGTGGAGAGTGAGAGCGAGGTGTAAGGTCAGGATACAGAAAAACAGTTTCACAAAACGCCACATGATGACTGATATAAAATTTTCCTGTGATTGGGTCAAAACACTTGTATTCTTTGTAATGAGGCGCGTAACCTAGAAAAATGTAGAGAGTAAACCTTGGGGCTAACTTATTGCAAAGGTGGCAGAAAAATTTGGAAAACGGACACAACTAAAAGTTTTTAGAAAGTTCTAATCAGTAGGTTCATGAAACAGTTTTTCAAATGGGCTCAAACCTTATAAAACAGGAGAGCGAAGACGATTAATAGTAAAAATTGCAATATAAGCAGCATCAACCCAAAAACTGCCAACTAAGGTAGCTTTAAGAAGAAGAGCATGAGACCATCTTAGTTAAATGATGATGCTTACACTCTGGGACACCATTTTGAGCTTGAAGTACTAGGACAAGACTTTCTAAAAAGATACCACCTTTAGTAAAATGAGCATTGAAAGTATTGTTATCATATTCACAACCTCCATCACTTTGGAAAATCTTAATTTTGGTATTGAAGAGATTTTCAACCATATTATGAAAGGTGCAGAAAACAGTGGAAGCCTCTTATTTCCGCTTAAGTGGATAAATCCAAGTAAAACATGAAAAATCATCCATAAAGCAGATATAATATCAATAACCATCATAAGATAACATAAGAGATTTCCATAAATCAGAATGAATAAGATATAATAGTGTGTCATGACAATGTTTAAGTCTTTGAAAAGGAAAATGATGAGATTTTGCTAGACGATAAGAGTTACATGTAGCCTGAAACATATTAAGGAAAGAAATTAAATGCGAATGCCTAAGACTAGATAATGTCCGTGCTCCACGGTGACTCAGACGATGACGCCAAACAATAGCTAGATCAACCAAAGTAACTAGGGCAGGAACAGATGCAGCAGAAGTGACACGAACTAGATAGAGATTCCCCTACAGGAAGCATAAAGCAGAGTCCTACCTGAGATTTTATCCTTGACACAAATAGAAGATTCATCAAATATGATAGAATAGTTATTATCCCTATAAAATTGACGAATAGAAATTAAATGTGCTTTAAAGAGGGAATATGAAACACATTTTTAAGAGAGAGAGGCGAGTTGTCAGCAGGAAAAGCAACAGAACCAATGCTTTTAATCGGGGCAAGGCGACTATTACCAACATGGATGCATTCAGTACTATTGTAAGGAGATTTGGAGAGTAAGAGGTGGCTGCTGAATCAAGATACCATATTGATTTGTTAGCATCGACGCATTGAAGGTTGCATAGGCCTAAACAGGGGGTAGTCTGCTATTGAGGG